>PISW01000710.1:134397-490792 GCA_004023785.1 Mungos mungo
GGGAAGATGGTGGAGGGGAGGTCTATGCACCTTGTTTTGGGGGCTAGAGAAGGAATTTCCCTGGAGAAGGGCCTCTTTCCCCTTTGCCTTCTGACCTGCGCACTGAGCCCATCTGCCTGGTGGCTTCAAGTGCCCCAGGCAGGTCCCATCCCTGACAAGGGCAGCACCCCGGAGGCCTATGTCACTTCTCCCAGGAGCGGCAGTTGTTTCCACTGTGTGCCCTGAATCTGGGCAGTAGCCAGATTTGGGAGGTGGTGGGGAGACACTGAGAACATTCCCAGAGGTCCCTGGGCCATCCGGGGACTTGCCATGTCTGCCATCAGGTCTACCACCGTCTGCGGGGCCTTCCTGGAGTGAGGGCCCCTCCCCCCCTCACCGCTGCAGGCATGAGGGCCCTCGGAGCCCTGCAGGGTGGGCTCCCTGCTCTCCCTCGGGAGCCAGCTCAGAGTGATTCAGCTAAATGGCCAAGGTGGCACCGCTGGTAAGTGACAGTCAAAGAGCTGCCCTGGGGCATCCGTAGCCACCTGACTGCAAAGCCCTTATGGTCCCTGGTGCCTCTCTTCCCCTAGAGAGGCAGGATGTGGAGTCTGAACGCACTTCCCGGAAGCGGAGGCCGGGGAGGCCGAGGGTGACTCAGAGCAGGCCCTTGGCCATGTCCTCTCAGGAAACACTAGGTTGATTGTGGTCCATTGTTGCTCTCCCTGCACATGAATAAGTGTGAGTAACTGCAGAACAGAAAGGAGGCAGTTCCTGGGCAGAGGCGCAGATAGAGGAGGGGACATTCTCGGGAACCCGAGGCGCCCTTTCCGGAGCCGGGAGGGCTGCGCCCATCCTGTCTGGGGCCGGGAGGGGAGAGCCACGAGGCCCTCCGCTTGGCACTCGGGGATGCCCGGCCAGTGCATTCTGAGCACGCGCAGACCCCGGGGCAGGCGCGAGGGTGGGGACCTGGGGCGGAGGCGATGCCGAAGCCTGGGGGCCGTGGGAGCAGTCGGGGATAGCTTCTGCGGGCAGAGGCCTGGGAAACGGAGGAGGCCGTGGGGGGCAGAGTTGAGAAACAGGTGCATTGGCGACCACAGGTCCGTGGGGCAAGGGAGCGCCTGGGGGGGACCGACGATGCACTGCACTCGGGGCCCCAAAGCATGTTTCCGGGTTTGCAGATGTTCTGCCGACCTGCGCCCACAAGGCAGGGCACACCTGCATGGCCAGGGGAGGGGGTGTTAGGGGGTGAAACGAGGTGGCCTGGGCTCCAGCACAGGTGCCACTGTGCTGGCAGGAGGCAGGAACCCCGAGCGAGTCAGTGCACCCTCTGTGGGCACAGAAAACAAACATGGGGGCAGCATGCCTGGCCGGACCTCAGTAGCCGATGGCTCAGAGGAAAGCCTGAGGGAGTAGGGGATGGTTCCATGGGGCGGCCAGATGCTACTTCCGAGAATGTTTCCTGAAGCGTGTAACATCCTTATCAAGCTAATAAAATTCCAGCCCCTCCAAGGCCGCTCAGCCCTGCCCCTACTTCCTCAAGAGATCCATCTCATCATGTTCCAGCCACACATTTTTCTCTATATAAAAGTGGCAGACACTCTGCCCCAGGGCCTTTGCACCAGCTAAATCTTCTAGAAGCCTCTTCCTCACCCTCACCGCTCATCCCATTTCTTCTCCCCACCGGCTCCCAACCATTGTTCACATTTTAGCTGAAATGCCCCCTCCCCAGAGACACCTTCCCTGCCCCCCTGAACTGAATTAGCTGGGTCGCTGTTCCGCCTGCCCCCAGCGTCCAGCGATGCTTCCTTTATATCACCGACCATCACAGGAAAGCTGTTTGTGTTGTTATCCATTTAGTGTCTCCCCCGCCCCCACCTCACTAGGACCACAGGTGCTGCCGGGCCAGCACCTGCGTCTATTTCATTCACCAGTGTGTCCTCAGGCACCCTTTTTGACAGAAAAAGGGGAGGGAGGGAAGGAAGAAAAGCAGGCTAAATGAAATGGCAGAAAGATAGAAGGAGAGAAAGAAGAAAAAAGGAGAAAAATAGGAGGGGAGAAAAGGAGGGAGGAGAGAAGGCAAGCTAAATGTAATGGGGGGGGGTTGGAAGGATGGGGGAGGGGCGGGGGCCTCCTGGCCTGCGCAGCAGAATGGGGCCAGCCCTTCACGGGGGCTGCCGCGGCCCCCCAGTGAGGCACATATCCTGTCTTCAGCAGGGGCTGGGTGCGTGCGGGCAGCATGGCCCTTCTGGTGGGAGGGAGGAGCAGGAGCAGAGAAAGGGAGGTCTGCGTCCCCCCAGAGCGCCAGGCAGAGCCCCAGGCCTGGGGGAGCCCCGTCCAGGCAGCTTCTGAGCTCTGCCCCACCGGAGCCCAGTCTGCAGGGCAAGGTCCTTCACTTCTCAGAGCCTCGCACGGCTCTTCTGTAGAGTGAGCTAAAGCACCAGCCTTGCACTGGTGCCCAGCGCTGCGAGATGGCCGGAGACGGGGCCCGAAGGCACCTCGCCGCCTACCTGGCCCAGCACAGGGGCTCGGCGACGGGGCGCCTCTCCCAGCAACCCTCCCATCTGGGCTCCTTCTCACCCTTCCCCGTAGCTGCTGCTTCCGGCAGCCCAGGGTCTGCACACAGGCAGGGCCCAGGAGGGAGAAAGGAAGGGAAGGAAAGAACGTGGTTAGCTGCAGGGAGCCTCGAGGGGGACGGATGCTGGAGCCCTACCTGCGTTCAGGTCATGACTCCACCGCTATCTGGCTGTGTGACTGTGGCAAGTAACTCAGCCACTCTGGGTCTCAGTTTTTCCATCCATAAAACGAGTATGACACAAAGGCTTATCTCATGGGGTTGTAATGAGGATTGAATGACTTGATGCTTATAAAGGTCTTAAAACAGTTAACTTGGCACATAATGTACCTAGCTTATAAAATAATTAACATAACAATAGCTATCCTTTATTGAATTTACTTCCTGCTGGGCTCCGCATAAACAGTTTCGTTCTTTGTCTTTTTTGTAAGTTTATTTATTTATTTTGAGAGAGAGAGAGAATCCCAAGCAGGCTCCACACTGTCAGCAAAGAGCCGGACGTGGGGCTCGATCTCAGGAACTGTGATATCGTGACCTGAGCCGAAATCAAGAGTCACACACTTAACCTACTGAGTCACCCAAGCGCCCCTGGATAAGCATTTTCATGATCATTTCTGTCTCCCAAGAAATCCAGGACGTGGGAACCCATCCATAGGGGTTAAGTGACTTGCTCAAGGTCACACTGCTGGTCAGTAATGCTGCCTGGGTCCCAGATGCAAATGGAGTCAGTTGAATCCTTTTTTATCTCAAGCGACAGCCTAGGAAACCCTAACAAGGGTCGCTCCCTATCTCTCACACAGGTGGCAAGTCACCACCGTTCGAGAGCCCAAAGAAATGCCAAGCACAGAGTCACTTAGGTGTTCAAGGTGGAGGCTAGTTGTGCGTGCTGTGCCAGGCTCTCACAGTTCCGCAGAAAATCTGCTGCTTTAATGGACGAGTGCTGCGTCCTTTCCTCTTTGCTGACCCCATGACCTTGATCTCAGCAGCTGGCTCCCTTAGAGTTACTGCTCTCTGGGCCCGGGCAGCCCTTGGCCCCATTCCTTGTTCCCTTATGGGGTAAGGGTTGGGGGAGGAGGGCTTTGACTTGGGGCCTCCTTCCTGTGCTGGCCCTAACTCACTTCCCTCCTCTTAACCTATTTCCCCCATTTCTGAAAGAAAGGGGTTATTTTGAACTGAAGGAGTGGCTTCCCACCCAAACCTTGTATTAGAATCACTTGGGGGGAGATTTTTTTAAATACCTATGCATGCCCCCCCCCCACGCCCCACCGCCCACCAAGGTTCAGATTAAGTGGGCCATCGATACCGTTAGAGCCCCTTTCCAGGTGACTCTACGGGCCAATGGACAAGATGCGGTTTCAGGAGCAGGTGATATGTTCTATTATCTGTGGCAAAATGAGACAAATGACCAGAGTGCATTCAGTTTTCCTTAGAGATAAGTGTGTTCAATGTGAAGGTACCCTTTATCTGAGATTAGATCCTTTCTATGCTGTGGAGTAGCTAAAGTTCTTTCTCTTGGGATGTGATAAAAACAGACGGTGGTACCTTCTTTTTTAACATCCTTTTTAACCCAATAAAAAACTGGCAATATTGGCCTCCAAGATTATGAGGGAAATATTTCCTGGCTAGTGAAATCCAAACATTCAGAAACACTTGCTGAGGTCTGTGCCATTACGGTAGCAACGAGACATAGGAGGCCAGAGACCACGTGAAGTGTGGCTGCTCCAAACCAACTAGTGCTGTCAATTTAAAACACACCCCGGATGTTGAAGATTCAGTATGAATAAAAGAATGTAAAATAGCTCATGAATATTTTTGCACCGATTAGGTGTTGAAATATTAATATCTTGGATACATTGGGTTGAATAAAATATATTACTAACTTTAATCTCCTCTGTTTCTTTGTACTTTTTAGGAAATACATCCCCTTGGGGCGCCTGGGTGGCTCAGTCGGTTGAGCGTCTGACTTCGGTTCAGGTCATGATCTCACGGTTGGTGGGTTCGAGCCCCACGTCGGGCTCTGTGCTGACAGCTCGGAGCCTGCTTTGGATCCTCTGTCTCCCTCTCTCTCTACCCCTCTCCCGCTTGCATTCTCTCAAAAATAAATAAAACATTAAAAAAAAAAAGAAAGATATCCCCTCACCAATTTAAAATGACACGTGCTCACATCCATGGCTCGCATTACACTGCGACACTGACCAAGTTGATTTCTCAGGCTTTGGGTTAGAAGATGAAGGGACAGCCTGTCACCTCTTCATTTACAAGTCCTTCCTCAGGACAGACCACAGCAGCATCCGTTAAGGCTTTTGCTGCATAAAAAAAATAACTCAAAAGGTAGTGGCTTAAGACAACGATTATTTGGCTAATAATCGTGTGAGTCAGGAAACGTGGGCTGGACTCAGCCGGGCAGTGCTGCTTCTTCTCGGGGTCTGCGGTCCGCGGGCAGCTCTGATCAGGAAACTGGCTGGCCACTGCCGGGGCGACAGAGAAACTGGCTCAGTGTCCCTCTCGTCTTTGAGGAGCATCCGGGAGTATTTACCCAGTGGTCCCGAGGCTCTAAAAGCAAGAGAAGTGAGGAGGTGGGGCGCCTGGGTGGCTCAGTCTGTTAGGCGTCCGACTCTTGATTTTGGCTCAGGCTCGTGAGTTCGGGCCTCACATCAGGCTCTGCACTGACGGCGCAGACCCTGCTTGGGATTCTCTGTCTCCCTCTCTCTCTGCCCCTTCCCAGCTCTCGCTCTCTCAAAATTAAATAAATAAACATTTTAGAAAACATATAAAAAAATTAAAAGCAAGAGCTCTAGAGGCGGAGGCTAGGAACTTACCCAAGGTCACTTCTGCCCTGTTCATTGTCCACAGCAAATGAGAGAGGCCGCCCAGCTCCCAGGGCCGGGTAAAGAGACTCTGCCTCTCCTCTTTAGCAGCAAGTCCTGCAAAGGACTGTGGTCAGTCTACAATGTACTCACTTCAGCTCTGTGGTCCCAGACGAGGGGAGGGGATGCCTTGCCCCCTGGACGCTGTTCTTTGTCAGGGCCTCACTAGGACTTTCGTGGATCCGCAGCCGTTTGACTCCCGTGGGCCCCTTCGTCCATAAGATGGATAGAGAGACAAACAGGTATTACATTTTATGACGACATTGGTATAATGATAACCATAATGGCCACGGGATTCATGATCACGTATTCATGATTATTATATTCTTTCTTTCCTCTGGATTTCAAAAGAAATGAAAATGGAACGATTTTCATAGGCCCCTGGAAGTATCCTGGGTGCTAGGCGTTGCGTCTTGATGGCCACGTGGAGAAGTGGGTCCTGTTTTTTGTGGCCTATGGAGCCCCAAAGTGGCTCAGCGTCCCAGCAACTGGGAGTTATTCAGGGTGACAGAAGGCGGGGCAGGTGTCCTCCGAAGGAGTTAGAGTTCCCTAATTAACTGTCCCAGCTCCCCTATGAGGACATCAGGACTTTGCCCTTCCTTCAGCCATGGGCACTGCTCCCTCTCTAGGGAAATTCCGGAAGCCAAGTGAAACCAGGAAGTGCATCCGGGGCTTCAGATGGTGACGGCAACACCAGGACCCTCCCCTCTGCCGCATCACTTTACCGGCTGTCAGGGGCCTTGCCACGCCTCCCTGCCGCGGAGCCTCACATCCACTCTGATGGTCTCGCCCACCTTTTCACAGATGTGGGGACCGAGGCCCGGAGATGTAAATTGACTTGTCATTTGACTTGTCATTCGGCGGTAGGTTCACGGGAGGCCCAGGTTTGCCGGACCAGCTCCCTGACACCTGTGAACCCACAGGATCTGACCCAGGGAGCTTCCTGCCCACCCGAGGGAGGGCGGGCCTCAGAGGACAGGCCTGGTTAGAGAGAAGGTGCCCTGCCCGCCAGGTAGTCCATGTGCATTGGGGGGGTGGGGGGGGGCAGGAGAGGGCTGGTGGTCCTATTTGATACCTGAGGGAATATGCAGCTCTTCAAAACACAGCCTGCTTTTTGTTTCTTCCCATATATGGACAGTGGTCTGGCTTTTGTTTTGTTTTATTAAAAAAAATTTTTAATGTTTATTTTATTTTTGAGAGGAAAAAGATACAGAGCATACGTGGGAGAAGAGCAGAGAGATAGAGATACAGAGAGAGACAGACAAAGAACTGGAAACAGGCTCCAGGCTCCGAGCTGTCAGCGCAGAGGCGGACACGGGGCTTGAACCCACAAAGTGTGACATCATGACCTGAGCCTAAGTCAGCACTTAACTGACTGCACCACCCAAGGTGCCCCACGTTTTGGTTTTTTTAGAGAGAGAGAAAGAGAGCTCGAGCAGGAGAGAGGAGTTGAGGGCAAGAGAGAGTATCCCAAACACGCTCCATGCTCAGAGCCGAGCCTGACTCGGGGCTCCATCCCACTGACGCTGAGCTGAAATTGAGAGTCAGGCCCTCAACCGACTGAGCCCCACCCCGGGCGCCCTGCTCCGTTGGTTGACTTCTGTTATGACCACCATCCACTCTTGGAGAGCACATCAGAAAGAACAGCCCAACGCTGAACAGCCCTCTCCTCTGCCACCTGCTTGCACACTCAGATTCCTGAATCTGAAATGAGCCGAGGGTCACCCTCCTCCTAGGGACCCTTTGTGAGGATTAACCAGGGAAAGAAGGGGCGAGTTTTGGACGCATTGCTCGAAGGCGTGCTCCGGCTCCTGGTGGGGACTCCTCTTGTCGATGTTTATTTGGCCAAGCTGACCACACAGCAGGGCGTCCCAAAATCCCTTCCCCCGCCCCGTTCCTGGCCATCTTCACGTGGCCCCTGTGGATGAAACATGGGGTCCACTCCCTGAGACCAAGGTCGCACAGAGACTCTAAGCACCACGGACATTTTTCTGTGAGGACATGAACAGTTGGGATTCTTGCTTCTCGGAGCACCTGTCTGGGAGCCCGGGGGTCAGGGCTGGACCTTACAGGCTGAGACCCAGGGGCACTGGGGCGGGCTGGCGGGGAGCGTGGATGTTCGTCACACTTCTTACATATTTACCCAAAGCCTTTGCCACCGGCCGCTGAGGATGTGAGAAGCCCCCCCGCCCCACCCCCACCTCCTCCACCCTGGAAACCACTCTCCTCCCAGATGGCCCCAGCTACCTCAGCGGTGGTGACAACCTGCTTCCTGCCACAGTCTTGGGCCCTTACGAAAAGTCAGCTCGATTCCAACAGTTACTGAGTGCAGCCAACATGCCAGACAGAGCAGGACCACCTAATAAACCCCAGCTGAGATCGGTGTGGGTGGGGTGAGATCAGGGAAGGCTTCCCGGTGGAGGTGGTAGCTGAGCTGCCACTGGGAAGGACGTTCCAGGCAAAGGGCTCAGCCTGAGCAGAGGCTCAGAGGCACTATGGGCTCTGGAATGGGGGGTCATTTGGTGAGGGGGAGGGGAAGAGGGGAAATGGAGGGCAATATGGAGGGGACTGAGTATCAGAGGGGCCCTGGCTGCTTCCTGGGAATGGAGAGGAAGAGGAAGAGGCAGGACTCCAGGAGTCAGGGAGGTGGCTTAGGAGCTGCGGTAAGAGGCTGGCCAGCAGGGAGGGCGAGGGTCCCATGGAGGCAGTGGCAATCACAGAGTGGTAGGTGGGGAGGAGGGGACGCACTTACGAAGTCCATAAGGATCCAGAGGAAAGGGTGGGGTGGGTGAGTGTGGAGGAGCAGGGGCTCCGAGGAGGACCATTCCCAGCTTGCGGGTTCGGTGATTGGCCCCCTAAGGGGAGGCTGAGCACATTTTACAGCCCCGTCAGGAGGCGGGGCTGGAGATGGTACACGGGAGTGACGGCTGTGCAGCTCCCCGCCCCCGCCCCCCCACCCCCACCGAGTCTGCAGTGAATGTTCCCAGGAGTCAGAGACCCTGAGGACCAAAAGGAGAGGGGACAGTCTAGGGAGTGGCAGGTGGTGCCCGGAGGGTCCCGGAGGGGGCCCGGATGTCTACCAGAGCTGCTCCACCTGATCCGAGAAGCGCCCGAGTGGATCATTTCCATTTCAACGTTTATGCGTTTGTTTCCAGGAGCAGAAGAAAATACAGAGAGAACGCCAGGCCTTTTTAAAAGATGTCTCGGGGTGGGTGGTTCCGTCGGTTAAGCATCTCACACTCGGTTTTGGCTTAGGTCCTGATCTCATGGTTTGTGGGTTCTAGCCCCGTGTCAGGCTCCGTGTCGTTCGGAGCCTGCTTGGGATTCTCTCCTTCGCTCTCTGCCCCTCCCCCACTTATTTTTTTTTGTTATGTATTATTTATTTATTTATTTATTTATTTATTTAAATTTTCATCCAAGTTAGTTAGCATAAGGTGCAATAATGATTTCCAGACTAGAACCCAGTGGAGCACATAGAACGCCCAGTGCTCATCCTGACAAGCGTCCTCCCTAATGCCCCTGCCCATTTAGCCCATCCCCCACCCACAAACCCCCAGTAACCCTCAGCTTACCCCCTGTATCATCTGTTTTATCCCCCTCCCTCCCTGTTTTTATATTATTTTTGTTTCCCTTATGTTCATCTGTTTTGTATCTTAAATTCCACATATGAGTGAAGTCATATGATATTTGTCTTTCTCTAATTTCGCTGAGCATAATACCCTCTAGTTCCATCCACATAGTTGCAAATGGCAAGATTTCATTCTTTTTGATTGCCGAGTAATACTCCATTGCACATATATACCATGTCTTCTTTATCCTTTCATCTGCTGATGGACATTTGGGTGCCCCCCACCCCTGCTTATGCTCCCTCTCTCTCTCCCAAAATAAATAAACTGTTTAAAATACTAAAAAAATTAAAAAAAATACAAGATGTCTCTTGGAATTCTTTAAGTGAAGTGAAAGGATGGATTAACACCATCAAACACTGATGAAGATGTGGGGCTGTATCTACTGACCTCAGGGTCAGCACTCGACAGGCAGTAAGCGCTCAGCGGAGCTGGTGCAGAGAGAAGCCGAGGAACGAGGACTGAGGGAGGGCCTGGCCTGTGTGGGCGCAGTGCGTTCTCGGCGGTCGGAGCTCGTCCATGGCTTTGCTCAGCGGCCCTGTGGACAAGTGCTAGCCTGGGTCGGCTGCAAAAGAGGGGGCCAGTGGCCCCTCAGGCTGGGAAAGGGCAACCAGGGGCGTAGATGGAGTGTGTGGATGGCCACCGTGTGCCCTAAAGTCACTGCATCCAAAGCATCCTCAGGGGCCCCGGCAGCCATCTTTGGGTACGCCTACCTGGGGGGTCTCTCAAAAAATTAAAAATAGGGGCGCCTGGATGGCTCAGTTGGTTAAGCGTCTGGCTTCGGTTCAGGTCATGATCTCACAGTTTGTGGGTTCAAACCCCGCATCGGGCTCTGTGCTGACAGCTCAGAGCCTGGAGCCTGCTTCAGATTCTGTATCTCCCACTCTCTGACCCTCCCCTGCTCACACTGTCTCTCTCTGTCTCTCAAAAAAAATTTTTTTTAATTAAAAAAAATTTAAAAAATTAAAAATAGAGCTACCCTATGACGCCGCAATTGCACCATTAGGAATTTATCCAAAGGATACAAAAATGCTGATTCGAAGGGGCACGTGCACCCCAATGTTTATAGCAGCGCTTTCGAGAATAGCCAAATCATGGAAGGAGCCGAAATGTCCCTCCCCTGATGAGTGGATAAAGAAGATACAGTGGAGCCCCACCAGTGGCGAAAAAGAATGAAACCTTGTCATTTGCAGCAACGTGGGTGGAAGGAGGCGGTGTCCTGCTAAGAGAAGTCAGTCAGAGAGACAAACATCATGTGATTTCACTCCAGGGTGGGTTTCAGAAACTTAACAGACGAACCCAGGGCAAGGGGAGGAAAAGTAAGATAAAAACAGAGAGGGAGGCAAACCATACGAGACTCTTTTTTTAAATGTTTTTATTTATTTATTTATTTTGAAAGTGAGAAAGAGAGCGTGAGCAGGGGAGGGTCAGAGAGAGAGGGAGACACAGAATCCAAAGCAGGCCCCAGGCTCCGAGCTGTCAGCACAGAGCCCAACGCAGGGCTCAAACCCACGAACTGCAAGATCATGACTGAGCTGAAGTCAGACGCTTAACCGACTGAGCCACTCAGGCGCCTCAAGAGACTCTTAAAAACAGAGAACAAGCTGAAGGTTGATAGAGACAGGCGGGCTTTAAATGGGTGAAGGGCATTAAGGAGGACACTTAAGGCACTGGGTGTCATAAGTAAGAGATGAGTCACTGGATTCTACCCCCAAAGCCAAGACTACACTGTATGTGAACTCACTTGAGAACACTACTACCACCACCAGGACTACTACTGAAAAGTCAAGGGGAAGACGTGGACGGCAGCCATGGCCGCCCTCCCCCTCTCTGGTTGGCATCACCACGGGGCGATGGCGTGGTTTAGGGGCCACACTAGAACCCACTCCTCTGCTTCCTGAGATGGAGCAGACCACCGGCCAGAGCCCGGGGGGAGCCCCTGCCACTGACCACACACAGAGTCCCTCACGAACCGAGCCCTGCCTTCGCCCGTGCGCTGTCAAGTCCCTGACAACACAGGGCGGGGTAATCACAGCCCATATCGAGCGCTCCCTTTCTGTGCCAAAGACCTCATGAGCTTCATCTCATTTATCCCCCAAACATCCCTGGGAGGCAGGTATTTGGATTGTGTCCATTTTATAGATGAAAACACTGAGGTTCTAGAAAGTTAATTAATATTCCTCAAGCACATTTGTCTGGCTAGTGATGGAGCCAGGATTTAGACTCAGATTTATTTGACAGGCGCCAGAGCATAGGCACTTGACCCTTCTGCGACATTGCCACTGTTTGTTATTTTTGGAACGGGGTTGTTGAGATATATTTCACATACCATAGAGTCCACCTTTTAAAGTGCGTAATCCGATGGCTCATAAGGTTGCACAATTTTAGAGCATTTTCATCATCTCCTGAAGAAACCCCGTACCCTTCGGATAGCACCCCTCAACCACCCCCTCCACCGGCACTTGGGTCGCTTCCGCCATTTGCCTGTGATGAATCACACTGCTAGGAGTATTCATGTACAAGTTCTTTTGTGGACTCGTTTCTCTTGGGCACATACCTAGGAGCAGAATTTCTGGGCCAAACCGTGACTCTGTGTTCACAAGACCACTGTTTTGAGGGAGACAGAGTCAGTGTCACTTTTCAGATGAGGAAATAGAGACTCCAAAAAACCCAGTGGCCTGCCCAAATTGTTCAGAGCCTTTGTGGCCAAGGACGGCTTTGCTTATTTCAAACATACTCCACAGCGCAGGACCTCAATTCACACAACTTTCAGATACGAGGGGTGGGAAGATGCTGTCAGAATCACGCCGCTGACTTAAGGAGGGTATCTGCTTCTGAGTGACTTACCATTACCAGGCCAATTGGACTGAGAGCCTTACCCAGCACGTGCACCAGGTCTCTTGAAGAAGACTCTGGGCATCTCAGTGGTCAGTGCTGATGAGTGACAGGTGCTGGGGCCGACAAAGGTGCTCGGGCCACCCGGCAGCATGGGGAAGACCTTCCAGATGTTCCGGCTGGTAGACTGGGAAATGAACAAGAAGCATAGCCAAAGGCACTTCAAGGTGAGAGGAGAATCTACTTAAAGGCCTTACAGTGTTGGTGGCTCTGGTAGAGGGTGTGCACGGAGACCAGGACAAGAAGGTGAGCAGCTGGTCAGGGCCTCAAACACCAACCACACCTGGGAGTTTGGACTTACTCTTTCGAAGTGCATGAATCAAGAATGTTACAGGGCCATTTGGTGGTTTAGAAAAAATCCCTCTGGAGTAGTAAAAAGAATGAGAGATGAAAATGGAGCAGGTTAGGGACGCCTGGGTGGCTCAGTCGGTTAAGCGTCTGGCTTTGGCTCAAGTCACAATCTCACGGTTCATGGGTTCAGGCCCCACATGGGGCTCTGTGCTGACAGCTAGCTTAGAGCCTGGAGACTGCTTCAGATTCTGTATCTCTCTCTCTCTCTCTGACCCTCCCCTGATGGCGCTGTCTCTGTCTGTCTCTCAAAAATTAATTTAAAAAACATTAAAAAAAAAAAAAGAAAATGGAGCAGGTTAGAAGCCTACTGCACCAGTCCCAGCAATACAAGAGAGTCTGCCTAGCCTGGGAGCTGCTGGGACGGAGAGGAAAGGACAGATGACAGGAGCAGCTAGCAAGGAGCATGGTGTGCGGTGAATTGGCAGTGGCTGAGGCAACTTCTGGGATGTAGAGGCTGAATGGCGCCCCCCCCCCCAAATATTTGTCCACTGGGAACATGTGAATGTGACCTTATTTGGAAAAAGGGTCTTTGCAGATGTTATTAAGCATTTTGAGATGAGATCATCTTGGATCATCTCAATAGGCCCTTGATTTGTGGACTTCTGGCCTCCAGGACAGCGAGAAAATAAATGTCTGTTGCTTTAAACCACTGAGTTGATGGTAACATTGCAGCCACCCCGGGAGGCTGGTAACACACAGCGGGGTGCAGGCTCCTGGGTCTGCGGGGCCCAGCACCACGTTCCCACTTTCCTGGGCTCCCAGGAAGGAGGTGCCCGCAGACCCAGACAGGGCGAGGCGGCAGGGAGAGACCTCTCCGTCGGGCCCTGCCTCGTGCTAAAAAAACAGTCTCCAGTGTGTGGCCACATGAGGATTAGTCCAGTAATGATGAGCTCTGACCTCCCCGGTGCGATTCGGTTGGGCTGAAGGCTGAGGCCACGGGAAGAGCGGGTGGAGTCCTCGCCTGGTCAGGAAGGAAAGGCAGCATCCGCTGGCTCCCTGAAGAGGCCGATCTCCGTGGGAACCTACGAGAAACCCACCCGGGCTCAAGGTGATACACCCCAAACAGGAGCCCGTCGGGTGACCCGGAGGCCCGGGGCCAGCTCACCCTCTCCCTGTCCACAAAGCTCTCACCTGCTGGGGCCACCGTGAGCCTTGCCAGGCACTTCTGTGAGCTCTGTCCAGGGGGTCCAGTGGTGCGGGGGGAAGGGTCAGGGAAAGCCATCCCCTCGTTAGAGGCTGGGGAGCCCACTGTGACAGTACACTTGGGGGCTTCGGAGTCTAATGAGCCGGGTTCCAATTCCAGCACCACCTCTTTAGAGTCCTGTGTCTCTGGGTACCTCCGGTCATTTCACTCAGCCTCAGTTTTTTCATCTCTAAAATGGGGCTGATTGGACCCACATGGAGGGAGTGTTTAGAAGATTAAAGGAGCGGTCATATGCCAAGTGCCTAGCACAGAGTAGATGTTTTTGACCAGTTGGCAAACGTGTATTGAGCACCTACTGTGTGGCAGAGTGGGAAGGCTTGCATGGGAGGGGCAGGGGTCAAGGGGAATTCCAGAGGAAGTTCAGTTGAAGTTGGAATCATATTTCTGTTGGCCCAGGAGGAGGCAAGGATCCTTGAGGTCATAAGGCAAGTCGTGGCCAGGTTAGCCCGCAGACTCAGGCTTCAGACCCCCCACCGGCTGCCACCTCTGCTCTAGGGTCCGGGCAGGCTCTGAGGGTCCCGTTGTGCAGCACTGGGCCAGCTCTAGGTCAGAGAATCAGTCCCCATTGGAACTTTCCAGGCTCCACCCTGGGCACTGGGCATTCAACCCACTGCAGGGTGGGCCCCCGCCTTGGTCCTTTATGTGATAGAGACACCCCGGTGTGTTCATCCATCCACAGGCTGGTGGAAAGGTGGGTTGTTTCCCATTTGGGTTGTTACAGATAAAGGCGCTAAGAGCATTTGAGAACAAGTCTTCCTGTGGGCATATGCTTTCACTTCTGGGCACATTCCTAGGACAAGAACGGGGGTCATGGCGGTTACAGTTTAACTTTGTAGGAAACTGCTAAGCCATTTTCCAAAGTGTTTGTGCCGTTTACACCCTCACGTGTGTACATGTTCCACTTACTCCATTTCCCCGACAGCACTTGGTGTCATCAGCCTTCAACTTGAGCCACTCTTAGTCCGCTCGGGCGGCCATAAGAAATGCCACAGACGGGGATGTGTCAACAGCAGCAATTTATCTTCTTACGCTTCCGGAGGCTGGAAGTCTGAGATTGGGGTGCCAGCCTGGTCCAGTTCGAGACTTTCTTTCTGGTTTGCACACTGCTGCTTTCTGTGTCCTCACCTGGGTGGGGGTGGGGGAGGGGAAATGGAGAGAGAGAGCAAGCAAGCCATGGCATCTGTATATCTTTTGTTGACAAAGTGTCCCTTCAAATCTTTTGCCCATTGTTTATATGTGTTGTGTGTTTATTATTGAGTTTTGAGAGCTCTTTATATATTCTGGTTGCCAGTCCTTTACCAGATAATACGATTAGCAAATATTTTCTCCAAGTCCGTAGCTTAGCTCCTCTGTCTCTTTATAGTAACTTTAAAAAAGCAGAAGTTTTTAAAATTTTGATGAAACTCAATGTACCCATTTATGTGACAGGTTACACTTTTGAAGTCATATCTGAGAGTCTCTGCCTACCCCAAGGTCACCAAGTTTTCCTTCTATGCTTTTTATTCTAGAAATTTCATAGATTTAGGTTTTACATTTACACCTCCAATTATTTTGACTTAAACTTTGTATCTGGGGGCACCTGGGTGGCTCAGTCAGTTAAGCATCTGACGTCAGCCCAAGTCATGATCTCATGGTCTGTGAGTTTGTGTCCCGCATCTGGTGAGCTCAAGCCCTGCTTCAGGTGAGCCCTGCTTCTCTCTCTCTTTCTCTCCCTCCTTCTCTCTCTGCCCCTTGCTCACTTGCACCCCTCCCCTCTCTCAAAAAATATTTTATATCTGTCACATGGTATGACCCAATTAACTTTTTAGCATATGAATATGCAAATGTACCAGCATTATTTGCTGACTAGGCAGGTTTTTCTCCACAGAACTGCCTCGGCGCCCTGTGAAACAGAATCAGTTATCCACACACGTGCGGAGCTACTTCTGGACCCTCCATTTGTCTGTCATGCTACCGATGCCGCACCGGCTGGAAACCAGGCAGCCTTAGTTCTCCAACTTTGTTCTTGTCTTTTAAATTTTTAATGTTTATTTATTTATTTATTTATTTATTTATTTTGAGAGAGAGGCAGAGCATGAGTGGGGGCGGGGGAGAGAGAGGGAGACACAGATTCCGAAGCAGCTTCTGGGCTCTGAGCTGTCAGCACAGAGCCCAGTGCGGGGCTCGAACTCACGAACCTCGAGATCGTGACCTGAGCCGAAGTCAGACACTCAATGGACTGAGCCACCCAGGTGCCCCTAGTTCTTCTCCAAAGAATGGTTCGAGGTCCTTTGCATTTCCATATGAATTTTAGTATCAGGTTGTCAATGTCTCAAAAAGAAACGACGTGGCGGCGCTCTGTCCCTGGTGGTTGCTCAGGCGACTGTCAGGGACCTCGGTGCAGCATATTCATAGCACGCCGGCGCTTCATGGTCTACTGGGCTTTTCCACGCCCTCACATTAACTCTCAATAGCCCTGTGACACAGGCAGGTGCAGCTCGTGGTCCCGACTGTACAGGGAAAACTGAGTCTCAAAGACAAGGGGCATTCCCCGTGGACATGTGGCCACAGTTGCATGGCTAGCGAGTGGCAGAAACAGGTGTTTTTTTTTTTTTTAATTTTTTTTATTTTTGAGAGACAGAGACAGTGCAAGCAGGGGAGGGTCAGAAAGAGAGAGGGAGACACAGAACTGGAAGCAGGCTCCAGGCTCTGAGCTACTGTCAGCACAGAGCCCGTCACGGGGCTTGAACCCACGAACCGTGAGATCATGACCTGAGCTGAAGCCGGATCCTTAACTGACTGAGCCACCCAGGCGTCCCACAGAAACAGGTTTTGAATGCATGATGCAGGGACTCCAAATCCAGGGCTCTCCGTGCTACCCTGGCCTCTGCAGAGGAGTCCCCAGTATCTCCTTCATAGTCTAAAAGTTTAATAAACTGGACAAAAAGAGGCACTCGTTGTTTTCGGTACCTTAAAAAATTTTTTCAAATGTTGATGCCATGCAAATGTATTTCCGTAGCCCTAATTTGAATGCTTTCCTCTCTTCTGCTCACACGTGGGCGTCAGTCTTAATAGGAAAACCATATGTCTTTGTTCCCTTTTAACTTTCTTTCTTGGCAAGAATGCGGCTCCATGGAGGAAAAGGCAGAGGAAATGGGGATGCATCATAGAAGGAAGGATTCCGGTTTGAAGTCAGAAAGAACTTCCAGATGCTGAAGGCGGCCAAGCCCTGGAGGTAAATGACAAAAGGAATGAGCGTGTTTCCAGCCTGGAAATCCTGAGGTCCACGTCTCCCCAGGGACTAGGGAGGGAAGACTCTGTCCTGGCCTTTCCTCCGAATGCACTCTCCCCGGGCCAGTCACAGGGACTCTGAGGCGAGCCGCACCGCCACTGGGATCCATAGTGGAGTCGATGTTCAGAGTCGATAGCAGTTTTGAAATAATGGGTTTTCGTTGGTGTCAGGTTCCCTGAAAACAGTTTCCAAGATGGAGATTTGCATGGAGGTGTCTGGAGGGTGCTCTTGGGAACAACATCTAGGTGGGTGGTGGTGGGTGGCGGGGGGGGGGGGGGGACTGAGCAGAGGAAGCAGATGGGACATCTGTGTGCAATGCAGCTGTGACAGAGGCGGCGCCTCTCTCAGCTCTGGACCTGGGTGGCCCTAAAGGCGGCCCACCCCCTGCCATTACCTTATTTGCATCTTCTACACCTTCCTCTGGCCCTGCTTTGTTTTTCTCCCTGGCCCTTATCACCTCCCACACCCCTGCATCTGCTCATCCGCCTTTACTGTCCCTGTCCCTTCATTTTTTGTCTGTGTTCGTTCACCGCGGTATCGCCAGAGCCTGGCTGAGGGCACATAATATCTGCTCAACACACGTCTGAGGATGAAACTGTCGGGGTGCCCCTGGGGTGCTCAGTCGGTCGAGCGTCCGATTTCGGCTCAGGTCATGATCTCGTGGTTCATAGGTTCGAGCCCCGTGTTGGGCTCTGTGCTGACGGCTCAGAGCCTGGAGCCTGCTTCGGATTCTGTGTCTCCCTCTGTCTCTACTCTTACCCCCACTCATGCTCTGTCTCTCTTTATCTCTCTCAAAAACAAATAAACATTAGAAAAAATTCAAATTCAGAGGACAGATTTGTGAATCCAAAGCGACGGCGTTGGCCGATATAGGCGTAAGCCTCGTCTCACGCACATGGGTCCCGAAGTCCGTTGGCAAATCTGTCAGCGGGACTCCTGGAAATGGGTGCCATTTCCCACAGTCTGTGTGGGGTGCTTCCCAGGCTCGGCATGGAAGGGCGCTGACTCTCGCATCCCCCTCTGGGTTTCACACTCCGCCTGGTGGGGCCAGGAGCCCCGGAGCCCCAGGGAGGCTGCTTCCGAGGGACGTCACAGGGGAAGCATTTTTGGTCCCTAGGAGCCTGCTCTCATGGCCACTGCCACATCCAGTTTTCTTATTCGTGCTGTGAACAAACAGCCCCGACAGAGAGCAGTGCCCCGACGGAGCCCTGGTCTCACTTCATCCTCCCACCCACTGCCGCACGGTGCAAGGGGCCCTGTCCTTTCATTTCACGGATGGGGCCCAGGGCTGGGAGGGGTCAGGGACTCGCTCCAAATCACATGGCCAGTCTTGGGGCTCCTGGTGGGGGAGGGGCTCTGGCCCAGAATGCCAGCCTTCAGCCCCGTCTGTCCCCTGGCAGTATGGGAGGGAGCGGTGTCCAGAGAAGGCGCGCAGCTGTGGGTCTTGAGCTCCAAGGGCATCTCCTGGCAAACTCCTTGGTCTGGGCGGGGAGAGGTCAGATTTGAACCCTGGAAAAGGTGCACCCCTCCGCTGCTTCCTCCATCAGCCAAACCCACATTTCTTTTTTAAAAAAATTTTTAGATGTTTATTTATTTTTTAGTGAGAGAGAGAGACACAGAACATGAGCAGGGGAGGAGCAGAGAGAGGGGGAAACACAGAATCCAAAGCAGGCTCCAGGCTCAGAGCTGTCAGCACAGAGCCCAATGCGGGGCTCAAACTCACAAACCACAAGATCGTGACTGGAGCCTGAGTCGGACGCTTAACCGACTGAGCCACCCAGGCTCCCCAACCAAACCCCACACTTCGAGCGGCTCTTAGATGGCTCCTCTGGGCAAGAAAAGGATGGTCCAAATGACTCCATCTTTCACTTCCCGGACCCCACCCTGTGCACTTTTAAGAGGGAAATTTTATTAAATCCCTGAGCCCAGATTCTTTCTACATTTTCTGTGGTTTAATTCTCCCTGGGTCTTTTTGCTTATGGTTTTGGCCTTCCCCCCACCTCCCAAACCTGAGAGTTTTCTTTCTCCATTGTCATTTCAACGAAACAAGTGCTAACATTTCTGGCATTTGTTAGAGGCCTCACATCCACAGGCAGTAAGTCCACGCTGCTCCAGCAGCCAGTGGGTCCGTGGGGTGCACGAATCCCCAGATCTCCCGTATGAAGCTGGGTTCTCATGTCCCTGATCACCCCCCTTCACTCCTTCCTCTTTGGTGTGGCCTCAGGACCTTTGCTCAAGCTGGGCCCCTGGGATAATGCCTTTGCTCCCTCCCATTTATCCAAATTGGCCTCCTCCTCACCATAGGCAAGCTTCCCGGTCCATGAAACCTTTTCTGACCACGGTAGCCCCTCTCCTTCCTCCTCCCTCCTGAAGGACTCTGTCTGCCTCGCAGATCTGGTGGTGCAATTCAATCCTGTGCAAGACTAAAATGATTGTAAGATATGAATATATATCTTAGGAAAAAAAACTGCCCCGTGCTTAAATCTTGGTTCCCTGCCACCCACCCACTCCTAGGGTAGCCCATTATGAGTTTGGTTGGCACTTTGTACTACCTAGTTCTCGTTCGTGCACATGTATTCAAATAACATGAATTTGCCTTGAAAGGAGGAACAGGGGTGGAGGTGTCAGCCAGGCTTCTGCTATTAGTGTTCTATTTGTTCTACACGTGACGTCCCCCTGGATCTGGACGGCCCAGGGGGCGAGCGGAGCGGAGGCCACTCCTTCCTTTCACAGGTAAAATCACAGAGGCGCAGAGAAGTTAGTGGAGTCACCTCGGGTCACAGAGCGAGTAAGAAAGAGAGTGAAATTGGAACTCGTGTCTTCTGACATGCCCAGTTGTTCTGGGAAATGAACCCAAGGACGCTTGACTTCCCTAAACCTTACCCCCGAGTGCTCAGCTCTGCGGCGCTGAGGTTAGCTAAAAACGTGTTGCAATCCCTCGTCCCTCTCCGAGGAGCCAAGGCTGCGTTCTCATCTGTGACTTGATATGTGCCCTGGGTGGCAGCCCCGTTCACGCCTGTGGCCCGGTAGCCACATGGGCGGAATCATGAGCCATCGGCCAGCTGTCACCTCACCTTTGGCTCCGTGAGGTGCAAAGCTTGTTTTCTTCCGCTGGCATCAAGGAGTCGCCTCGGACACGCGGGCAGGGGCAGGCCGCTGCCTCAAAGGCAAACACAGACCCACAGCAACCGCAGATCTGTAGAATGCAGGCGCTCCCAGGCCAAGAGCTGGCCGGCCCCTAGCAAGCTCCTGTGCACGATGAGGATGTCACCTGCCTCGAGGAAACAGATGGGGCGAGCTGGTGAGCTCACCGTCGCTGGCCCAGGGGAGAAGAGGAACGCCCGGCCCAAGGCTGGGGGCGTGAGCCGGGACGGGCAGGCAGCCCCGGAGGCTCAGAAATATTCCCCAGCTCACACTTCTCCAGTGAAACTCCGAGAGTTGGTCAGCACAAACCCCCTCCTGGGCCCGTCCTTTCTGCCGGTCCTGCTGAAATCCCAGCCACAGTGGGCGGGCGGGTGTGCCTCGGTGATTAATAGCCAAAGCCTCACGCTGGAGTCAATGCGCTCTCAAGAGATTTCTTTATTTCAATGCTGGCAGTGTGTGGAGGGAGGTTCCTAGGGGACCCTGGTGAGTATGGAAAGGCTTTGGGGGCTGGCCTGGACCCCTCGCAGGGCTCCATGCAGGAACGCCCCCAAGGGCCCCCCAGGATGACTGTAGGTGCCTCAAGAACATCGATTTCTTTTATTTTAGTAATTACGCATTTACCTTAGTATGTTTAAAACGCACTTAGCACATCCGACCTGTAATTTCATGTAATTACGTATTTTCATATATATTATTATTTAAGAGAAGGCTAAATGGTTTTTGTTTTTTTTTTAGAGTGACCTGATTAAAGTAAAAAGCTAAGCAAACAATAACACAGGCCACAAGTCGAGACGGCAAAACTTCTGATGGGGGCGTTGGAACAACTGGAGTTTGAGAAACACAGCTTTCTTGGGGAATCCAGTGTCCATGCCAAAAATACCAGCTGAGCCTAGATCCAGCTGAGAGGGATGGTAAGAGGTCTCGCTCAGGAACCACATTAGTCCGTTTCCATGCGCTCAATGTGTATGGACTTTTGGAAGGGAAAGGTGCATGAGAGGGTTTTGGTTCTAGTTTGTTTTAATCGAGACTTTAGCATATCTGAGGCCCTGGGGACTGGAGATGTAGAGATGCTGTCAAAGGCGGGTAATTAAAAACAATCCACGAGGTATACCTGGATGGCTCAGTCCGTTGAGCGGCTGACTTCGACTCAGGTCATGATCTCACAGTTCGTGGGTTCGAGCCCCACCTTGGGCTCTGTGCTGACAGCTCAGAGCCTGGAGCCTGCTTCAGACTCTGTGTCTCCCTCTCTCTCCAACTCTCCTTCTCTGGATCTCAAAAAATGGATAAATGTTAAAAAAAAAAAATCCAAGAAGTGAAATCTGGAAAGGCAGGGAGGGAGGGGTAACTGGAATTGGGATGGATTGCGTCACCAGGCTTTCTCCTCATCAGAATATTGTTAAAGAGGAAAGAAAGACTCGGGTGCCTGGGTGGCTCAGTCGGCTAAGTGTCCGATTTCAGCTCAGGTCATGATCTCGAGGTTCGTGGGATTGAGCCCCGCATCTGTCTCTGTGCTGACAGCTCAGAGCCTGGAGCCTGCTTCGGATTCTGTGTCTCTGTGTCTGCCTGTCTCTGCTCCTCCCCTGCTCCTGCTCTGTTTCTCTCTCTCAAAAATAAAATAAACATTAAAAAGAAAGAAAGAAGGAAAAAGATGTTAGACTTTCTGTATTTACCGTGTTTCTGGAGTTTTGACACAAGACTGTGGTGTTTAGATGGCTGTAACTCGTGTGTGTTTGTGTGTGGGTGTGTGTGTGTGTTGTTCGGTTTGGCTTTATGAACTCAACATTAATAACATTTCTCGGGGCGCCTGGGTGGCTCAGTCGGTTAAGCAGCTGACTTCGGCTCAGGTCATGAACTCACAGCTTGTGAGTTTGAGCCCCGCATCCGGCTCTGTGCTGACAGCTCAGAGCCTGGAACCTGCTTCGCTTCTGTGTCTCCCTCTCTCTCTGCCCCTCCCCAGCTCACACTCTGTCTCTCTCAACAATAGTAATAATAATAATAATAATAAAATAACATTACTCTGCATGCCAGGTGCACACAGTCTTCACGTGGAGTGTGATTCAGAATCGGCTGGAACACTCGTTAAAATGCAGATTGCTGGGCCTGTCTCCCGGGAATCAGGCTCAGTGGGTCTAGAGCGGGGCCTGGGCATCTGCATTGTCACAAGCTCTTCAGAGCGTCTGATAAAGGTGCTCCTGGACCTTACTCTGCCAAACCTTGGTGCATAGGAAATATACACGACTCAGCTGGGGGTTCCATCCTCAAGAGAGCACGGCCAAGGGAGGGAGATGACGTACCCACAATACATCACAAGGGGGAAGGCACCCCTTGTGGTAGGAGAACAGAAATAGAGTACGGGGGGCTCTCACCACCCTCACCCAGCCCGCGGGTGCCAAAGCACCCTCTGTTCCTGAAGGTTCCATGCTTGTGCTGTACTGCATTTCAACCAACCTTGAATATTTTTTCAGTTATTTTTAAGTTTATTTATTTATATATTTTGAAAGAGAGAGAGAGAGAGAGAGAGAGAGAGAGAGAGAGAGAGCGAGCGAGCACACAAGCAGGGGAGGGGCAGAGAGAAGGAGAGACAGAATCCCAGGCAGGCTCTACGTCATCAGCAGCTGTAGCGGGGCTCGAACTCACGATCGCGGTGACATCATGACCTGAGCCGAGATCAAGAGTCGGCGGCCTAACCAACTGCGCCACTCAGGCGCCCCGACCTACCTTGAATATTTACCCATAGTACAGAATAATTTCCATGATCTCGGATCTTATCTTTCATCTTGGTGAAGGGTATTGGGGGGAAAAAGAATAATATTTTGTAGCATGTGAAAATTAAATTACAGTTGCAGTGTCTGTAAATCCAGTTTCATTGGGAACACAGCCACCGCCATCCACTCACGTCCTGTCTGCGCCACTTCCACGCTGCCCAGCACAGTTAAGCAGCTCCAACGAAGAACATATGTCCTGTGGAGCTGCGGATATTTAGTGGCTGGCCCTTCCCATAACAATTTGCCTACCCTGGCTTTTGAAATTTGCTTTGAAGCCTCATTACACAGAATGAGAACATCTTTTAGTTCGGGGCTAACTCCCCACTCTGGCCAGTGGGAGAAGGAACATTCTTGGGCCTGTGTGAGTTCAGAGTTTTGTTCCCTCTGATCTGGGAGGTTCTTCTCCGCCCCCCTCCCCCCAGGTAATTTCTTCCCTGGCGCGAGCTGATGAGGACTCGGCTGAGGACTCGGGGGACCCTCTGGACATCTCCAGAGCTCCCTCCCGGGGCAGCTGTCTCCTGTCCAGTCCTCTGCTCTGCAGATTCCAGCTGCCTGGCCTCCCTGAACCTTGAGCTCTGTCTTCTCAATCCAGACGGCCCCCCAGGGCTCCCGCCAGGTCCCGCTCTCTCTGAGGGGCCCCGGGGACTCTCTAGGCAGTAAGCGGGGGCAATGTCCAACGTCTGCAAACCGCCATTTCATAGGTGCCATCCAGATATTTAGTTGTTAAAGACGAGACAGCGAATCCCATTTCTGTTTGTCCATCATTGCCGTGACGGAGCTTAGGGGCGAAAGAGGTGAGTGTAAATTTATCTTTACGGCAACAGCAGTGCAGCATGAAAATATTGATCATTTTTATTGGTGATAAAGTCACAGGTCCTGCTAATTGTACTGCGGTGTGTAATTGTAGGAAATGCTATGTTCTGATTAGAGATTAGTAAAAGTAAAGGTGTAATTTGTAAACCTTCTGAATTTTTTCCATAGTTCCCTGGGGGCCTGTGGTTTTCCGGATGAGAGCCTAGTGCTGAGGTGTAACAGTACTTTGTTTTCTGAGTATCGAGCATCCTTTCATTGGCCCTCCTCTGGCGCTGAGGGGTCATTTACCTTGGAGTTTTGTACAAAACAGGTTTTTTTTCTCTGTGGCAAAAGCATCCCAAATCCTTTCTGCAGAACACCCGTGTTTCATCATCGTTAGCCTGGTTTTTGCTGTTCTCTAGACTAATCAGGGTCTCTATGTTCTTTGTGGACTGTGGTCACCATAAGTAGCCCAGAAACTCAGCTTGGGGCCCCCACGCAGAGCCTAATGGCCGGAGTGTCCCTGGACCGTGAGTGACAACCTTTCCCGTACTTTCCAGCAGCATATGGACTCCATCTTCACAGCCCTGCACTTTTGGTTTGTATTTTGTTTACGACGAAGGATGGCCCTTGGGTTGCTTCCTTTCAAAACTGTATCTGGCTTTTTCTTTTTGTTTTAAAGCCAATTCTATATTTGCTCATTAAAAAAATCCCCACTCGGAGCGCCTGGGTGGCTCAGTCAGTTAAGCGTCCGACTTCGGCTCAGGTCATGATCTCACGGTTGGTGAGTTTGAGCCACGTGTCGGGCTCTGTGCTGACAGCTCGGAGCCTGAAGGCTGCTTCAGATTCTGTGTCTTCGTCTCTCTCTCTCTCTCTCTGCTCCTCCTCCACTCATGCTGTCTCTCTCTCTCAAAAATAAATAAACATTAAAAATTTTTAAAAAATTCCCTACTCAATATTCCTTTCTGTGGTCCTAAATGTTTATGGCGTCGTTACATTGGGTCATTCTGCCATCCACTGAATGACTACGAGGTCATCTTTAGGGACCGAATTTTTTCCTTCCCAACAGTAGGATGAATAGAGAAAAGAAATGGCCGGAACTTTTACTCCATTATACTTAAAAAAAAAAAAAAAACTAGTTTGTACTGGGACCCTCTGAAATTCAAAAGCTTTCAGGAACTATTCTTTCTTTCATGGCAATTACAGGTTATTTGCGTAAGTTCACTAAGCATCTGTTCTCCTTGGGACAAGACAACACTGGAAATACTGGTTGTTTTACCAAGGCTTTGACTGGAATGTCATATGCGAGACCAACATGCATAGACTCAGATATGATCCAACAGTTTTAAGGAATTCTAAGGTTGACTTTACGAAGCACAAAGCCAATAAAAGGCCCCTTGGATTTCCGACATTTGTTGGCCGGACACCTCGCTTACAGAGCAGCCTCCCCAGGTGAGCACAGAGGGTCACTTTCTGGCAGGCGCAGGAACCTCAGCACATCTCGGGGACCTCGTTAGGGGAACTCGCCCAAATCGACAGGTGTTGCAGGCCTGTCTGAGGGCAAGTGCTTGGCTCGGCTTCTGGCCCGGAGAGGCTACTAGAGGTTCTATCTAGACTCCTTCTAAAAAGTTCCAGCAAAACAAACTTTCAAAGATCGACGTGACCGGTCGCTGTTCTGGGTGAGTTTATGGAAACAACGAGGCCGAGCTTATTAAACCCAGACTTGCTCTACAAACATACTAGTCTTGATTCGGCCACCCCTGGAAATGAGGGTTATTAGAGAGAAAGATTAGGTTTCATTACGCACCTTTACGGATGTTAAGTTCTACTGCTGGTGGTCTTTAAATGTTGTCTGACTAAGCTAAACAACTTGAAGTAAACTTCAGAGAAAACGTCACAAAACTCATGCAGAGAAAATCTCTGTGCCTCTGGTCCTGTGGGTCACTCAAGGGGACACAGACATTTGAGTTACAAACCTGAAAAGCCCATCTGATTCCTGACGCCCGTTCCCGCTCGCGTCCGAAGAGGCTTCAAGGCTGACATCTAAGAATCTTCTCACCGGCACTCGGTGGGTTTGTAATCTGCCCTAACCGTTAACCTATGGTTTTCTTGTTTCTATAAAAGTGCCTCTTATTAGTTACCTGACGGCTCACTAAGCCAAACAGAGTCTACACAACGGTTACCACCACCTACTACACAATCAAGGCCTCGAACGACTCTCAAAATAACATTATGTTATGAAACACTAACATAACTCAAATGCATGAGACAGTCCTACAAAGTAAAACGGCGTTCGATGTTTTAACTGCTGCACAAAGGGGCACGTGGGCTCTCACAAACCCAAAATGCTGTGTACCTTCCAGAGGGCCAGGAAAATACTTCTGGGTTTCTAATTGACAAGTACTCAGATTGGTGTTTTAAATGATCTTTTCTTTCATAATTGATTGAACTCCTGGAGTAAAGGATGATTTTCATCACCTATCAAAGGACTTATTTACGCTTCTTTTTCTTTTTGTTATTTTAACATAAACACCTGTTTTCCACCTGGGGCCGAGACGCCTTCATGCCACAACTTCAAGCCAACAGATGATCCTTTCTGCTCGAGAATCTCCCACATGTTAGCAACTCTGGACACCACTGCCGTAGGCTTTCTGAACTCCCAGCAAATCCGCAACTGACCAACCTGGACCCATAGGCAGGGACATCTCTATGCCCCAATTTAGCAGGAAGTTGCTACAGAAGATGGAACCTTTTGCTTTCAACCATCTTAAAGAGTTAAGGGTCAAAACTGTTAAGGGGGGGAAATGATGAGGGAAATAAAGGCAAGAAAATGTAGTTTAAATTAAATTCCCTGACAGCCTGCAGTCCGTCAGTAGATGTCAGAGATGTGCAGGGGCATATGTGTTTATGACTGCCCGAATGCCTTGATGTTTACACTTCCTTTAAAAACGAAAAGCAACCTTATCTTGTCAATAGCTAAATCTTCAGGGTCCTGTGAGACCCTGCTTTCAGCACCCAGAAATTCCTTAAAATCTAACTTCACTCCCATCCCCAAACCTAAAAGTACATAATCAGTTTTTCTTCACAACCCCAGTGCAGCTCTTTCTGCCCACCAGTCCTGGCCCTGTGTGTTAAAATCAATTTGCATAAAAATAGTTAATTAGAACGATTAGTTACTATTTAAGATACCTACACAATTGTGACATAAAGAAATAGAAATAGGTAAAATTAAGCTCCTCAGAGCTATCAGCCCCTATTTAGTCTTATCTTCTGGTTAACCCTTAACAGTTCTTTAGTAATTGCTACTTTTTTTTTTTTAAAGTTTATCTATTTTGAGAGAAAGAGGGAGAGAGAGAATACCAAGCAGGCTCTGTGAGCCTGTCTCAGGGCTCAAACTCACGAACTGTGAGATCATGACCTGAGCAGAAGTTGATGCTTAACTGAGTCACCCAGGCGCCCCTAGTAATTGCTACTTTTAATCCTGTGTTTCTTGGGCCTTGATTTATCGGTTGAATTTAGAATACCAGTAGCTCCTACAGCTGCTGGCTAGGTCCAAATGGTCATGAAGAAAGCTCTCTCCTCCCTGATCTGTAAAGCAATTCCACTCAGCTTGCTTGTATCATTTACATGCCATAAAATCCACTGTTTGAAGAGTTGAATTCAGTGACTTGTAGAAAATCTCAAGTTGTGCAATTGTTTCAGAATACGCCCTTCACCAGAAAGCCATCCCTGGTGCAAGTCACTCCCCAGCCCCAGGCCACCACGAATCTACTTTCTGTCCCTATGGATTTCTCTTTTCTGGACATTGCTTTCCCTTCCTTCCTTCCTTCCTTCCTTCCTTCCTCCCTCCCTCCCTCCCTCCCTTCCTTTCTCTTTTTCCTCTAAAATGTTTATTTTTGAGGAAGAGTGCACCTGAGCCCACACAAGTGGGGTCGGGGGTAGAGAAGACAGAGGGAGAGGGGATGAAGGATCCCAAGCGGGCTCTGAGCTGACAACAGAGAGCCCGACGCGGGGCTCGAGCTCACGAACCTTGAGATCATGACCTGAGCCGAAGTCGGACGCTCAACTGACCTAGCCACTTCGGCGCCCCTTTTCCGGTCACTGCATATAATGAAATTAATTAATTCATGCACTACATGATCTTTGTGACTGGCTTCTTTCACCCAACATAACGCTCAGCCCCAGAGCACAGCATTTGCTCCTAAGTCCTCCACGCCTGCTGCCTCCGGCCCTGGGGACTCCTGCCTCTGCTTATGTGCTCACCAGCGGGACATTTGGATTGTTTCCACTTTTTTTTTCTTTGAGATTATAAATCATAGTTATGAATGATTATACACAAGTCTTTGTACAGACACGTTTTTACTTCTCTTGGGTAGATGCCTAAGGGCAGATTTGCTGGGCTATGCGGTAAATATACGTTTAACACGTTTAAAAAAAATGTTTATTTTTGAGAGAGAGAGAGAGGAGGGGGAGGGGGGGACAGAGAATCCCAAGCAGGCTCTGTACTGTTCAGGACCGAGCTCGACGTGGGGCTCGAACCCACAAACCATGAGATCATAACCTGAGTGGAGATCAAGAGCCAGACTGAGCCCCATGTTTAACACCTTTTTAAAAAGCAGGACTTTTCAAAGTGACTCCGCGGATTCCCATCTCCCAGAGAGAAGTGTGAGGGCTCCTCCTGCTGCGTGGTAACTGCTTTCTGTTCAGAAGCGAGTCCCTTCTCCAGAGTCCGACAGGAGCCGGCAGGCAGACCTCCCAAATGAAACAAGTTTCCAACAAAACCCTCACGATTCACTGTCCATCCTCCCAAACGCATTTCACGGACTCCCTAACTTCGTTCTAAATCTTGTTACCAGATTTCCTAGTGTTTGGTTACTCAAGAATTTTCCTGTATTTGGGGCGCCTGGGTGGCTCATTTGGTTAAGCGTCTGACTTTGGCTCAGGTCATGAATGATTTCATGGTTTGTGGGTTCGAGCCCTGCGTTGGGCTCTGTGCTGACAGCTCAGAGCCTGGAGCTGCTTCAGATTCTGCATTTTCCCTCTCTGTCCCTCCCCCACGCATGCTCTGTTTCTCTCTGTCTCAATAATAAATAAATATAAAAAAAAGAGAACTTTCCTGTATTTACTTTCTTTGTGCCACAGTCCTCTATCCATGGTGCTCACGTGACCTCTTAATGGAATTTATATTTCAAACACCCGTCTGCCCCAACTAGAGAGTAAGCCCCCTGCGGGGGGGGGGGGGGATTTTTGTGTCTAAAGAGATGAAGACAAAACATGGCACAGAGGGCCTTAAAAAGTGATAGGTTTGGCGGATCGGGGACAGGAACATCAAGATGGCCGACAGACTGCCATCCCAGGATTTTCCTGCCAAAAACCAAGATGGCTGACAGACCACCATTTTGGAACTTTCCGCTCCTGCCGGCTCCCTGGAAAACACGTCTTCTGCCCCTGGACACACCCCCGGAACTAGTGCCCTATATAAGACCCACTCTTTGTCCTCCTGGTGGGACTACCCTGGCCCATTCTGTCCAGACCAGCGAACCTTGCCAAAGAGTGCTCCCAATAAAGGCCTTTTACATTTATCTCTGACCTCGGTTTTCTGTATGGTTTCCGTGACTTCCCTGGCTTGTTCCCTCCAAGCCATGAACGTCGCCTGAGAGCTCTTTAATAAAGGGTGCTCTGATCTCTTTTCCTGGTCTCTCTGTTTTGTGACTTTCTCACTCAGCCGATCTAACCTTACAAAAAGTTATTTGTTGAATCAATAGTTGAAGAGGTGATGTGCACCTTTGGTTCAATGGGGCGCCCTGGGTGGCTCAGGTCATGATCTCACAGTTTGTGGGTTCGAGCCCCGCGGGCTCTGTGCTGGCAGCTCAGAGCCTGGGGCCTGCTTCGGATTCTGTGTCTCCCTCTCTCTAACCCTCCCCTGCTCATGATCTGTCTCTCAAAAATAAATGTTAAAAAAAATTTAAAACCCCCCAAATATATACTAATTTTCATGTCAGCCTGTTTTCCTATAAAAGGGCTTAAACTTCCCTTAAGACCTGGATGTTGAACGCATGACACAGAATCGTAAGAGAGCAGCCTGAGTGTGGAGCAGACTGGAGGGGACTGGGCGCCTGGGAAATGGTGGTCGCAGTACCGGAAGTAAGGAAGGTGGGGCAGACATGCAGGTCTGATCATTTCCGGGCTCTCCTTGGCCCCGGGGTGCACGGTCTTGTGGGTTAGAGCACCGCTTCCGGCTCCTGTTCCGGTCCAACACAGGCTCTTCTGGCACAAGCGAGTGACCTTGGGTAAAATGACCTCATGACTCTGCGCCTTGGTCTCCCCATCTGTGACACGGGCATGATGACAACCTCCTGAGATTGTAGGGAGGATTAACTTAGGTGATACATTTGAGGTATGTAGACCCGAGCGTGCGGTGCAGCCAGAGATGAGCCCACGGTGGCCTTGTGACCTCCTCATCCCGGCCTCTGTGAGGTTTCTGTCGGCGAGCGTTAGGAAGGAGCTCACCCAGGGAGCTGCCTTAGGCTGGACCCCCGTTCGAAGTTCTGTGTAAGGGGAAGGATAAGTTGTCTCATCTTTTGGAGTGTGTGGGAATGTTGCAAACTTCACTGGAAGTTACTTTCAAGGAACTAGCATTCAACAAAAAAATTTTTTTTAAGTTTATTTTTGAAAGGAGGGGAGGGGCAGAGAGAAAGGGAGACACAGAATCCAAAGCAGCTCCAGGCTCTCAGCTGTCAGCACAGGACCCAAAGCAGGGCTCGAACTTGAGCACTACAAGATCATGACCTGAGCCGAAGCCAGACGCGTAACCGACTGAGTCACCCAGGCGCCCCAAGGAACTAGTATTTTTAAAAAGATGCCCAGGTGCATACAACTGTCCCACTCGGAAATCAGTCATAGCTGGGTAAAAACTGATTTAGCTACAGTGTCCTGTAGGGTTCTCAAATGTCACCCGTGGGGCCCTGGGTGACCTCCCATGGGACTCTGGGGCCGCCCTGGCGGGAGGGGATGGGGCAGCCTCTTGACTAGAGCTGCTCCCCTTTCAACAAGCAATCTGAGCTCATTTGAAGAACAGGTTTCCCTTTTCCGGAAAACGCTTGTAACAGAAACGTAACAAATATGTCCAACTGAGGAGGACAACCACATGGCAAATCTTCAAAGATGAAGATAAATTCTATATCAAACTTCAGATCCTTTAATTGGCTAGACACATTCATGAAACAGCTTCTGCAGACTGAAAAAGAAGGAAAAAAAAAACTTCACAAGATACCAAGGCTGTACCTTTTCCACAGTAGAATGGTGTCATTTGGCATTTTTCTAACTGATACTGGTATCCACACCAATATTCTGGAATTCTCTTTAGAAAGAGTTGGGGAAAACAAGTATTACATACTTGTCGCTATCTGTTTAGGAAACAAAGTATTTCACAAAAGAACCACATTCCATGAAAAGTCTGTTTGTTCTGGCGTAAAACAGAATCATTTCCTCAGGAAGTCTGATTCAGATGAAGCCATCTTAAGAAATTCAAATTGACTTGGTTTGTAGACAAGTGAATGTCATCCTCTTTTCTGAATCCCATGAAAATATTTTCAAAATTAACTCGGCCATTTTGGACTATGCTTCTAAGCTCAACTGTGCATTATTTCATGGCCCTCACTGCCTAGTGGACGTCAACTCCAGTCCATGAACGTGTGCGTGTTTGTTCAGGAACAGAAGTCTCATTTTTTTTCAACGTGGACTTTGTGGAAGTCTGCATTTGTGGAATATATTTTTAGCTCTAAATAAATCAATAGGGGGAAGGAGACTATAGGATTAAGAATTCAGGGGAGCCTGGGTGGCTCAGTCGGTTAAGTGTCCGGCTTCGGCTCAGGTCATGATCTCACAGTTCGTGGGTTCGAGCCCCGCGCCGGGCTCTGCGCTGACAGCTAGCTCAGAGCCTGGAGCCTGCTTCAGATTCTGTATCTCCCTCTCTCTCTGACCCTCCCCTGCTCATGCTGTCTCTCTCAAAAATAAATAAAAACATTAAAAAAATTTTTCAGACTCTGGGACTAGGCTACCTGAGGTTCTGTCCCCTCCATGGGCTCTTTCATCTCTCTGTGCCTCACTGGACTTATCTGTAAAGTAGGAATAATAAGTGTACCTCTCTCCTCAGGCGGTGAAGATTACGGGAGTTAACACAGATATGGTAACTGGGCATAGCACCTGCACACAGTAAGTGCCCAATAAATGTTAGCAACTGTTAACTCCTCTAGTTTCCTTGTGTATCTAGTTGATAAAAGGTTGCTATGGAGATTATTAATAGATGAGCCCTCTCCACACAATTAGAATATAACCAAAGATATTCCATTTAAAGACATGGCTGGTCCTCAGTGCACAGACTTCCAGGGCTAAAGGGACATTAGAGAACATCTCGTTCAACGTCTCTATTTCACGGTTGAAGACCCCAGGGCCCAGGGGTGTGAGAGCCACCGAGCAAGGCAGAGACAAGTCAGGATGTGGTTGCTTCGGATGACACTTTAGACTCTCGGAGGCTGTGGCGAAGCTTCCATTATGGGCATCGACTATCACTGCACTGATAAGCCTATGACCGGAGCGTTCGGTGCCCGTCAGAATGACAAATAAAAGCATTTGCATATTTGGAACTGTCAATAGACAAAGTAAATTTGCTTTATCACCTCATGCTATTATTTATGATGCCGACAGAGAATGCTTGCACCTGGGATGTTCCTATGCGTTTGCATGTCAAATATCCTTTGAGGGACAATGTTTAGTTAAAACTGTAATAAAAAAAACAATCTGAAATATTAGGAAGAAAAGGGCAGGGCCCCGCTGTGCCGGCACCATTGGGCCAGTTTACACCCCGCTGCACGGACAGGGCGCGCTGCAGGTAATCAAAGTTTTATTTAAAATCAGAGGACACTCAAAAATAAACAATATAATATGCTTGAATTTTTGTCATGACATAGAAAAATGCTTCCGATTACACTTAAAATCTTCGGGTTTTACCCCAACGGAGCATGGACTCTGCAGAGGGTCCCAGTGCTCTGAAAGCAGTGCTCTCTCCCGGTGGCTGGGGCAGGAGGTAGGCTGTGGGCGTCCCTGCAGGGAGGTGTGCTCTCCCTACTCGGAGTGACGATTCTTCTTCTTGTTGTGGCTCTCGATGGCCCTCCGGAGAGCTTCGTCCTGGATGAGGTCGGACATCCTCACGTCTCGATGGCTACAGCCGATTTTGGGGCAACTGTAAGGGATAAGAGGGTCACTTAACTGTGCTGCCTTCGGCATAAGCTTCTCTCACATGCAGGTGTCTCAGTGAAGACATCTGACCCGCAGGGAGCACGTCTGGGAAATCAGGACTGATGCACACGCACTCATTTATTCCCCGCCTGCCCACTGGGGCCAGGCTCTGGCAGGTGCTGGGGGCACGGGCCGTGGCCAAGCAGGGCCTACTTCACGGTGCCCACCTTCCAGCGGGGGACACAGACAGTCACTGAGTCACCAGAGTGCTTGCTGTATGTTTACTCGCGGAAGTGCTCTGAAGGACAGGAAGCAGGGTCGAGAGAGACAGTGTGGGGTGAGGCTTCTGCAGGGCAGGCCTCGCTGAGCAGGTCGTATCTAGAACTAGTGCTGTGTGGGGCCAGGGCAGAGGCCAGAGCCCAGGACGAGGCAGCTTGGTGGCTGGAGTCAAAAAGCAAGGTCAACATGGCCGAAAGGCCCAGGGCTAGAGGGGGAGCATTTGGAGAGGACATCACAGGGTCAGGGGGGCTTTGGATTTTATTTCTTTATGTATTTTTTTTAATGTTTATTTTTGAGAGAGAGAGAGAGAGAGAGAGAGAGAGAGAGAGAGAGGGAGAGAGGGAGCACAAGTGGGGGAGGGGCAGAGAGAAGGAGACAGTACAGGAAGCAGGTTCCAGGCTCTGAGCTGTCAGCACAGAGCACGATGCAGGGCTCAAACCCACAAACTGCGAGATCGTGACCTGAGCTGAAGTCAGACCAGGAGCCCCTGGATTTTAGGTTAAATATGAGGAGAACACCCTGGAGAGTTCGACATGGGGGAGGGATGCCATTTGGGTTCTGTTTAGAACACACGGCTCACATGGCTCTGGCGGCTTCATGCACAGGACAGGCCGCGTGGACGCAGCGAGAACAGGAGGTCCCGGGGAGAGGGCCGTGTGGCTGAGGCTGGTGGCAGTGGTCAGCTTCGGGACAGAGGTGGAAACAGGGCCCCTAGGACTCGCTGCTGGGTCAGAGGCAGCACGGCAGGGAAGGGAAGGGCCCAGCTTCGTCAGTTCGTCCCCCGCTCGTGGGCAGCAGGCGGTCCCCTCCTCTCATGGGCAGCAGGCGGTCCCCTCCTCTCTAAGGAGAATGACTGGAAAACCAGCGGGGGACGGAGCCGGGACACCCGCTGGCATCTGTTCCCTCTGCAGTGCCCGCTAGTCCCTCCTGGCGAAGACACTGCGTGGGCTGGTGCAGACTCAGCGGGGGGGAAAGCTGTGGCGGAAGAGATCAGGCGTGAGTCACCCCCAGAGGGGGAGGTGCCCGAGGCCACACGTGGTGTCCTCTGGCCGTGGGCTGCCTGAAGCCACCGGCTTCTCGACGGGAACCAGACTTTGGTAGGCTAGCACGCCCGTTGTCTGGAGTGGAGGTGACCTGGGTTTGAATTTGGCCAACATCCACTAGCTTTCTGAGCATCTCTCCACTCGGATTTGAAGTGGGGGCAGAGTTCCTGCTTCCCAGGGCTGCAGGCAACTCCGTGCCTAGCATCCCTGATCATCATGCTTCTGACACGTTCTACTTTTTAAAAAATTTATGATTTATTTATTTTTATTTTAGAGAGAGAGTGAGCAAGTGGGGTAGAGGGGCAGAGGTGGGGGAGGGAGAGAGAGAGAGAGAAAGAGAGAGAGAGAGAGAGAATCCCACCTACCCTCCTGGGATCATGACCTGAGCTGAAATCAAGAGCTGGACACTCAACCAATGAACCACCCAGACTCCCCTCTTCTGTCCATTTTAAGGTTGCTGACCTCTCTGTCTCTTGCATATATCTACTGTATACACGCACACAGCCGTGCATGCATTTGACCTTCTGTGGGACCCGCCCTGTGCTGGGTTCTAAGCACCCAGCTGTGAAATACAAATATAGGTCCCTGCCCACACAGGGCTCCAGCCCAGTGGCCTGAGACAGCTCTCCGAAAAGCACAGGTATATTAAGACACAACATAACAGCTACAAGACAAGATCAAAAATAACAAATACGAGACGAAAGACATAAACCAGAAGGGGAAGAAGGTTGATTGTGGGAACTCATTTGTCCAGTGGAAGGAAGCCCTGCTGTTCAACATGAAGGAGAAAGTTCTTCTTGGCGTGTGCTTCCTGGACCAAGAAGTAACAAGTGTAATGGGTAATATGCTTGTTAATAATACAATATGTATTTTTAAAAATACTGAAATGAGCCCATAGCAGCAGGTATGTGTGCTAAAATCTCCTGTGATGTGGCCCAATCTATCACAGGAGAGAGGATTGGGGTGATCTGCCAGGCATGCATCCTTCTGATGACTTGGCTTTGTGCTAGAGTAAGGACGGGAGCCCCTTGAGAAGGTCTCACTCTGTTTCTTAAAGTGAGCTGTTTCTTTAGCCATGAAGGCCAAGAGCTCAGATTCTGAGGATATAGACACCTTCACTATCCACCCAAAGTAGGTCCCTGGGATGACATGTGCCAGGGTCACCCTCACCCCACACTGACCAACCTGGTGAACACGGACTGTCACAGCAAGTCTGGGGCTCTCCCCACTTCCTAGAGCTGAATCTTTTCTCGATAGTTTTTTTTTAACATTAAAAATAATTTATTATTGAGAGATAGAGAGAGACAGAGTCCAAGTGGGGAAGGTCAGAGAGGGAGGGAGACACAGAATCCGAAGCAGGCTCCAGGCTCTAAGCTGTCAGCACTGAGCCCAACGTGGGGCTCGAACTCACAAACCGTGAGATCATGACCTGAGCTGAAGTCCGATGCTCAACTGACTGAGCCACCCAGGCGCCCCTCTAGAACTGAATCTTTAGTGTGGACAGCCAGACGGTGAATAGGCGTGGAGAGGAAGGGGGAGGCTGATGTGGGGAGGACTTCCGGTGACAGCAGGGGGGAGGCCGATGTGGGGAGGACTTCCGGTGATAGCAGGGGCCCTGTCAGGAAGCGCCAGGACTCAGAATGTCTGATGGGATCAACTGCACACCCGCTGCCGAGCCTGCAGGCATTCCTCTCAATGGGACAGTGGATGGAGCCAGGGTGACCTGTCAAACAGAATTCTGACCCACTTAGGGGATCGACTCTGGGGACTGAGGCATTAGCCAAAAAGTGCTCCCAAGGGGGAACGGATGGCCTCTTGACACAAATACAGGCTCAAGAGTGAAAGAGACGTGGGCTCAAGTCTCCTGGCCGTGACCCTCTGGGCAAGTGGCTTTAATTTCTGTGGCCCAGTTTCTTCTGGGAGCTAGGGTCGTTGTGAGAGGTAAGCAGGGTGATGTATGACGAGGGTTGAGGACTTGGCTTAGGTGCCACACAGTTTCTGCCCTCGTCCGCGGCTTCGCTGATGACGCTGGGACACGGGCGGGCACACGGGGCACTGTGGCAGCATGAACGAGGGGCACTCTGCCCAGCACAAGGGCTCGGGGGAGACTTCCTGGAAGAGAGGCTGATGCAGGAGCTGGGGGAGAACCTGTGTCTCACTCGACCTCAAATAAACAAACACAAGGTTTTGAGCTGCGGAGGGTAAGACAAGGCCGTGATGATGTGATACTGAATCAGGGCACTCCTTCTCTGGAGAAAAAACACTCTCTAGCAGCCTTAGTTCATTAATCCCCAGGACATCCTGGTGAGCAAGACAGGTGTGGCAATACCCAATCCTAAGCTCTCGCGTCACTGCCGTGCAGAAGTCAGACCTGCAAGCCTCAAAGGGGAGGCTGGGTCCTGAACTCGGGTCACCGACAGGGCAAGCAAGCAAGCGTCTACTGAGCACACAGAGCGTGTCTCAGGGGTCCCAGAAGGCGACAGGGAACCCTGGCCCCAGTCTCAGCTCCAAAGTACAAGATCACGAGCTCCTGGATCTGGGTCCCAAGAAGTCTAGGGTCCAGTTCGGCTCTCGAAAGAGGCCCATGGCTATCTCTGGAAGTCTGAGTGGGATGAATTCCCGTCATACCTAAATACACCGAGTCACTTTGTCCCACATCCTTTGAGTCTCAAATAATGTGTCACTGGGCAGTGAGGTAAGTAATAACAATGCTTCGGGTCTCGACCTTTACGACCGGACTGTTTGTTTAGCGTTCTGTAGTTCAAAAGGAGCTTTCTCTTAAGTGGTTTGCTTCTCTCCACTGCCAAGAAATGTCCTGGTCCGGACCTAGATTGGAATTTCCTCACTGTTTCTTTAATCCGAAAATTCCAGGAGATGTTGCGATTATTTCTACTCTGCGGATGGAGAAATCAAGGCCCCGGGGGCTTAAACGGCCTGTTGGCCAATGGAGAAATAGGGATTGCAGGCATAATGCCCTTCACGACTGACTGCCGGTCAACTTGATTTTAGTCTACATGCTGTTCATGTTTGTTGAACACGGTTCCTGTTCTCAAACAAGAAAAGGAAAGAACTGAGTGTGGAACACTGGAAATCTGTTATTAATATGAGGATCATAAGGCCGCTTTGTTGGTAAGAACACACACGGCCCAATTATTCAGGAAGCTGTTTTAACGACTGTACTTTCCTGAGGGCTACGGTCTCCACGACTGTAGTCTGACTCAGGCCGGTGGGGAGACGTCTTCCCAGAGACTGAAGTGACGACAGGAAAGTTCAGTCAGCGCCCAGTAACGAAAGAACTCCAGTCTAACCAAACATGAACTAGAACCATCTAGGAGGAAGAACCCACATGTCTCCAACTGGATGTGTCACGGACCTTTTTAAGCACAGGGGACCCAGGACTGCTCAGCACGCTCACATGCATCAGGGGAAATGACACTACTTCCTGCTCGCTCCGGAAGCTCTGGAGCAGCTGATGGGGAGACCCGGAAGTGTCGTCTGCCGCCCCCCCATCTTCTCCTGCTCGCACCTGGCTACGTCTCAGACGGCTTCACTGGTGCCTTCGTCCTCTAACTCTCTTTTTATTAATGAGGGGGGCGCCTTTCTGAAGGCCCATGTGGGGCCCTGAGCTGGGTGCTGAGGGGGGTGGGGTGAGCAGGGCAGGGCTGGCCTGGCGCTGCCCGGAGCCAGGCCACAGTCCTGGGCTTGCTCTCAGTCAGCAGTCACGTGTCCAGAGCTGTCCCCGTGGAGCAGGGGAGCGGGTTTGGATCCCGTGTACCAATAACCTCACAACGACACCCTGAGCTCAGAGCTCTCTCCCTGGTTCAAACCGCCATGTTTTCTGCACCTTCTGCCTGCACACTCCAAATGGCGGTGTTGCTAGGAACTCAAGCTTAGCACGACCCCAACTGTGCCTCGCACAATGCTTCCTAGATGTGCTCCTCGTCCCCCCACCTTCTGGACACCTGGTTTAGAAATGACAGTCCTCCTCCACTCCTTCTTCCTCCCTTCAACTCTCCCTTGCCAAATCCCGCCAGCTCTGCCTCCATGGTGGCCCCGTTCCCGTTCCCTTGTATCTGTGACTCTTGTCTCGGTCAGGCTCCCGTCACTGTAACTTAATCTCCTCCAAACGCATCCTCACTGACATTGTCACCTCACACCTTTTTAACCCATCCCATCCCATGAACTGTCCTGGTCAAACTGTCCAGCCTGACACCCCGTATTCCCTCAACCCCCTGCAAGGTTGTCTCATGCCTACAGAACTATGGCAGCAAGACGGACGGTGGGGGTGGCAGAGCTGGCGTTTACCAGCCTTGCCCCCAGCCAGGGGCTTGGAAGTGCTTCACACAGCTCATGTTCAAATTTCAAACACACCAGGGGGGCAATCACAACTATCATCAATTTATAGACCAATTTATAGATGAGGAAACTAACGAAATCCCAACCTTTAATGCCTCTAAGGGAATCTCTCCACCACTCGCCTTAGTGTCGCTGTCTGCAGTGGCCTTCTATTTCCCCTCGAACGTACAGTAACGATGACTGTTCCGTCTGATCACCAAGGAGGACTGGCTCTGAACGGGGCAGGCCTCTTGGCTAGAAGGACTCGTCACCATTCTCTGAGCCCTTCTCATTCGGGGCGCCTGGGTGGCTCAGTCAGTTAAGCATCCGACTGGCTCAGGTCGTGATCTCGCAGTTCGAGAGTTCGAGCCCCACACTGGGCCTATGGCTATCTCAGTGCAGTCTGCTTTGGATCCTCTGTCCCACCGTCCAACACCCCTGCCCACCCCCTGTTCCTCCCCTGCTTACACTCTCTCTCTCAAAAATAAATTGAAATCCTTCTCATTTTTTCAAGGCCCAGTAAAAACACTACCTTCTCTGTAAACCTCCCACACTTCTTCCACTTGGACTTAATTGTTATTATTATGAAGCTATGAGAATCAGCAGAATTAACCCTAAGTTATAGAGAGGTATGACAGAAAAATAGTGTTTCTAAATGATGCTACTCAATTGCTTCCAAATAGCATGTACAATTCAAAAGAAAAAAAAAGCCAAAGGATATTAGAAAGTCAAATAGGTAATTAACAAGATCCATTTAAATGTAAGCAGGGTCTTGGAGTCACTACCCCCATCCACTGGGCTCATGAGAAATGCACCTTGGTATCAGTGACTGTCCCTTTCCAAATCTGACTCTGGCGGAAGGTCACAAACTTTAAAAAAAAAAAAAAAAAAAAAAAGAAGAGCTGCAAAGTGGAACTATCTGGGAATATCTATTCTTAGCAATTATTGTTTTAACAAATTAATAGTTTGTTTTCCCGAGAGTGAACACAGAAAAAAAAGTCAGTAGAAAGGGAAGGCTCAGATGTTCAGAAGCAAAAGGAAATGATATTCACAGGGATGCTGGAAGGCTGATTAGGAAAGGCTGGGGAAATACAGCGTCTCGACTGGGACTCAAAAATGTACTCGATCGCTCTGAGTTTTGCAACCAGTAGGCCATTCTTCTAGAATAAATAGGGTAAACGACTTGACTTAATGACCATCAAGATTATGTACAGTCTCAAATACCCTATCTCTGAGCCCACGCCCACAGGAGAAGCGGTGGGGAATTCCAGTTCTGGGTCTGGACCAGCACATTTCTGGGTGATGGAGAAGGGAGCTCCACTTCAAAGCGACTGTTATCAAAAGTCCACTGAGACCTGGTCACACCTGCAATTCCATTCCTAGGACAAATCTGCGATAAGGGACCAAGAAATGCCAAACTGAATTATAGCCAGCCAGCCAGCTCCGGACTCCGTGTTATCCCAGGAGCAGAACCACGATCCTCCCGGGCTGAGCCCCAGAGGGGCAGGGATGTGCAGGTAGGGGGGTGGGGGCTAAAAATATATATAAAATAGGTGTAAAAGGAAGATTCTCCGAGCATTCCAATTAAGCAACAAATTTTCATTGAAGTGATCCAAAAATTTATTTGAACCTTTTGGGATGCTATTTAAGCAATTAAAGATATGAAAGGTTTTCCCTGACAATTGAATCTGGATCAGAACTCTGGATATAAATCTCATCTCAGAACATTTTAAACAAGTTACCTGTACGGCAGGATGCACAACCAACCAACCAACCAACCAACCAAAAAAATCCTGCCATTCTTTCTTGTTTATGTAAGTATACATGGGAAGGGAAAAAGAAATCTTTTATTATCAGAGTTCTCTGTTATTTTTTTTTCAGGCTATAGCACAATTTCATAAAAATTCCCATTATTTAACGATGAGCATTCCACTCAATTCCTTTTTCTCCTGTTTCGAAAACGTGGCTGAAATGTCTTTAGCTTCTTCCTGGACAGACTACTAATTTTTCTGTCATGTATTGTTTTTCCAGAAAGCCAGCTTTCATGTTTATACTATGAGTGAGGTGAATGGGCTTTGTGGGGAGGGGGAGCATTTAAGTATCTTTTCCTCCAGCGTGAGCACCCCACCTCGGACCGACCGCCACCAGGAAGGCTCACTTCCCTTCCTGCACCGACTCACCAGGCCTTTTTCTTCCTCCTGTGCTTGGACTCAATCATGCGAACAATGGCTTCCTCTTCATAGGTGTGGCCACACACTTTATTTTTCACTGGTTTCTTCATTTCCATCTGCAATCAAGGAGGCATTCAGCTTTCAGGAATGATAATGATCCGCTTCCAGTAACTTCTCCAAGTCACCAAATTATTTGGCACTGTTTTTTCCTCATCTCAGGGCTTCCTATGTTTACCCTCCCCGTCTCATGGCTTTAGATTTACTAGGGCAGATGGCCACAGAGGAAAAGGCAGGGAGACCGTGGCTCCAAGGTCAGCTGGCCTATGAGCCAAGAATTTCTCCCTCGATTCCTCAGGGCATGGGTGACCGAAAAGTCCTGCCAGCCCAGGAGCCTCCCACGCATCCTCTTGGACCTCATCACTTTCCTTTCCTCCTTCCTCATCCTGGACGTGAGATCAAGTTAGAAAGCAAACAGGAGTCTTTTGCCTCTTCGTCTTTCTGGGAAGGAGGAGGAGACACGGTACCTGCGTAATGGGGCAGATGAAGTTGGTCTGACTTTGGGTCACAATCATATCTTCATCAACTCCTTCTGTGCCATCAGCCTCTCTGTCGGCTTGAAGACCATCTAGAGGGAAAAAGGGAAGTCGCTGAGCCTCGCTGGTCTAACAATGTGCCAAAGACAGGAAGGAATGGAAGGAAGGAGGTTAACCGTTTCCCAGTATCTGTTGGGAGCCCAGATAGGCACTTGGACGCGCATTAACTCTTCCACTCTGAAAAGAATCCCGTGCGGGAGGCAGGATCCCGCCCACATTCGATAAGGAAACAGACTCCGAGCAGTGAAATAACTTTTTCAAAATGACGGAGAATTAATTTCTGAGGGCGTACTGTCCAGCAATCAAGAGTGTGGCTTTGGACTCGGAAGGACCCGATTATCTCTTTCACATCCGGCTGTGGGGCCTTGGCTGGCAAGATCTTTTTTGCAAGCCTCCACTTTCCAGCTCTCTTGCAAAGAGTACAGGAGACGAAGAATGCAGTATGCTTTGCACAGCCCCTGGCACAAGGAGACATTCAACAAATGGTAACCACTGTCAGGTAGCTCGGGGGCTCTCAAGCCTCTTGGTCTCAGAACACTTTTATACTTTAAGAAGTTACTGAGGACCCCAAAACATTTCTTTGGAGTTATAGTTATCAATATTTGCATAGTAGATATTAAGACTGAGGATTTAAAAAATATGCTTTTATGAATTCCTTAAAAAAGAGCAACTTCAGGGGTGCCTGACTGGGTCAGCTGGGGGGAGCATGTGACTCTTGATCTCGGGGTCATGAGTTTGAGCCTCACATTGGGTGTAGGGACTACTTACATAAATACAACTTAAGTAATTATATTTTCCAGAACAACGAAAAAAAGGGTTAGAGATAAAAGTGGCATTGCTTTTACATTTTTGAAAATACCTTCACTGTTTGGCTTAAGAGAAGATAGTTGGACTTTGACAAGTGCGTAAGCATCTAGTCTGTTTTGAGATCATGTGCAGCCTCTAGAAAAATACACTTATGGAAAGACAGAGAGTGAAAGTGACATCTTAGTATTATTATGAAGATAGTTTTGACCTCATGGGTACGCAGAAAGGCTCTCAGAGAACCCTAAGGGCCCCTGGACCCCACTTTGAGAACTGCTGAGCACATGCCTGGTAGGGCTGCCTTTCGGTCGCTTATTTGATTCTGAAATCTACGTTCTGTTCCTTTCATCACACTTGGATGGCTTCTGAATGGGACAATGAGACTAAGTCTCCCACATGAAAGCTTTTCTTTCTGGAGAAGTGAGACGTCATTTTGCACAAACATCAAAGATCAATAGCTTTTCAAACACAGGTGTTGACAATATCTTCCTTCCTCTTTCCTCTCTCACTCCCCTTCCGGTCCTTACTGCCTTCTCCCTTCCCTTCCTTCTTCATTCTGGCAAAATGACATCGACATTAAACATTGCTTTGTTTTTACTGTGTGAGGGAAATCCTTGTCTCAGGTTCGGATGGTCCTGCACAACGTTCAGTTCCTAGAACTGATGACCCTGGCCTCCTACCTCTGCCAGATGGAGCGTCTGTCCAGAAAAGTACTACTGGGGGCAGGAAAAGAACCACAGTGGGCTTGTTCAAGGTCACCCAGTGAACTAATGGCTGCCACTGAGGGATTCTGTCTTCAGTTACTCTGTTCTTTCTTTTTCTTTCTCTTTCCTTCCATCCCTCCCTCCCTTCCTTCCTTCCTTCCTTCCTTTTTCCGTAGGGGTTTCACCTTGTTTTAGCAGACTACTGCTATTTGTATGCCCGCCTGTATTTTCCTAGAGAAATGTCCCTCAAGGCAGCTCTCATTCCATGAAGAAGGCAAGTGGAGACCTTGGGGCTGAGGACTGCCCAGGCAGAGCATTTGTAACCACTGGCTATGAAGGTACGGAGCCTGGGGCCTTCTAACTTTTCAAGGACCTGTAAAAATGTTGGAGACCTTGAAGATTATTTGTTGGCTTCAGGATAACACCAGAGCTGAATTAATAAATGATAAACGTCTACAGACTGTAATGTTAGGTTAACTTCATTAATTGCTGACTTGGCAATCAAAAATATTTCATTTGGAAGCAATATGTAGGCTGGATTTAGGTTTTAACTTCATAATTCTCAAGTATGCTAGGATAATTTCTGATAAATTAATAGACAATTCTAAGTTACTTGTAACCAAACTATTTCCAAAGCAAAACCATGAAAATATTTTTAAAAAATTCTGTCAGCAATAAGATCATATTTAATGTGAAGGCTGTCATACTTTAGGATGTTTGCTGTGATGTGGGATGGGACCAATGAAGGGCTTTTGGGTCTCCCAGGACCTGTCGGTATTCATGGGGCAAGAGTTAGACTCCTAGAGGAGTCTTTTATCAACCCAGTGATGGCGTATAATGGCTCAGGAAAGTTGGACAAGTAAAAAGAAAAGTCTAGGAGCAGAGCTAAGAACATTCTGTCTTTTTAATTCACTTTCCAAAGCCTCCTCCTATGGGCAGCCACTGCCACTTTCTCCTTATGCATTGGATAGTCAGAATCAAGGTCTCTCTTTGTCCCTTTCTTACAGGGCTCATTCGGAACTGATAGCAGATTTCTGACCATATATGTTATACTGTGGAATTCACCAGAAAATCTGTGAGATGAATAACAGAGTTCAGCCAATGTGAAAGACTGTGGGTTTGTTTTCTATTTTTAAATTTCAAAAGGTAGAGGAAGCAGAAAGCACCACTCAAATGCAATGCCGACCGCTAAGGAAGGCTGAGTGGGGAACTCAGAAACCGTAGGTGGCTATCAGCGTCCGTGATCACGAAAGAAGGTAACAAAAGTAAGACTGAGGAAGAATGCCATGTGGTGAGTAATAGCCCACGGACGGAGAGTCTAAAAAGAGAAAGATTCTCAAGAGCTAAACTTCTCTTGAGACAGAACATTTCCTCACCCGAAATCTTTATTTATAGAAAGTGATATGAATGCTGGGATCTACAAAGTGCTAACAAAAGGTCATATCTGGAGATAAATATCAGTTACACTGATTAAGCTGATCCAAAGCTAAAACTTTAAAAATTTTTTTAAAAAGTTTTATTTATTTATTTTGAGAGAGAAAGAGAGGGAAGGAGAAAGAAAGAGAGCATGAGCAGGGGAAGGGTAGAGAGAGAATCCCAAGCAGGCTCCACACTGTCAGAGCAGAGCCTGACATGGGGCTCGAACTCACAAACTGTGAGATCATGACCTGAACTGAAATCAAAAGTCGAATGCTTCACCAAGTGAGCCACCCAGGCGCCCCTAAAACTTTTTGATAATCTTTTAAAAGAAAGACCACAGAGACAAATATAGATCATCTACTAGGACCACATAAGTTTGAAACCTGGAATTATCGATCCTAATCCTCTCATACACCTGAGAAATCTGAAATCTAAGGGCATTCTAGATGTTGTTCAAACATCGGCAGGGATTTAGTACCTCAGTGTATGGTTCTATTTTCTTGGCCTGATTACGGTGAATACTAAAACCAGTGCATAGGTTTTGGGAATCACTCTTTCATCCCCCAGATTATTATTTTACTAACAGTAGCACCTCAAGTTTACACAGCAGCACTGTACTACGCACTTTATATATATTATTGCATTTAATCCTCACAAAATACCCCTGAAGAACAATTCTATTGTTATTATTCCCATTGTATAGACAAGAGAATTTAAGCCCCACAATATTTCTTTTAAGTTTAGTTATTTATTTTTGAGAGTAGGGGAGGGGCAGACAGAGAGGGAGAGCAAATCCCAAGCAGGCTCCTCACTGCTGGTGTGGCAGGGCTCGATCCCACGAACCTCGAGATCATGAGCCAAAACCAAGAGTCAAACGCTTAACTGAGCCACCCAGGCGGCCCAAGCCCCACAATAGTTTTACGGCAAAAGTAGGAAAACAGCAATCTTATAATAAGGAAATAAATGGATTAAATTGATTTAATTATTGAAGAGTTCACAAAAGTTTTTATTATGAAGAAAAAACATAGGAAAATCAGTCCTATTGCATTCTATATGCACACACAGGGTATGCTGCTAGAACAGGCCGGCTGTCAACCTGTGGTCCAATGGGCAAATCTCACACCCGGCCCTCCCTCCGTGCCCAGGCCCCGGCCCCCCCGCGATGTGCTGCGGGAGGAAGTGCAGACAGGAACTAAGTCCCAGAGTACCCAGAAGGGATGTGTCCGGGTGTGAGGTAGAAACCTGAATGGGATTTCTTGGGGTGTCATACAATGAACACAAAATGGAAGGAGAAGTTGTGGAAATGCTTGAAGTAGTAATTAAGTGAACAATCCAGAATTCCAGAAGTCTGTGAATATTCCCTAGTGATGTAAAGGTAAGGGTAGGGAGGGCACATTGTTGAACCCCAAGATGTGGGTTCGTGGTTAGTCAGCTCTGACGGGGGGTAAGCAGCCAAGCAGCTCTGCCTTCGGCCTTCCCCAGTCAGCCATCATCCTTCTAGATGCTCTTGGAATGATTCTTACTTAATCACTTTCCTCCGTTCCTCACATCTGAACCACTGGCGAGTTCTGGGAACTGGTTCTAAACTGCAGTCCCTAAACCCAAATCTAGCCGCTGCGCCCGATTTCCAGCATGTCCCAGCCCAGACCACCAGGGCCCGCGCCCGGCCCCTGCAGCAGCCCCTGCCCCCGAATCTCTGCTTTGACAAGGGTCGCGAGGCTCCCGTGCAGCCAGCCTCCCCAAGCAGTCTCTCGCTCACCCACCACGCCTGACTCACACTTGTCTTTTCTCCGTTTCTGGAACATGCCATGCTCTTTCCCATCTTTGGGCTTTTACACTAAGCTGACTGGAATGTTCCTTCTCCCGATCTTTGCTTTTCCTACTCCTTCTTGTCATTTGAAAATGTCAATTTAAATGTTACCTCTCTGGAGAGGCCGTCTCTGATGTCCCAAGCTAAGAGACCGCCCCAGTGTGCTCTACCGCATCTCCCGGGTGTGACTGTGCACTGCACGTGTCCGCAAAGGGCCGCTCTCTGGTATCGCCCTCCCCCCACCCCCGCCCGGTTCTCTTCCAGGAAAGTGGGGACTTTATGGTCTTGGTTACTGATGTTTTCCTAGAGTCTAAATATCCTTGGTGTGGAGGAGTACGTGTTTAAGAAACATCTGATTAGTAGAGTGCTTCACCTGACAAGGCAGGAGTGGGTGTATTTTTTACAAGGATGTAGTTCAGGTATTTCACAGACATGGTAACACACACACACACACACACACACACACACACCCTCACACAATGATGATTTTATAGCCTTTTTTTTTTGAGAGAGAGAGAGAGAGAGGGCATGAGCAGGGGAGGGTCTGAGGGAGGGGGAGATAAAGAATTTGAAGACAGGCCCCAGGTTCTGAGCTAGCTGTCAGCACAGAGCCCAATGCGGGGCTCAAACCCACGAACCGCGAGATCATGACCTGAGCCGAAGTCAGATGCTTAACCTACTGAGCCACCCAGGCGCCCCGATTTTACACTTTTAAGCAAACAACAGAAAGGACTTCACTCTGGCTTGGGGTGCGGCCTGGGACCCTGAATTACATGTCAAAGGCAGGAAGTAAATATAAGTTTTACAATTATAGTAGGCCGTGTGGTAATTATAAAGGAGAGTCCAGACATGGTCTTGTGGTCAGAAAATACATTCGATCCTGGCCACACACAGCCCTGGTATTAGTCATTTGTCTGTCTTCAGGCATCCCAAATTTGGCTTCCAGTAAGACAGTTTTATGCCAGCTGGGGGAAAAAGTTGATTACTGTGTGCTTTTTCAATTAAGCCTGAACATTTTTCTAAAAGTACTTTTCTCTTGCAAGTTAGGAGCGTATGAAGAAAATACTTCACAAATGTTTATCGTCGGCTCTGTCCGTGTTATTTTACTTGCTATTCCAGACAGAGTATTTGGAGAGGCTGAGCTGGTACAGGGGAGACCCGGGGGCCTCCCTAAGGTGCAAAAGAACATGGAGTCACAGCCGAAACTCCATAGCTACCTAGTTATAGACTTTCAAACTGCCTACGTTTCTGCAGCACGTTTCAGTGCCAATGCCTGACTTGTTCTTCCTCCAAGGAACCTGCAGCTGGGTCTACCAGCAGCCCCACCTGTGAATGTGTCCTAGCCTCCAAGCAGAAAATGAAGGAGGTCAGCAGGCTCAGTCCCTCTGGCTTGGGTGTAAGAGCCGTGGGGGTGCGCGTGTGCTGTTTTGAGGTCCACTCTCCTGTCCTGTTGGTTGCCCGCCATTGTATCTCTTTCTTCCAGAGACTGGGGGCCTGTCCCTGAACGCCAGGCCAACCTGCCACTTGAACCTGCTGATTGCTGGTTTCCACGAGTCTCGGGCACGGGCTCAGACTCTGCGATATGTCTACAGCTTCTGCGGAATGAAGATGCAGATCGTGCACAGAGAGGGGCCTATGTAATTAAAGATCCTCTAGATGTCATTAACCTTTACAGGATGGCAAGGTCAGCAAACACATTTTCAATAAACACGGATGGGGTTAACACAGTTCCTTCAGGGCACTGGTTAGAACATAATAAGGATCCAATGAACGTTATTTATCATACTTTTACCACTACGATGGGCTAGGGACGATCCTTGTCATTGGCAAAAAGACAGTCCTTGACTTCAGGGGGCTGTCACACAGGAGGACAGAGACACAGTGCAAAAAGGTCTTGTGAGGATAACGCACACACAACCTGCATTTGCTGGGGCGATCTGCTGCCCCCCTACCTGGGAGCACTTCATTCATAGCCCCTCAGGTCAATGTTCTGATTAATGTTCTTCCTTTTCTCAGCTATGAGCGATACTCATCTCAGATTCTGTGCAGTTTGAGAAGCTATCAATCCAAACCGATCCCTGCAGCCAGGCTCCCTTCTCTGAAATCCGAGAATGCCTGTTGCCTGTATTCTTAGCTTAAACTTCTTCGTTGTTCAGTTGAAAGTTCTCCTCCAGGTAGACTGGAAGCTCCTTGAGGACAAGCACTGCATTTCCAAGTCAAGCCAACTCAACACACGTTGCATTTACGGAACACCTGCTCTGGGCCAAACACCACACGAGTGCCAGGCATAGATACGAAGAGTACTAAGATCGGGTCTGGTAGGGAGATGGTTACGGATACTTAACATTGTGTGCAATGAATGTAATGATAGTAAATATGAACTAATAAATGTGTTTTTGTACAAAGTACATGAGTGACGTCTGAAGGAGGGGTGAGGAATCAACATGAACCTGGAGGAGAGAGTGACGACCAGGGGCACCTGGGTGGCTCAGATGGCTGAGTGGCTGACTTTGGCCCAGGTCACGATCTCACAGTTTGTGAGTTTGAGCCCCGCACCGGGCTCACTGCTGTCAGCACAGAGCCCGCTTTGGATCCAGTGTGCCCCCCCACCCCGTCCCCGTGCCCCTCTCCTGCTCACACTCTCTTTCTCTAAAATAAATAAAACGTTAAAAAAATTTTTTTTCCACAATAATAATAAAAAGAAAGTTACAACGAAGCCAGGTTCCTCTAAAATAAATAAAACGTTAAAAAAAATTTTTTTTCACAATAATAATAAAAAGAAAGTGACGACGAAGCCAGGTTCCTCGGGGAGGTACTTTAACAAGAAGGAACTACTATACTTAGGAACATGGGCTTTATCACCTGGGTACGCTTGCCAGTTACTTTATCTTTCTTTGCTTCCATCTCCTCAGCTGTCAAATGGAGCTAATAACCACACTCCATGGAGCTGTATGAGGAATAAGTGAGTTAATCCATGAAAGGTTCTTAGAATGGTGCCTGGCAAATAGGAGGGGATCAATAAATACGGTTACGATTATTGATATTATTACTTGGAATCCCCACAGAGCTAGCATCGAGTGGGCGTGTGCAACATAGATATTCAATTAAATATAAAAAGGATGTGCTACAGAATCACCCAAAGAGAAACGACAAGATAGTCCAACCCAGGATTCTAAGTGGGATACGCTCCATGCCCCAGGGCAGGGCGAGGTCTCCAGGAGCCCACTTGCTGCTGGCTGACACAGCTCAGTCAATGTCTTCAATGTGCTGTCTGCTTTTTGCTTCCACAGCTCTTTCAATACACTCTCCCAAGACCCTGAAAGTAAACTGAACAAAGAGTTTCAGATGATCTCTTCCAAATGTGCTGACACTTTTTAAGAGTTTTTGTAAAAAATATTTATTTATTTTTTTAATTTGAGTAACCTATACACCCAATGTAGGGCTCGAACTCAGGAGCCAAGGTCAAGAATCTCATGCTCCTCTGACTCAGCCAGCCAGGCGCCCCCAAATGAGCTCCCATTTTAATAAGACGGACCCTGTCACATTACCACGTGCTTGTTAATGTATCTACTGTTGTTTCCGACATACCCTCTGTCCTCAGCTGACATCTTGGATTAATTTGCCTCCATTTATTTAAATATTGTCAAAATATGAAGGTTTTAAAATAACAGAACTCAGTGCCTTCTACTGGTGGAACAAAAACCAATCAGTCAAGATCTGGTCATGCAGTATCCATTTCAAGCCAATGAACACCGAAAATTTCCCCAAACCCCGAACTTGCATTTAGAGCTTCTTAGAGGATACGGTTTAATGATCTGCTCTAGGCTAAAGTACAAGCAGGAAATCTAATGTACACATTCTATTTCTTTTCCTTCTTTCCTTCCTCCCTCCCTCCTTTCTTTCTAATGCACACATTCTATTTCTCTATTCTGGGGAATTAACTATACAACCACGTGACAGGAAAACTCTTAACTAGCCAGCACTGAGAGGGTCTACACCGCTCAATTCTTTAGATACACAGCCAAGAACGAAGCCAGCACGGATCAGAAGGCGAGAAATCCCATCTGGGCTCACTTATGTATCCATTTAGAGGGTTGTAAACACCATGCATCCAGGCACCCGAGACAATTCATCTGATTTGTTCACATACCCTTCCCAATCTCTGTCGTTAAACTACCTTCACGCTCTCTCCACCTCTCTGTTCTCACTGCTGCTGTCCTAATTCAAGTCTCTAGCATTTCCTACCTACAATATTGCAAAAAGTTCTTTATTCATTTCTCTGCCTCGGTCTCTCCCCAGTCCAGTCCTCCTACGCCAGGTAGTCGTCTTTCTAAAAGCATGGCCTCCTAAACACAACAAGACTTCATTAGCCGGCCCGGAGCACCTTGGTCTCCTACTGCTCCCCACCTCGGACCCACCCACCACATGCACCCAAACTGGTTACCGTTCATCCACACTTGCCACGCTGTTCTGCAACTCTTCTCCTCCCGTCCCCTGACCAATCCCTGACTGCTCTTCCACACTCGATTCAAGTATTTCCCCGGTGAAGCCCCGAAGCAGAGGCTGATTTCTCCTTCATCCCCAGAGTGTCTTTGTACATCATTCGTTTACTTCTCTATCTTCCTCCCACACTGAATCCCTTGAGGGAGGAACTCTGCCTTTTTCGTCTTCGTATTTTCAGGGAGCCAGGCAAGGTGCAAGAACGTAATAAATGTTCCCTGAAGGATCGGCTGCTGAAACAAGAGAATGCTTTGACTACTGTTACACGGAAATTGATAATAAGATGAAAACAGTGAAGAAGATGGTTTTGAAGGCAAATATTTTGGAATAAGATAGCCCAGTCCTTGATCTAGTCACTAACTGTCCAGAGGGAGCCATACTGCACCGTGTAGGTCACTCCGCCGTACAGTCTCGGCTCTACTTCCGTGCAAAAGCAAATTACCAAAATGCGAGATGAGAGAGGTCATATTCTGAGAAGTAAACTATTCCACAGTATGTTTTTCGATCGATTGTGATTCTATTCTCTTGTCCCCAAACCTTCTATGTTCACCGGAAAGTACAATAATCAGTCATTGAAAGCGTGAAAATTATCCTCAGTGTGTTGAGTTTACCCTGATGGGGCAAGGTGTGCGTGGACAAGTCAGCCATTCTCATAAGAGAGAAACACTGGGGAACTCTCCGTATCTGACAAATACAAGTGACCCGTGGCGTCACCACTCACAAGATCTGATAGTAATTCACAACAATGCTTACCAACAGAAACCCCTGATGTTAGAACGAGGAGGAAAAAATGAAATTAAAACCGTACATGGAGCACGAATTCATTTTTAAAAGTGGTATATAGAAAAAAAGGCTGAAACAAAATATGACAAGGGGCGCCTGGGGGGCTCAGTCGGTTAAGCATCCGACTTCAGCTCAGGTCATGATCTCATGGCTCGTGAGTTCGAGCCCCACGTCGGGCTCTCCACTGACAGCTCAGAGCCTGGAGCCTGCTTCAGAGTCTGTGTCTCTCTCTCCCACCTCTCCTCTCCCACTCACGCTCCGTTCTGTCTCTCAAAAATAAATAAATGTTTAAAAAAAGTTAAAAGAAAATATTGTGGCCCATCGCGTCCCGGTGATATAACTACTGTGTGTGAACGGATGATACAGAAGTCAATGCAGATACCTAAGATCTCTGAAGAATAATAACGTAGCTTGCACTTTCCGTACCTAGTACTCTCCATGAGACCAAGTGGCCCGAATGAGGTAAGTGGGAATGACAGCAGCGGGGATGGAATGGATTTGTTTATTTGATTTGTCAAACTGAAACACATTATGAAATCAAGTCCAGAGATCATAACATTAAAAAAAGGAACTTTCAAATTTATACTTGCTCAACTTTAAAACTGCCGAGTTTCAACTTTGGGTAACACAGCGGCTGTGACACCATTTCAATTCCTGGTAGTTTCTAGATGTATTATCCTCACAACATTTGTACTATTTCAAACATAGCTCCCTGCCAAGGCAATACAGGACAGGTTAATTTATACCTGTCCTCTTCCCCCCCCAGCGGCCCCTCACGTTAGGTCTCCAGACAAAACAATAATGAAATACCAGAAGAGAACGAGGCTCAGTAACAGAATAAAGCTTGCCCTAATAGCATACTTTGTTTGGTAAAGTTTCTCAAAACAAATGATAATGATAAGGACTATCAACATTTATTTTTGATACACTTAAGAATTCTTTTTTACGATGGCACAATGTCATGTTAAAAAAAAAAAAAAGGAAAGAAAGGAAGGGGAGCAATCCCCAAAGTGCATTCAATATGGAAGAAATTTAAAGAGGTCAGAGCCGGAGGGTCCAGATCTAGTGAGGCCGGCAGCAAGGAAGTCAGCGGAGCTAGAAGCCATCAGAACCTAGCGGGGCTCCCAGCGCGCCCCGAGCCAGTCAGGGCAGGGTCAGCGGACTTCCAGCAGTGAGGAATCCATAGATGCTCCGGCCTGCCTGGACATCTGCTTTCGGTTTTCAGGGCCTTGTCTGAAGTTAGTCTAACAGAAAACACACCAAAAAAAAAAAAAAAAAAAGGCTGCCAAGTGTAAAGAAGAAGTAAAATGAAAGAGAGGGGGAGAGTAAGGGAGAAAGAGAAGATGGAGGAAGGGGAAGAGGAAGAGGAGGAGGAGAAGGAGGAGGAGTGGGGGGTGGAGAAGGGTAAGGAGGCAGGGAGGGAGACAGGAAGGCAGGAGCTGGGGGATGTGGGACTCTCCAGTGCCACAGAGCCCCGGGACAGGTGACACGGCTTACATACCCGAGAACCAAGTCCTCGCCTGTAAGCCCTCCGCCTCTCCGCAAGCCCCCCTTCCCTTTCCACCCTCTTCCAAGCCTTCCCCACACACAAAGGAAGACACATGACTGCAAAATCAGGATCAGCTTAGGACATGGCTCTTGTGAATGTGTACAATAGATCTGAGTCATTTGCTCATTCTGTAAACATGAAGAAATCACACTTTTAAAACTTCCTCCTTCATGACATTCATAGCACTTGACAATATGGTTAGTGTGGAACACTGACTCTTTTCCTCACCCACACCCAAAGTGTCAAGAGGCACAGTCTCTTTCTCACTGACAGCTCACTTATTCCAGGGCAGGTAACAAGAAGGGACACGACAGGCAGGCAGAAGCAGGACTGACAGCGGCTGAGGGGTCTACGCATCTAGGGCGGGCCACACAGGAACGCACAGAACGGAGGAGCAGCCCGGGAGAGCATTTCACCAGGGCCACGGCCTTCCTCTGGGCAGCCCTCCACTCAGGGCCGGGCCCCCCCCAAACACTTAACATATATATGTTTATGCCACTGTCCCCCCACGGATCCGTAAGAGACCAGAAACAGGGACTATTCATCTCTGTATTCCTCGTGCATGGCGCATGGCGCACGGCAGGGGCTCAGGAATCCAATCGTAAGGGGGCCTCGGTGGCTTAAAAATGGTTCTTTCATGCCCTTGCTCTTCGGTAGAGAAGGGTTTCTACAGACAACCCAGAGATGAGTTGTGTACGGCACGGACTGGAGGAGGGTGGGTCAAGTCCAGACGTCCAGACCACTCGGTCTGCTGTAAGCTGAAGGGCAGGTGATCCATTTCCCATGGGCTGGCACTCTTCATGTCTATTTCACTACCATGCAGTCAAGATGAGATCGAATGCTTTGCCTCATTAAAAAAACCCTAATAACGCATCAAGGCACTAACAACATCGTGGGTAAGGAGAACCCTGGAGACAGTTTCCAAAAGTGCCGAGCAGGGTGCCTGGTTGATCTTGGTTTTCATTTTCGAAGCCCATCGGGGAGGGGCGCCAAGGCTCTGCCCTCCCGTGGACAGTCCACGTCCGCTCATCAGTTCCAGAAGATCACACTCATGTGAGCAAAAGAAGGGAGGGGTCAGCGGGATAATACGAAGGAAGGAAGGAGAGTAAGAGGAGAAATGAAGGCTCTCGGGATTTGCTTTACAAACTCTACAGGAAAATACAGAGACCTCAGACAACTCCCGTTCTGAGCGGAGGGTGCTGGCTTCCGGCCACACTCTCCAGCCTGGAGTGGGGGTCTCCTCTAGATCGGGTGAGTGGTGAGACAGCACCAAATATCAGCATGTATGCCCCAACAATGCAGGACAAGCTTATCCTACAGCCTTCCGTGTCTCTGACTCCAGTTCTCTTCCTCAGCTAAAAGGTCTCTCTCGCTCTTTTTTTGTTTTTTAAAGTTTATTTGTTTTGCGAGACCGACAGTGGAGTAGGGGCAGAGAGAGAGGGAGAGAGAGAGAATTCTAAGCAGGTTCCATTTTGTCAGTTTAGAGCCCGATGCGGGGCTTGAACTTATGAACTGTAAGATCACAACCTGAGCCGAAATCAAGGGTCAGACTCTTGAGGCGCTGGGGTGGCTCAGTCTGTTAAATGTCCGACTTTGGCTCAGGTCATGATCTTGTGGTCCATGAGTTCAAACCCCACAGAGGGCTCTGTACTGACTGCTCAGAGCCTGGAGCCTGCTTCAGATTCTGCGTCTCCCTCTCTCTTTGCCGCTCCCCAACTTGTGCGCTCTCTCTCTCTCTCAAAAATAAATAATAAAAACATTGCAAACAATTTTTTAATGAAAAAAAAAGAGTTGGATGCTTAACCAACTGAGCCACCCAGGTGCCTCTAAAAGGTCTCATAAGACAAAAGAAAAACACAGGGGGGAAACGGGGGGGGGGCGTGACTAGAGAAGCCTTTCTCTCACTGTGATGCCCTTGACCATGAGTCAGTCCAGGGAAAAGGTAGCAGGGGACCCAAGGGCTAGCCTTGGAGTCAGGCTCAAAACACATGAAGGGCGAACATCAAGGAGGCAGAGAAATTATGTCGGGGAGGTAATGAGCACACTAATTATAGGGGTCATAATGAGGAGCAATGGAACGAAATTAAGGAAAGGAAAATGTTAATTGTCAGGAAAAACGTTGTTGGGTCCACTGAGGGAGAGATGAGTTTCCCATAACCCACACGGACGGAAGGCCATTCATCTTAACAAAGCTGGTTCAAAATGAGCTGGAAATTATTTAGAGGGAATTTTATTTTTGTTACCAAAAGCAGACTAGGCTACTTGATGACACACAGAGGCCTCTTGTATCTAATTTTATCACTCCGTTCTCTGTTCTAAATGCAATAGTAAAGTAGCGAGTGATACAAAAGCCCATGACTATTTCATTCCAGAAATATGATTCAACATTTAAGGAGATCAAAGCCGGCAAAGTGAGAACAAGGAGAAGGAATGGGAGACAGTCAAGCATGCTTCCATTTACAACAGATTTAGAGGAGCCCGAACCAAAAAGGGATACTGAAAATAGGGCTGGTTTCTCCTAGTTTCCAGAACGAATTCAGTTACTTAATGTTTCAGAATCAATACAAAGATGGCGATCAAACCTAATCACTGTAACTGGTAAAGAGTATTCACTTTCAAAGTTTAACTTGGTCTCGAAATGACACCTAGCAGCGTTCACAGAAGGAAAACCGCTGAAACCCACTGCCCTCAACAGGGTAATGACACTTCATCTTCTACTTAAGACACGACGGCATTGGAGGTTTAGGATCAGGCATAAAATTGTAAAGAAAATATATCTTCTCCTCCTCATGTGGGAGCCCAAAGTGTGATCCATGCAAGTTTCATTTGGTAAATGTCTGCCGACCTCCGTGATTTCCCGGGCCCAGAGGATGCAAAATCCTGGGGCTGAAACAGACAAGAAACTATGCCTAGAGCCTAGCATCCTGCCCCAGAGCCTGTTGTGGGCTTGGGGGACCCCGGGAGCTCAGGGGAGGTTTCTACACGTGACTGTAGGAGGGCCAGCGAGGCTGGCAGGAATCCTGAAGGCAAAGGAGGTAATGATGAGCAAAGGCCGAAGTGTGAGAGAAAGCCTGCCTGTCACTCCGTTGTTCTCAGCGACTCTGATCACAGGGACAGAGACCTGTCATGCACGTTAGAACAAATTAAGAAAAAAACTTTATTTTTATTTATTTATTATTTTTAATGTTTATTTTTGACAGAGAGAAAGAGGGACAGTGTGTGAGTAGGAAAAGGGCAGAGAGAGAGGGAGACACAGAATCCGAAGCAGACTCCAGGCTCTGAGCCATCAGCACAGAGCCCAAAGCAGGGCTCAAACCCATGACCTGCGAGATCAAGCTGGGTGCTCAACTGACTGAGCCACCCAGGAACCCCAGCAAGAAAAGCATTTTAAAGTCAGGCATTCTGCTATGACTTGGCACTTCCCCAGCGGTCTTCTAACGTAAGTGCCTCCAAGAAGGTATGCTACACAGGAGCTTGTCTGCTGGCTTCCTCCGCCCCCACCACTGACTGATGCCCATCATGCGTGGTGGGCCCTGTGGCCACCAAGGTCAGCAAGACGGAACCCCGATCCCAGGGACTCACTGTCTAGTGTTGGGACAAAAAGTGCCATTAAAATAGAGTGGGCTAAGTTCTCTGAGCGTCAGCTGTGGGCTCTAGGCAAGGTGGGGGGCCCCTGCCAGGCCCACAGGCAAGAGATCGAGGCGCATCTGGAGAGCTCAGTGTGTGGCTCAGGAGTGCTGACGGAGAGGAAGCTTGGAGCGGCTGGGACACAGCAGACCCGGATGACACACACACTGGGAAGCAGTGCCCCCTCCGCGGCAGCAATGTGTCGGGGCGTTTCTGGAAATCTACCCTCTTTGACTGTGAGTTACGAACACAGAACGTCTTTGACAAGATGCCAGGGTGCATGGCGTCTTGAGAGGAGTGCTCTGTGTCCTCCACGGCAGGTTGGTCATCCCTGTCCTTCATGTCAACTCTAAATTCAGGGCTCCGGCTATAAATAAGTTTTCAGAGAATCCTCTAGAAACCTTTGGTCTGATTTCAGATCCTAAGATGTCTTAAGCACTGTGATGGCCTGATCAAAAAGCCTTTTCCATAGATGTTCAATTTCACCATACACACTCCATTTATTACTCCTGCAATAAATTTCATTTATTGTAATTCTACTACTGACAACAGTATTTTAATGGCTGGATTTCGAAAGGACAGACAGCCTGCAGGCAGATTTAAAAGTAGAGTTTACAACACTCAGGATTTTATAATGCAGGCTTTCATCTTGTACAATATTACCTATGTAATTGCTAACCTGATTTTTCTTGCTTCTCTGTATTGCTTCTGAGATTCTGAGATGAGCTGTCTGCTACCATTGCTAATGAAATGCAGAAAAGGACCATCGGTTTTTCACTCCACTGGGGAATTTTGATGCAACAGAGGCTTGCACATCGCTGTCAGAACAAATAAGCTTCCTTCTTCCTAAGTACACAGGGAACATAGCTTTTCAGGAGAAAAGTGAAGGAAATTCAAGCAAAGGGGACTTTGGGGCAATCTGGCAGGAGGAGACTTTGGTGGTCTGTTGATCTGATTGTATAAGAAACATTGTCAAGAGCTTTTATGTAATAGGCAACTTTTTTTTTTCCAGACAACGTCTAGGGGAGAAAGACACAAGGTCTCCAAGTCAACTGTTTGCCAATTACAAGAAAACAGTACTTTGATGGAAAGTGCCCTGGAAAGGCTGGAAGGTCCCAGCTCTGCCACCGATCAGCCAGGAGACCTTGTTCTCTCTACCACCTGAGTGAGAAACAGAAGGATGAGAAGAGGAGGGAGGGTAGACTATTGTCTCAAAAACCCTTTACAGTTTTAAATCCTTCATTCGTACAATCATTATCAGAATTTTACCCAGAGAGGAATCAGACTATGTCAAAAAAAAAAAGTTTTATTGAACATTTAGGCAGTCCACTTGGATGACTGCTCACACGGACCTCAAGGCTACCATGTTGCTTCCAAGAGTCCATCTATTTGCACACCAAACTTGCACAACATCCTGATTATGTTACAGAACTAGCATTAATAACCTAGCAAAGAAAATTTGGATTTCAAGTGATGAAAACATGTTTCACGATCACCAATATGAAGTATAAGTTGAGTAACGAAGATGGTCACCCAAGTATACAGCAGGTAGGTGCAGTGTGGTCATTACTAACATTCTGGAAATTGTATTCGGGAAATCTTAAAATCACATCATTGTTTTTTACAAGAGTCAATGGACTACAAAAAGAATTATGTTCAGACCTGCCATATACTCTCAGCAACAAAAATAGAAATTAAATCCGTGGCTAGAATGTTCTCCCAGTGAGATGAAGCAGACTTCTTACTGAGCTATGAGCCTTTAAAGCAAAACGTCTGCCCATTCTTCTTTTTATTCCCCATCATTGCAAAATCCTCATGTAGATTAACCTCATTTTTCCAAATTATAATTATTTTTTCAAAGCTTTCTATGAATTAGTTGCAACGCATACAAATTCACATAATCTCACAAATTTGAAGTAATCAGCAGTCACTGAAAAGGGCAAGAAGGTCAGAGCTGGGGATACTACTGGACATAGACAGCCAAATCATAGTATGAGTCGGGGCAGAGATTCCCTTAGCGTTCAGGGGATTTGGTGGTGTAAATGTCTACGTTGCCAACAGAACCATCAGTTTAAAAATATGAAAAACCATGGGCCCCTGGGTGGCTCAGTCGGTTAAGCGTCCAACTTTGCCTCAGGTCATGATCTCACAGTTTCGTGGGTTCAAGCCCAGGGTCAGGCTCTGAGCTGACAGCACAAAAGCCAAGCTTGTGCGCCCCCTCGTCCCTGGCCTGCTTCGGATTCTGTGTCTCCCTCTCGGCCCCTCCCCAGCTCATGCTCTGTCTCTCAAAAATGAATAAACATTAAAAAAAATTTTTTTTAAATATGAAGAACCACACACGGGAATCAGGGTTTTCCTGGAACTATTATTTAAAGATGCACCAACCGGGAAGCCCAGCCTACTCCCATGTAGACTAAAATGTGCCTTACAAAGAATTTCCAAACAAGGAATTCACATTCCCCAGAGGAGCGGGCTGGATGCAGCTAATACTTAATCCTGCATGTTGCAGACGGGAAAATGTAACCTGTGGTGAATGAAACTGCGCTACCGACCATGTGAGTTTCCCTGGGGTCTGCTTCTGCCGTCTCTACTCCAGCGGCTTCACTTAATAAGACCACCAGCAACCTCATCACTGCCCCCAGAATTCCATTCTGACCCTTGCCAGCCTTCCACTCACTGCTTCTGACTCTGCCCAGGACCCGTCCTCCCCTGCGCCCTGTGCCCTGTTTCTGAGCAGCGTGGAAGGGGCTGGGGCTCAGGAGTCACAGCTGGAGGAATCCTGTCTCTACCAGCTGTCTGACCTCAGGCAAGTCACTACCATGATCCCAGAGCCTCAGTTTCTTCATCTGTAAAATGGGACTCTTGTAAGGACTGAGCATTTAATGGAATGCCTCATTTAACTTAATCAAGTCATTGATTATTGAATGCACTCGGCACATAATAAAACACTTAACAGTTCTTTTCTCCCGTTTCTCTCCCCAGGCCCTATATTCTGAGATACCTTCTCCCAAACCATTTCAATGACCCATTCCTCCTGGCGCTGGGGGACTGCCATGCTTCTCCCTCAGTTGCAAGGTGCTATGTGACGATATGATATATGGCCCCACCCAGTTAGTCAGTTTCCTAGTCCTGGCGGTTCACTCCCTTGCTGTAGTGTCTTAGTGTACACAGAGCCATAGATGTTTTCCAAGGACCTGCCTCCCTCAGTGCCACCACATCCCCTGTAGAGATGCCACATCAACCTACCTACCCCCTTCAAACTTTCCCCTTTGGTGAAGCAATGCCTGGTTCTCAAACATCTGAAATCATCAGGAACTCTTGATATATGACACATGCTTATCTCTCTCCTGTGAGCCATCCTCTTTCCTTCTTACTGGGTCACGCCACCATGTCACTGGTCTGCCCAGGAAGAAATCTCTGGTCATTTTCCACCTGTCCTTTTTTGAGCTTAATTCAGACGAAAGCCAAGCTTGTGCGCCCCCTCGTCCCTGGCCTGTGAAATTATTCGTCATTTCACTCCTTTCTTTGTTTATAGGCATAAAGGGTAATTTTCAGCTGCCTCCTGGCTAGCTATCTAGAATATGCCTCTCGCTATTGAGAGAGGCCTCGCAGAGGGAGACAACATGGGCTGCAATCCTGCCTTGCTCAGTGCCTCTGAGCACTAATCTCCCCGAGCGCATCCTCGTCTGCAGATGGGAAAAGAACGCCTGTCGGGGAGGGCTGCATGAAGGGTAAGAGTGTTCTAGGTGGCATGCTAACCACGGGGCTCGGCACACGGCAGCTGTTGAGAAAGAAACGGGGGCAAAGCGTTTTCTTAACCTTCTGGCGCTGCCTTCCATCCCCAATCACTCCCTCACGCCCCATCCTGGCCCTTCCCCTGGCGGTGATTTTAGAAGGGTGGCCTTCCTTCCAGAGTCCCATTAAGAAGACCTCCCTCTGCAGAACCTAGCATGCCCAAGAACCTCATGCACTGCTTCAAGACTTCCTTCGGGACTGCTTCGAGATACTCCAGAGTCCCTCTTGGCCAACTCCTTCCCCAACACGCTCTGCCCACTACTCCCCGTGCCGCTTCCTGAGCTCTCAAGGCCTCATCTCAAGTTGTCCTTGGAATGTGAACTCCCAAGGAAAGCCTTTCCTAATGGACAGAGGCCAGCGATTCCACTCCAGCCCAGGGAGGTGGCAAGAACTCCTGTGGGGGTCAAGCGACCTGCTCCCAGCGTGCTAAGAGACCAGAGCCAAAGCACGTCAACTTCCCTAAGCCAGGGATGCGGACTAGAGGTCTCCAAGCTCCTTCCAGGCTGGAAGATTAGGTTCTCTGACTTCGGCATCCTCAGCTCCCCCATCTTCTCTGCCTGTCGGTGTTGTTCTGTTGCTGCCTGCACCACCTTTCTGTCCCCGGCCCTCAGAGGCGGCTCTCAAGGGCAGAGCCCATTATCCCGGTAACTCACTTAGCACAGCTTGGAACACTGTGCCACAGACGGTACTGAATGCATGCACTTCGATGACAATGGTCAGAGCACCTCCAGTGAGGCACAGACAGCTGCCACTAGAGGACTCAGACCTCTGTGCAAAGTGGCTTTAGCGCCCTTTCAGTTGTCTGAAGAACAGACTCTAAGAACGGAGGGATCTGGACACCCCTTAACTAGTGTAACCTCACAATGGCCCTTAAAATCAGAGGTTTTTACCTCTAGAATATGGACGAAAAAGTACAGACACAGACGGCTTGATCCGTTTCTCCTGGTCAACAGTGGACCCAGGGGCCCGAGGGGGTAGTGAAAACACCCAGGGAGTGGCAGTGAGGGAAATCTGAGTCCCAGGCAGGCCTCTGTCGTTAACCCTGTGAGTGACCTTGGAGGAAGCGCTTCTCCAGCCACGTTTTCCTCGTCTGGAAAACGGCCGTGGGCAGTGGTCCCCCAGCCTGGTGGGGTATCAGCGCCACAAGGAAAACTATATGAGAAGCAAATCTGCATCCTCGGGTCCACTCTTGGAGATTCTTATCCTGTAGGCCTGGAGTGGGGCCCAGGCCTCTTACTTTCTGCATATGCACCCCTGCCCCCCCAAAAGGGGACCAATGGCAGCAACGAAGGCCAGGCACTGGAGTCATAGTGCAGTGTTTCACTCAGACAACTCTCTCTTCCCAGTTCCAAAACCCATTAGATCATCTTATCTTCTCTCTCTTGAAGAGAACCCAAACTGGACGATATCCAGGCATATTGCACGGTAGCTTACCACATTCATGAGAAACCAAAGAATTTTGAAATCAAAGGTTGGTTCATAAGACTCACAGGGCAAGAAAGAAGTAATCTTGTTTTGACAGAAATTCAAGCTAAAGTGCGGCCACTCCGCCCCGAGCTAGCTTCTCATAACCAGACATGGAACAGGACGGAGGAAGGGGAGAAGGCCATGTGCCTGCTGGAGCAACATACGAAGTTCCTTTGAAAAGAAAACTTGTAATGTCTCTGGCTTCGCCGGACCCGGCCTTAAAGATTCAGTTAAAATCTTACGAACAGGAGAAGAACTCACCTAGGAACCTGTTTGGTGTATAACATGAGCGCTCTCACTGACTGAAGGCTTACCCGGGGTGCGAGGCCCTACACCAAGTGGTTACACACACACACACACACACACACACACGGTCCCATTTCGCGGACACGGCTTTCTTGCAAGTACTGTAGGTCACATCTTACTGAAAACCTAAGTTCACAACGCGCTCGACAAACACAGGTATACCTTGGCCCCAGGAACCAGGCAATATGACAAACACGACCTTAATAGCTAAAGCTCTGAAGGTCAAGATTTCTAGAAAATCTTAACGCTGAACAGGAGAGCTCAGCAAATCTGCCAATTCCGGAAGATTCTGTGAACTGGAGACAGACATATATTCTTTTTTGGACTCCTCAAATGTGCTTCACTTAAGGGGATTCTGGACAAAGGGGTACAGGGTAATAAATATAACCCAGAAAACTGGAATCCAACTCCACTCTAGATGTTGGTTTGCTAGGTAGGCGCCCTTGAAAAGGCTGTTTTCCTGTCTGGCTGCGGGTTCCCTATCAGCAGAGTGAGGATGATAGGAGCCACTTACAAAGCAGGGATGTCGTGAGGATTAAACGGATTAAGTCCACAAAGCGGCTTTGATCTCCTCAGAGGAAGGGACCAAGCACATGAATACGGAGCTCTTGCTCCTTGGACAGGCTGCCGCTGACTGGAGCTTCTAAGAAGCATCTCGTAGACCAGACTTCCTCCTCTGTTCTCTGAACTTTCCGAGCGTCGCCCCTGCAAATAAACGTGCGATTGCGAACAGTGGGCCCCGGTATCCACGGCGACTCTGTGGTCGACCGGAGCTCGAGACACAGGAAGCTGGTCTCAAATCCCCTGCAAGGCCATTTGGGCTGGCAAACCAGAGAATGGCCTTCTGACAACACTGGTCTGATTTTGAAGGTAGTCTCAGACTGTGCCTGTTTTTTTTTTTTAATTTTTAAAAAATTTTATTTTTGAGAGAGAGAGAGAGACAGCACAAGTGGGGGAGGGTCAGAGAGAGAGACACACACACAGAATCTGAAGCAGGCTCCAGGCTCTGAGCTGTCAGCACAGAGCCTGATGCGGGGCTCAAACCCATGAACCTGAGATCATGACCTGAGTCAAAGTCAGAGGTTTAACCGACTGAGCCACCCAGCGCCCCAGACTGTGCTATTACAAAGCATTAGTTAAATAAAGCGTGTAACAGGAGCTCATTTGTTTTCTGTTGAAAAGTAAAGAAAATCTGTATTTTGTGTAAAAAAATTTTAGAAGCAGAGAATTTACAGTTTTTATGTGTCCCATGCTGAGCTTTCCTACCTCATCTGAGGTTATTCTTTCCTATTACACAGCACTTGACATTTACACAGTGTTTTACAATCAGTTTACTATCTAATGTCCACAAGCAGCTTGGGAGGGAGGGGCCCCGGGTACCGATAACTGGCTTACAGGTGAGGAAACAGGGGAGTCTAATGACTTGTTCAGAATTGTGAGAAACCTTTCTCGTCTTTTTTTTTTTTTTTTTAAAGTGGACTGGGTATCACATTAAAACTGAAAAGAGCCGGGGTGCCAGGGTGGCTCAGTTGGCCCGATTGGGCTCAGTCACGATCTCGCTGCTCATGGGTTTGAGCCCTGCGTTGGGCTCTGTGCTGACAGCTTGGAGCCTGGAGCCTGCTTCAGATTCTGTGTGTCTCACTCTCTGCCCCTCCCCTGCTCATGCTCATGCTCTGTCTCTCAAAAATAAACATTAAAAAAATAAATAAAATTGGAATGAGCCTGGGGTCCTCCAGCGCAAACCCTGCACTTGGCAGATGGGCCCTGGGAAGAGGAGGGGCCTGAAGGCTACAGCTCGGTGGACCCAGTAAGAATGCCCAGGGCTCATCAAAATCTGAGACCCAAAGAGCTGCCCCTTCTTGTTGGGCTGGGCAGGTCTAAAGGGCTAGATTTAAGTTCTGTTTTCTTTAGCACCTACTATGCACTCAAGGCTTAAGAAATGAATCACAAGACGTGGCATTGAATCTAGAGTCTTCTGGGTGCAAGCTTATCATGTAGTCCATGATATCCTCAAACCTTTGGAGCGGATCTGCGTTTCTCTGAGGCTCATTTCCTCCCTGAGGTTTGAGATGACCGAAGGGGCTGTGGAGCGGATCTCCACACCTCCTTCCACAAAAGCTAGCTGCTTCCCCCTCTCTTGATAGAGCAGATTTCCAGGGCTCTGAAGGCTCCATGCCCTGAATACTTAACAACGCTGCCCTTTTCTCCCCCTTCCTAAGCCACTGCCCCTCCCCCACTGCTGGCTCTAACCCCCAACCTCAGGCGCCCAGAGGTCAACGGGTAGTGGTGGCTCTTTGGGATGCGCCCAGGGAGAGGGGGCAATAACAAAAACAGTGACAACCACTCTTACTAATGTCACCACCATGGGGACCACTGCTACTCCCCATTGCTTTATTAAGTGCTGTTTCCAGGCCCTGTGCTAAGCGAACATGAAGTGTAAATTAACCCAATCTTCTCGCTACAGCTCTATGAGGCAGGGTACAAATACACCCATTTTACAGACAAGGAGACCGAGGCACAGAGAGAGTTTACCCAACGTCACATAGCTAAGAGGTATGGTGCCAGAGGCCATACTTCATTACCCCTCTGTATTGTGAAAGGGGCCACAAGATGAAAAAGGGCCTCCAGACTCCCAGAGCGGAGGCTATTCCCAGGCGTGCCAAAGGTGCTGCTGGAGAACACGACCCTCTGGCAGTGAGGTTGTCTGTAATCGAAGGTAGGTGTGGATCCGCGCAGAAATCGACATACACACCTAACTGAAAATGGAAGTAAAGCACAGTATCTGTTCAAAAGGAAATGTTCTTATTAACTAAAAAGAAAGGAAACAGAAATATATATATATAGGGCAATTCAAAGGTTTTGTGGTGGCTTTGCAGGAAGAGCCACGCTGACACCGGCCAGCCCTGTCACGGATGGAGGCTCTCGCAGCGAAGCCGCTGCTGTCCCCAGACTGAAGGAACCAGGGGGCGTGACAGCAGGGCCGCAGCAGGTTCTCACGTCTGTCGAAGAGCACCTTCCCTACTGTCTTACCCCACGAAGAAAGCGGGTCCCGCTGTGGACTGACGGCAGGCCGGTCTCGCGGTACGTCAGCTGAGGTTCCCTAGAGTGGGGGTGTCCCCGAGAAAGGAGGGCCCCCCTGGTGTTCTTACATCAGTATTCAAGAGTGGTTTTCTCTGGACCTAAACTTGCCTCCCAGTCCTGGGAGGGTGTGCCCCGCGCTCCTCACACGTGTCTGGTCTGCAGGCTGTTTGAGGGGACAGGTGCGGCGTGGGCGGGAGAGCAGGCGCTGAGCGGGGGTCAGGAGATCAGACTCTGGGTCCCACTGAGGCAGCAACCAGATGTTCCCTCGTCTATGAGAAGGCTGGGGCCAGATGGCCTGGGATAGGACTTCCAGCTCTAACATTCTAACATTAACGCCCTGCCACTAAAAAGAGAAAAAGAAAAACACCAGAAAACGCAAAGCCTGCTGGCTGGAATTAATGGAAAGGCTGAAACTGTTTCTGATGAAACACCAGTGATGGATATCCTCATCCCTGATTCATGCTAGAAACCAAATAGCGAAGGTCAGGATTTTGTGCACCAGCCTCTGAATCATACGGAGGCTCCTCAAGACCACATTTTGAAAATCGCTGAGTTGGGCTCTCACAAGAGAACTACTCATCACCAGCCTCTGGCTTGGCGGTGAATCAAGTTCCCAAACGAGCAGGGCTCAGTGTACAGGTTTTCTCCATTGAAAATGGGTATTGAAATACACCAGGATTGAGCTGGCACCAAACCCAGTCCCGCCCGGGCCTCAAGATGTCAGTCATTTACACGTCCATAGCTCTGCGCATGCTTTTATACACACTTCTTTGCACTAGAAGCTGATGTGACGGGCATGGAAATTGATCCTTAAACAGGGAGCATATTTAGCTGCACTTCCCCTTGCACTAATGTGCGACCTTGTAAATAATTGAGGCATCTCTTCTAAAGACATCCTGAAGGTTCCTACAACTGGGTTCAGAGGATGCTACTTGCAGACATGATTCTGATAGTCCATTTCCAAGTGGGAACTAAAAATATGATCCAAAGAATCTGTAGAAAAGGGCCAGTGAAGAGTCTCTGGGTGAAGTCTGACTCTTCAAAGTCACCGGCCAACTTGGAAAACTGGCTGGTGCTATTTCCTTAAAATCAGTCTGCCTAAAGCAAACAGGCTTAAGAAATGTTTTTCTTTGTGCTACGGAAGTTCACCTGCAACTATGCGAGGTCTTGAGTATGGCGAGCTTTTATTGAGGAGGAGCTCTTTGCTGCATACTAATCTCCAAAGATTCAAAGGGAGTTGCCAGATTATCTATTCATTAGTGCACTGAGACCCACTCAGAGATACTGAGAATCTTTGTAAACCCATTTCAAGATAATCCCTATGGTAATTAGTTACCTAATAGGTCCTGCCTTTAAATCCTTCAACAATGACACCCTTCTATTTTGTGGTTTACTCACACCACACTGGGGAAATGGGGTCCTACGGGTCACATGTTCAAGCCTATACTATACCCACAGAAATCTTACTTTCAACACCTTTTATTTCCTTACATTCTGTGACCAATACTTAAATGAAAAATACTTCTAACCTATGTTCTGCGCTTGCTGTCTTGTAATATGGTGGCAGTTCTAATGTACTACCAAGAACTTTAATTTTTAGCTCAATGTAGAAGGCCATTTGAAAAATAATCCTCTCTTCCTTCACCTAATCAAGAAGTGAGGCATAAAATACTTCAGTTATTTGAGACAAACCCATAAATTCGATTTCTTAACCCAAAATAATCTTTAAAATCTCCTCAAAAGATGACATTCTGTAATGATTCAAAAGAATGAAAAACAAGCAGGTTATATGTCAATTCTTTCAATTGGCAATTATGTTTCAATGGACAGTTCCCAACTTCTGCTTTTTTCTTTCCTTCCCTTTCTTTCTCTTTGTATCTTTTAAAATTTTAATTAATTAATTTTAGAGAGTGAGCACACACGTGGAGAAGAGGGACAGAGAGATAGAGAGAAGAGAATCCTAAGGAGGTTCCACACTCAGCGCAGAGCCTGACATGGGGCTCGATCCCATGACCCTGACATCATGACCTGAACCGAAATTAAGAGTTGGACGCTCAACTGACTGAGACACCGAAGCGCCCCCTTTCTGTCTTTTTAAAGGAGAGTATTCTTTTTAAATTAAAAAAAGAAAAAACTGTGCACACATACAGTTAAAAAAATTTCAAAAGAAGTGAAAAACAAGAAGTAAAAGCCTTGTTCCCTTGCCCACAAACCCACAATTCCAATCCTCAGAAACTACTGTTACCTTTTTATACATGCTTCAAGAAATCTTTACATACACATAACATACACTAGATACACATACACATATATGTGTATATATATACATAGCACATACATCTATATATGTATGTATATGTATATACATACTATATATTAAACATTATACGTACACACATACATATGTATAATGCCTACTTTTTACTCAAAAAAGGGATCATATGTTCATATATACCATCTTGCACCTTGCTTTTTAGATCTAATAATGTATCTGGGGGAATCATTTCATATTGGCACATACAGACTGACTTCATTTTTAAAAATATCCTCTTAATCTGTTTTGTGGGCATCCAGAATTCATTTAATTAATGAACATTTCAGTAGCTTTCTAACCCCCCACTCATATGTGGAATTTAGGAAACAAAGGAGCAATGGAGGGAGAGAAAAAAAAAAGAGAGAGAAACCTAGAAAAAGATTCAACTACAGAGAACAAACTGAAGGTAATCAGAAGTGGGTGGAGGGATGGGTGACGTAGGTGATGGGGATTGAGGAGCGCACCTCTCGTGATGAGCACTGGGTGACGTATAGAAGCACTGAATCACTCTATGTTACCCCTGAAACTAACATCACACTGTATGTCAACTATACTGGAATTAAAAGTTAAAAAAAAAAACTTGGGGTGCCTGCGTAGCTCAGTTGGCTCAGTGTCTGACTCTTGATTTTGGCTCAGATCGTGATCTCATAATTCGTGAGTTCAAGCCCTGAGTTGGGCTCTGCTCTAACAGAGCAGACCCTGCTTAGGATAGTGTCTCCCCCTCTCTCTGTCCCTCTCTCTTTTTGTCCCATCTCTCAAAATAAACATTAAAACATTTTTTAACTTAATTAAAAAAAAAGAATTGACATTGGATTTTGTCAAATATTCAAATTTGTCTGCATCTATGCAATGATCATATGAGTTTCCTTTTTGGTTGGTCAATATGGTGAATTACACTGATCAATTTTCAAATGCTAAATCAACCTTCTATGCCTGAAATAAGCCCCACTTGGTCATGATGTATTATTATCTTTTTTTTTATGTGTATTTGGATTCCATTTGCTAAAAATTTGTTTACAATTTTTGCATCTGTGCTTGTGAGGGGTGTTGGTCTGCAATTTTCTTGTGTTAACTTGGTGTCAGGATAATGCTGGCCGCATGAATGCACTGGGTAGTAGTTCCCGTCTTCGGTTTTCTTTAAGAGTTACTGCTGAATCGGTATTATTTCCTTCCCTAATATCTGGTAGAATTCATCTTGAAGCCATCTGGAGGTGCAGTTTTCTTTGTGGAAGTGTTTTTAAATAGCTTCTTTAGTAAAGCATGGCTTAAGTTATTGATTTCTTCTTGTGATCTTTGATAGTTTGAGTCTTTAGAGGAATCTGTCCACCTCATCTATGTTGTTGGAGTTATTGGCATAAAGTTGTTCATAATATTAATTTATGATTTTTTTCATCGGCATAGTACCTACACTGATGTAACTTCTCTCATTCCAGATACTGGTAATTAGTGTAATCTTTCTTTTTGTTTTTTTTTTTCTCTTCTCATTCTGGCTAAAGGCTTATCAATGGTATTGCTCTTCTCCAACAACCTGCTTTTAGGTTTTTCAGACCTTTTCTATTGATTTTCGGATTTCTATTTGACTCATTTCTTATCTGATTTTTATTTCTCCTTTCATCTCTTTACTCTAGACTTCATTTGCTCTTCTGGCTTCCAGTTTTTGGCCTGGAAACTGCGGTGAGTGTCTTGAGACTTCTTCCTTTTCTAATACGGGCAGGTGTTTAATGCTATACATTTCTCTTTAAGTTTTGCTTTAGCTGCACTTCATACATTTTGATATGCTGTGTTTTCATTTTCATTTAATTCTCAAAATGTTTCGAAATTTCCCCTTCGATCTCTCTGACCACAGGTTATTTAGAAGAATTTAGTTTCCAAATGTTTAGAAAAATTTCAGCTTTTTGTTATTAACTTCTTCTTTTTAAATGTTTATTTATTTATTTTGAGAGAGAAAAAGAGAAAGAGACCAAGCAGGAGAGGGGAGGGGCAGAGAGAGAATCTCAAGCAGGGTCCACCATCAGTGCAGAGCCCAAACAGGGCTCCACCTCAGGGCCATGAGATCATGACCTGAACCAGAACAAGAGTAGAACACTTCACCGACTGAGCCATGCAGGTGCCTCTGTTATTAACTTCTAACTGAAATTAGAACTGTGCGGTCAGAACATGCTTAATATTATTTGAATCCTTTCAATTTACTGAGAAATGTTTTATTGTCCAGAAAGGGGTCTCTTCCAGCAAATGCTGCAAATGTACTTGAAAAGCATGAACGTTCTGCTATTGTTAGTTAGAAAATTCTACAAATGTCCATTAGGTGAAGATTGGAGATAGTTTTGTTTAAGTTTTCTATATCCTGATTTTCTGCATACTTGCCTATCAATTGTTGAAATCTCTGTCTGTAATTAGGGATGTTTTTCCTTGCAGTTGTATTAGTTTTGCTCATGAGTTTTGAAGCTTTCCTATGAGGTATATCAATGTATATCCTCTGAATGAATGGATCTCTTTATTATTGTAAAATTACCCTCTTTATTCCTGGTAAAATACTTTGCTCTGAAATCTTTGATTAACATAGACACTTCAGCTTTCTTTTGATTAATGTCACCATGTGCTCCCATTCTTTTACTTTTAGTTTGTGTCTTTATATTTATTATTTTAAAATTTTTAAATGTTTACTTATTTATTGAGAGAGACAGAGCACGAGCAGGGGAGGAACAGAAAGAGAGAGAGGGAGACACAGAATCTGACGCAGGTTCTAGGCTCTGAGCTGTGGCACTTGAACCTGCGAATTGAGATCATGACCTGAGCCAAAGTTGGATGCTTAACCAACTGAGCTACCCAGGCACCCTTGGGCCATCTGTTCTTTCTTCTTCTTCTTTTCTCTTTGGCCTGGTAACTTCTGGATTAACTAAGTATTTGTTATGATTCCATTCTTTGCAGGCTTATTAGCTATAAACTTTTGTTGTGGTGTTTCAGTGATTACTTTAGATCACAGTGCACATGTGACTTCTCAGAGTTTACTTTCAAGTGATAATATACTACTTCACGTACAAGAGATTTAGAACAATATAGTTCCATTTCTTCCCTCCTGGCCTCTGTGCTGTCATATATTTTACTTCTACATATAAAGTTTGTTATTATTTCTGCTTTAAAAAGTCAATAATCATCTGAAGAGGTTATAATAATTAGGGAAAAAACCCCTCTTATATACCTATATTAGTGTGTCACTTACAGCGCTCTGATTTCTTTGTGTAGACGCTGCTGCACATTTTCGTTCTCCTTGAAGTATTTCCTTTCACAAATCATGTAACACAGGTTTGTAGGTGATAAGTTCTTTCACATTTTATAGGTCTTAAAAACTCTTATCTCATCTTAAAAAAAACATATTTTCTGAATATAGAACTCTGGATTGATAGTTTTCCCCCCTTTCAGTACTTTAGTGATTCTGCTCCATTGTTTTCCAGTTTGCATTATTTTTTCTAATGAAAAACGTCTGTCATCTTTATATATATTTTTTACTTTGTATGTAACACGTCTTTTTCCCTTCTGGTTGCTTTTACAATTTTTCCCTTTCACTTGTTTTACGCAATTTGACTACAATATGCCTTGGTGTCATTTTCCTCTTATTTCTTGTGCTTTGGGTTTGTTCTGTTTGGGTCGATGGGTTCACAGGATTCATCAAATCTGGGATATTTCCAGCCATTATTTCTTTAAATATTTTCAGTCTTCACCTTTCTCTTCTTTGGGAACTTCATTGACACGTATATTTGACCCCTTGAAATTGTCCCATGTCACTAGTGCTTTTTTTTTCTTTTAATCCTTTTTTCCCCTTGTGCTTCACTGGGGATAATTTTTTAGTTCATGTCATCTAGTTCATTAGCCTTTTCTTCTGCAGTGTCTATGCTCTTGCTAATCCCATACAGAGTGTTTTTCTCTTCCTTTAAATCTCAGCCCCTGCAGGCCTCATCCTTCCAATTTAGGCCTTTAAATATATATCTTCCATGTCTTAAGATGGGCAGTCTTTCCTCTAGCTTTCTGAACATATGAAATGCAGTCCTAACAATTCTTTTAATGATCCTGCTTACTTTTACATCTGTTCAGTTCAGTTTCAAATGGATTGATTTTTTTTCCCCTTCACATTATGGCTTGAATTTTCCTGCTACTATGCTTGCCTGGTAATTTCTGATTGAATGCCAGGCATTGTGGAGTGATGTTTATTTTTGTCTTATAAACAGTCTTGAGTTTTGCTCTGGGATGCAGTTAAATTAATTGGAAACAGTTTGATCCCTTTGGGTCTTGCTTTTAAGATCTGTTCAGGGTGACCAGAGCTAGGTTTAATCTAGATTAATTTTTCTCCACTACTGAGGCAAGACTTAGTAACAAATACCCCTTAATTATAAAATTGTTTCCTTTCTGGCTGTTGAGCACACCATTTCCATCCTCTGTGAATTTCAGACACTGTTCTCTCTAATCCTTTACTCTTCTTTCTCTGGCCTTGGGTCATTTCCTTATATGCATGGTCACTTGTACTCAGTTCAACACCCCAGGGAGACCTCAGCTCTCTGGGTTTCTCTGTGCAGCTCTCTACTTGAATCTAGCCTTCTTGGCCTCCTCAGACTCCCAACTCTATCTCTTCCAATCAGGGAGACCCATAGGGTTCTGCCTACATTCCACCTCCCACTACTGTGGCCTGGGAACTCACCAGGCAGTAGGCTAGAGTAACAACGGGGTTCATTTTGTTTTCTGTCTTCAGCGATCATTGCCTTCTGACGCGTGATGTCCAATGTCTTGAGTACTACTGTTTCTTTTCTTTTTTTTAAGGTTTCAGGTGGAGGTTAAATGTGGTCCCTCTTACTTCCTCTGAATCAGAAGCTGAAGCCTTGCTTCTAGTTTTTGGCTGACATAATAGATGCTGCTGTAAATATCACTGCATATACACCTCTGGTCAATATGTGGATCTATCTGTGGAACAAATTATTTAAGGTGTCAGGTTAGATTTAAGGACAGGAGCCTTTTAAACAGAAATGATTTTGCCAAACTGCCCTCCAAAAAGGTTTTGCCAATCAACAAGACTTCTACTAACAGTTTTTGAGAATGCCTACTCCCCCGTATATTCTACAATACTAAGTATCATCAAATGTCTACATCTTCACCATTTTGATAGGTGAAAAGTTACTTTATTTTCATTTCTTTTGTAAGATTAAACATCCTGTTACATGCTTACTGGTGATGGGCACTGTTTTTTCTGGAACTACCTACTTATGTCCTTTGAATTTTTAGAAAATTCGTTTTCATTTTCCTACTGCTTAAGAATTTTTGTGGGAGGTTAACCGTCTATCATATGAATTACAATCCCCCTCGCCCCCTCAGGGGATGGTTGACTTTTTACTTTCCTCAGGGTGGTGTTTCTGTTGTTGTTGCCATGAATAATTTTTATATTTTTTACGTAGTCTAAGTTATCAACCTTTTCCTCTGTAACTTTTGGGTTTTGCATATTTTCTGGGTGCACATATGTACATGATAGTAATAAGAGTTTATAGCTTAGATTCAGAACTAATAGGTGAGACGGTGTAGTTTCTTTTTATTCCTATAAATTGAAATTTGGTAACAGTGTTGCTACACTGGGTTCATGTAACTCATGCTGATCAAGATCTCTAATGGGCAACTTTCTTGGATTACTAAAACATGAAAGATATAAATTATTATTTGTAAATGCAGTTTGGTAAGGAAGAACTTCAAAACGTGAAGGAAAGCGGAGGCATAAAAAAAAAAAAAAAAAAACCTTTGGTGAACCACTGGCTTTAAAGCAAAGTCTTCCTTTTCCCAGAATGGACTCAACTTTAGGGTTTGCTGGGAAGGTGGAGGGATGGCATGAAACCAAAAACAAAGGTTATTCTCACAACGCTGGTTGGCTATAAGCTGGTTCCTAAAGCCTGGAGCCTCCCCTGAAAACTCCAGCAAATTCTCCCTCCCCTGGATGACCAAGGTACCTACTGCCAGTGTCATAAATACATTTAGAATAGACTTTGTACCTTGTCATATACTTTCTTCATATTGTTGCCTAAGTTTTATTTTCCCAACAAGGCAGTTAGTCACTTGAGTGCACAGCCCGGGGTCACAGCCTCCCCACAATACTGAGCTTAGACAGGTATACAGTTCAACGACCAGCCGGGTCGTACTGAGCTCAAGCATGTGCTGTTGAAGGCAGGAAAACTGGGTAAAAACTACGAGTTAGGAGTCAGAATTCAAGAGGAGGTTATGCTATTCATCTGCTTGCCTGGGGAGGACACTTGTCATCATCTGCCATTAGACAAGACGAGGCTACGGTCTGGCAAAGGAAAATGGAGGCAGTGAGGCTGGAGTGGAAGATCCCTCCATGGGAAACAGAACTGTTAAAAATGGTCCTGTTTCCCCTTAGGTTCTCTCGGCAGTCAGTGAATAAATTAACGAGGGACTTGTAATTGCAAAGTGTCATATCTCTTTAGGGGGAAGGAACCAATCTTCAGCGAGGGTCTATGATATGCGGTGATATATGGAGAAGAGCTAGTATTGATTGTTTATCATGTGCCCAGCACTGTCCTAGTAAGCACACTGAGTCCTCACAAACCCATAGGGGGGAGAGTATTCTTCCAGTTTGAAAGTGAGAAAACAGATTCAGAGACAGACAAGACCACTCGGGCAGAGCGATTTGAACACAGGTCTAGCTGACTCCAAATCCAGCTCCTGTCTATACTGCAGCGCACCTCATTTCATCCACAGAGCAACTCAGACAGAGGCTTTCCCAGGGCGTCGATGTGGAAACCTGGGGCTCTGAGGTCACGGAACTGCCTGAGGGCTGTCCCAGCATTTCTGACTCGAAAACTCATATATTACTGTTTCAGTTCATGGAGGCTCACGTTCTCTGCTCCGTTCCACCTGTCCCTACGGATCCCTGTAACTCTCCCTTCCATGTGTTCCCATGCACGCGCACACATGCACACACACACCACACAAAAAAGGAAAAAAGAAGGTTCAGTTACATGAGAAAAGTCACGCGAGAAAAGCCACGCATGGCCATTCTTCCGCATGTGCCGTGGCTCATGTGATTCTCGGTGCCTAACTGCATCTTCTTCCCTTATGCTGTTCAATCAGTGCGAGTCTAGTTACTCCTTTGAGGGCCTCCTTGATCCCCCCTCTTGAATCAGCTGCTCCCCCTCTGCCCTGGCACTTCTGCTACTACAGTACCTCTCACCTCTCCCCATGTCCCCACCTGGACCCCACCTCGCGTCTGACTTAATTGGGGGTCACTATCAGTGGGCACACTGTTCAGGGACGGTGCGCGGTGAATGAACAGCATGAACGGAGGCCTAGAGGTCGCTACACAGCACTGACTCCTGAGGAGGGAAGCTACCGCCAGATCACAGCCCGGCTCCTGGAGACGCGGAAAAGGTCACTGACACACAACCCCCACCTGGGCCTGGTTCTCATCAGGGAGGGGCTGAGTGCTAAAAAATGCAAAGCTCCTTGAAAGGAAACTGCAAACCTAGAAAAGCCCATTACTGATTTATGAGATCTGTATAAGCTTTTTAGTGGCAGGGAGGAATTTGCCTGCTGTTTTGATATCCACTTAGGCATTAAAGACCTTGCTTCTAGTTGCTGAATGATTTCGAACACATCCATGTAACTCAAATCTCTGTGTGTTTGCTACCCTGCCTATTACCAGTCCTTTTATTTTATTAGGTTTATTTATGTTGAGAGAAAGAGAGAGAGTGTGTGCATGCAAGCAGGGGAGGGGCAGAGAAAGAATCCCAATCAGGCTCCACACTGTCGGAGCAGAGCCCGGCACAGGGCTCGAACTCACAGACCGTGAGACTGACCTGAGCCGAAACCAAAAGGCGGATGGTTAACTGATTGAGCCACCCAGGCGCCCGTGATTCCCAGTTCTTGAAAACGTCATGCCTTTGAATACCCTGTGCCTGTCTTTTCACTTTCTCTGATGGTAAAGAACCATCCTGGAAATGCTGGAGAGCGTGACGCTGGCCCCACAGGGCTGCCTGGGAGGCCGTGGTGGTTGGAGAACGCTAAGAAAGCACGTGCAGCTCTCTGCCACTGTTTCAGCGTAACAGCTGGTAGACCGGACCCTGGGGCTGACATTTGGGCTTCCTTAGGTTTTTCATTCTGTCCTGCAAAGCCAGCCCTCTTACCTGCTGAGAGAAGGAAGGGAAAAGTGTGTTTCTCTCCCGCTCCTTTGTTACCGGACTTGCTGCCAGTGTCCCGCTGTCCAGGAAGGAAAACGGGGCGTGACAGACTACTGTGCTGGGGTTGAGGGTGCAGTGAGCGAGGGGAGCAGTCACGAGAGAACCGAGTTCAAGCATCTGTCCAGTCTCCTTAGTTTCGGTGCAAGCTGACAACACAAAAGGCGTCAGCTGGCAAACTGTGAGGTCCCGCTCTTGACACGGAGTACGGCCTGTCTGTCATCGGATACAAAGCCGGAGCTTGCAGCTGGCTCCGCCCTGGCATACAGGCCCTATTTCTTCAAAATGTTTTCCCTATGCCATTTTTCGAGTCGGGAGAATTCTGAAACACGGTGGTAAGCTTTCAAAAAACTCACCCAACTGCTAATTTTTGTCTCCCTGTCATGGACTTTTATCGGAGCCGCCTCCTCCCACCTCTAGTCCTATCCTGCCACTCTCATCTTAGGTTCCAGCTCCAGCTGCCGGCTCAAGTTTCCTGAACAGCAATTCATTCCAGCCTCAGGGCCTTTGCACATGGGGTCTCCTTTCCTGTGCATGTGAGCTCTTCCCTGCCGGCTCCTTTTGGTTCAGCTTGAAGGTCACTTCCTCTGAGAGGCCTCCCCTGACCACTCTTCTCAAACAGTACACCCCACTCTGCCACACCAACCAGCTCAGCTGTCTCTTACTGGCCTTCCCCCAACCTGTCACTGGGCAGAAAGCTCATTACATAACCCTCACACCCAAACTAGATCTCTCTTGTCTTTTGCCCTGCCCAGTATTTTCTGCTGCCCTGGTCCACCATCCTTGTTCTGGTGGCTCTGGGAATGCAACATGGATTCAAGTGTGAATCCGTGCTTTAACACAAAATCCAATGCTTTAAAACAACAACAAAAAAAAGGTTTCTGTCAAATCAAGAAAAAAAAAAACTTTCCAAGCATCGGATGTTTTATTTTACTGTTTCTATTTCAGTTTAGCTCCGAAAATATAACAGATATATCTTCTGAAAAGCACAGAACAGAGACATTAAAGTTTATTAAATGTCTTAGACTTTATTTCTAATGTTTGCACTATTCCCTCTGGGACACTATCATTATCTTTTTTCAAGAAAAACAATCATTTCTTGATTCGATTTCACCATTTAGATTCACGCAAACGATTCCAAATTTCTTAATTTCCAAGCAACACATTAAATTCTTCAGATTTCTTTCAAAATCGCTATGGGGAAATCCCTGATGATTTCAGCTGACAATTCCTTAATCAGGAAAAGACTTCAAATGCTAATCATCAGAAAAGTTACAATTTACAGGAAAGAAGGGGGAAATGCCAACATATTGCACAACATGCCATGAATAAAGCATGGCTTATTAATTGAGTGGCATACTCATGCTGACGATTTTATCAAGAATTTCTACTGACATCATAAACTATGTCAGAGCAAATGAACTACTTCTATTGTCCATGTTTCTGATAGTCCAAGGTGAAATAAGATTCCCTTCTTTGGAGATCTTACAGGAAAAAAGAAACAATCTGTGAACTATTTCTTTTCTCCTAGACTTCTATAAAGATCCTAGGTTTTAAATGAAGCCAAGACCTTAGCTAAAGGGAATTCTTATTTGGTATCTAATTCCATCCAAGAATCGAAGAGAGTGCTTTTCTTTGTGGTTTCCTATTATTTGGTGGAGGAGAGAAGTGTTCTCCTTCTGCTTCTAGCTGTGGGTACGTGGATCAAGTTCACGGCAGGAGGGTGAACGCAAGAGAACCCCAGAACAAAACACTCCCCCCGTTTACAAAAAGAGACAGTCTAAAGGTAGGAACGATCAGGTTGGGACTCTGACCCCCAATTTATCTGATAAAGTCAATTAGGTTTCAGTTGTAGGAATTATGTAATGTATTAAAAATGAGATCACCGTGAGCCCTGGGATTTCCCCCTTGTAGTCTATATAAATCCATCAATAAACTACGGTCTTTGTTAATGCTTTATTATAAGTGATTACAAACACAGGGCATTTCATAAACATATCTCATCAACTGTTACACTGTAATTCAGCAGTAGGTATGATGCAAAACCAGCATCTTCAGTAAATGAATAGAAAACAACAAAAGCTCCAGAAGGCTGAAACAGATCTCAGGGACCCACTCCAGAATCAGCCTAAACCTTCAATCAGATCGGGTCTCAAGCATTTATTCATTAGAAGAGGCCCAGCTTAGAGAGCAAAGATCCCTGGAAAGGTAACGAGATACCGGTAGGCATACTGAAGACTGAGGAAAGAGGCTTAAAGTGGGAATTTAAATGTCATTATGGAAAACTTAGACATAAAACTATCTATGATATTGGTTGTGGTTATTTCGAAAACCCTACTGAATACCCAGATAAGAAGTGCTCATGTATTTCCATCTAAGCTGAGAGCAGCTGCTAGCACATGGGAGGTACTGCTCCCAGAATTCCCCGGGCATTATCTCTTTTCATCCCCGTCACAATTCTATGATGTTCAGTTCTCATTTTAGGGCCAGAAAAACCAAGGAACAGGAAGGTTAAATAACTTGCCCCAAATCTCACAGCTGGCAGGCTAGGCACCAACTCATCTGAGTTATTAACTGATGAGGTATCTTCTCTACTTTGGCATTTTGGAGCTGGTTTCCCTCACGGACCCTCCGGGACCCTCGCCAAACGTTTTAAGTGGTTTCTGATTAGAGTTTCCCAAAAGGAAGACACCATCTACGGTCTCTGTTTAACCACATCTCACTCTGCTTTAGCGCCTTGCTTAAACAGGCCGATGGCCCCCCTCTCACGGGAAAAATGACAAAGAAACCAGCTCCATTACCTTTCTGAGGTCCTCTCAACAAGAGCTTTACATGATCCCTTCTTAAAGTCCTGGTATCCACGGCCAGGTGCTCCATGTTTTGACAGCTCGGTCTTATTAGATCATGTTCTAGCTCAGCAGAGGCCCTTGCTCAACACTGAAACTTCAGACCTACCAGAGCCACTAAAAGCTTTTCGATGCAGGAGCCCACGACCTCATGTGAAACCGGAGTCATGGGAATCTGAACAAAGGGACGGAACAGTTCTACAGTAAACTGAAAACTATGACGATGCACTGAATGACTAATATTTATAGATGACTGTCTCTCCAAAGCCCCTGAGTGTTTACTGCAGTTTTGTGAGCTGATAATAAACTCTGCACAGTGCTAACTACACTTTCTACTGTCGTGACCCTATTCTTTCCTGCACGCCGGTCTCAGGTTATCCTGCTCCCACTGCCCTCCAGTGGCTGCCAGCTGGGAAAGAGGAATGACCTCCTTCTTCTGCCTTCAGAATAAAAAAGAGGGGCGCCTGGGTGGCTCCGCCGGTTGAGCGTCTGACTTCAGCTCAGGTCATGATCTCGCAGCTCGTGGGTTCGAGCCCTGCGTCGGGCTCTGTGCTGGCAGCCTGGAGCCTGGAGCCTGCTTCAGATTCTGCAGCTCCCTTGCTCTCTGTCCCTCCCCCACACTCTCAAAAATAAACATTAAAAAAAAAAAAAAGGAAATGGTACAAAGGAGGAACATTTAGAGCCAGGCAGATCTCACCAAGTGAGGCATGCTGGCCTGGATGAGGGGCTCACAGAAGCTGGGGGAGAGGCTAGCCATGCAGTTCAGAAGGAGACAGTCAAGTGGCTTCTCCATACAAGTAATTTACGCTACCTTTGTATCGTGGGACCCCATGACTCAGTTTTTGGCTCTATGCAATCTATTTCTCCTCTAGATCCTCCCGGTCCCTTCCCCAGATCCAGCCTATAACCTCAAATCTCTCAGCAGCCAAAGCAGATGACTAAGGACAAGGCCAGAGGGTTCAGCGCTGGGTTGCTGCTGAGCCTGTCTTACTGGCTGAAACCAGAAAAGCATAAAATGCCACCATGAGAAAGGTCAAAGGAAAAAGACTTCTCTGACTCAGGAAAAACATCAGGTGAGGATAATTTTCAACGGTGTGATTTTTTAAATAAATGACACAAAGAATGCTTTCCTTGGGATTTTCCCTCTTAAGTCAGAGGGTCAAGGGCTGGGTATGCAGTATTTAGCATCTTGTTCAATTTGGGTCATGGAGTATAAGGAGAAGAATTTTTGCTTTTCATTTGGGATTATATTAAAAAGAAAATAGCGCCAGGCTCTAAGAGCTTTACAAAGTCCAGTGTGCTCTGGAAACGAGCCGGAGGACAGGAAGTGGGCCCGGTGGGGCTACGGCAAAGTGGAGAGGCCGCCCTGCTCCCCGGTTCAGGCGGACTGTTCCACGTCGGGGGTGGGGGGAGAAAAGATCCGTGTTGTCAGATCTTGTATTTTTATAACCAGGAGCTGGAAATGCAGATTGTTATGTGAAATCTCCCAATTTTTGTATGTTGCAACTAACTGATATATGTATACACAAGTCCGTGGGCCAAACCAAACACATCCGTGGGTTGGGTCCAGTACACAAGACTCTGGTATCCAACTGCTGTGATCACAGTAATGGTTTTTAACCCTTAAGCAGTTAAAAAGGAACAAGATGTGACATATCCTCCGGGGAATAAATTATACTGTTGTTTGGTCAATAGGCCTGTTATAATTCTACTGTGTGGGGTTCTAGAAATAAGTGGAAGTAGTTGATGAGCTTATTCTACTGACAATACTAAGTCTGCACCTCTGCAGCTCCCTGTGGGAAGGAGGTCGGTATCAGGAGCCACCGGGACGAATGAGGGAAGGTGCGTGGTGACGCAGATGCTCGGTGGCATGATAACACGACGTGTGACCAACTGGTTCCAGGCAGAGCTCAGGCCACCTATTTAACATCCAGGCTGTGTTCTTCTTGGCTGCTGCTAGAGACAAATGAGCCCAAGAAACGCGTCAACCAAAGTCTTCTGACAGGCAGCTCGATAGGACCGAGAGAAGACTCGGATCACCTTCCGATCTGACGACCGATCGCAGAACAGAGACAACACCATGGCTGGCTGGCTGGCTTCCTTATCACACACAAGGCTGCACGCCACACCGCACACTTTCAGCTCCCTTCCCGCACAGCTCCGGGAAGACTTCTAAACATAGCCATCGCACATGTGTTGGGAAGGATGGGGGTTTCTGAGAAGGGACAGGTCCTTGTCTCTGGCTATGGGGCTTGAACTGACCAGTCACTCAGTTCTACCCCAGGCCAGCGATCCTCAGTGTTGAAAGAGGAAGAGGAGACAGATGCTGGGCTGAAAAAAGGAGAGCTGACCTGGGACTCACTGACAGCAGGCTGGGGAGATCCGTCCTCGCTGGCCTGGCTACCGTCTTGACTTGTTATTTCATCCACTGGCACGATGAAGCACTGGCACTAATACCTAACCTTTACAGACGGCTTACTCTATGCATGTGAGGTGCAGTTCTAAGCACTTACATGTGCGAACTTGTCTATTCCTCACAAACCCTAAGGATTCAGGTACTATTATCACCACCCTGAAGTGCAGAGAGGTTAAGCATTTTGTGCAAGGTCTCACAGGGAGTGACTGGTGGAATATGAACTCAAATGTAGACAGTCCGGCTCCAGGGCCTATGCTCTTAACCATGAAGCTAGACAACCTCTCAAAAGAAGACTGGACCTGAAGGTGAAGGCCATAATTTGAGATTGGGCTGCTGGCTGTATAATACGAAGGCTCGGAAGTTTTCTGTCCTGAAAACTGTCCGTGGAAAAGAAATCTGCTACTTTCGCATTTTATGTAGATCTTGGCGCAACTGTGCGTTCAGGGGAAAAAAAGAAATTTAAGAAATTTCAGTGTGTATATTTGACTCCAATATTTGGTAGATTGGAGCTGCATCGTATCAGGATCCACGTAGATTCAAGCATAGTCCGTGCGGGGAACAGAGAGAGAGAGACAGAGAGAGAGAGAGAGTGAGGGAGTGAGGGAGGGAGAAAGAGAGAGAGAAGAGAGCCGTGGAGACAACTGAAATGCACGTAGGGCTGCAGAAAGGGAAGGGAGGCAGGGAATAGCTCCCTACAGGCCTCTCTCGCTGTGCAGCGCACCCTCTCACTGGGCGCGGCGCAGATCTGTGATGAAAAGATAAGGTGATTGTTTTTTTTCCTCATATAATATGGCTCCTCAAGGCAAGCTAACTACTTCATCTGGTGCTCTACCAAAAGCAGTTGTAACACTTGAGGAAAAATGTCTGAGTGGGACTGACTTAGAGATGGTGCCTTGGCCTCCGAAGTCATCTGCAGTGGATTTGATTTTTGCCGTCCACGCTTAGAAACCCCAGCTTCCTGCATAAACTGTAACCGAATGAATTTCAGCATGTATGATCTAGATTTGTCTTGCAAACATTCTTGAGCATTTCTTGAAAGACGTAATCCATGATGATTTTTAGGCCCAGAGCTTGGTTTCTTCAATATAAACGAATTCCATATTATGACCTGTGATTCTAATTCCCTGGCTATTGACTCTCCAGTCTGGCTTCAGAGCTGGTCTGACACAGGACCGTAAAAGAGGTCACTATAATAACAACACTTAAGTCTGTGCTGTAATTGATAGTGGCTAGTTATTACTGTTTAATTGCCTTAAAAAAAAGTTTATTTGTTTATTTTTGAGAGAAGAGGGGTCAGAGAGGCAGTCAAGTCCCAAGAAGGCTCTGCTCCATCGGCACAGAGCCTGATGTGGGGATGGGGGGCTTGATCTCAGGAACCATGAGATCATGACCTGAGCCTAAATCCAGAGTCGGATGCTTAACCGACTGAGCCACCCAGGCACCGCTGTTTAACTGCTTTTTAAAATTAGGGCTTGCCATTAGACTAAAAGCTCTGTGAAGGCTAGCAGTGAATGACAAATACCAAGTGCTCAATACCTAGCTGGAAAAAAAAAAAGATATGCCATAAAAATTTATATACTGAAGCACAAGGCTATGCTGGGACAAGGAAAAATTACAGTGCATTTGGGTATTTGCGTGTTTCCAGACTGCTGGACCAGGAGTTTAGAGCATTCGCTTTTGAATCATCATTTATTTGGGGTCTGTTTCTCTTAACCCTACATGCCTTGCTGGGTGATCTCATTTACTCCCCGACATCAACCACGGGACACTACCACCCACATTTCCACCTCTCTCCCCAGCCCCTCCTTTGAGCTACAGGTCTGATTTTCCAACTGCCCTCCAGATCTCTCTCCCTGACCATAAGTGACGCAAGGGTAACATCAGCAGGACTAAAGTTTATCTTCTCCCTCCCGACCTGATTCCATTTCCCCTTTCCCAGAGCAAGGGCTTATTTCCTGCCGTAGTTTAAAGCAAGGCTTCATGTCAGACAAATCTGATATTAGGCTTCTCTAAGTTCAGGCTTTTACAACAGTAAAATGGCCGTGGCGTTACTGACATTACACCAGTCAAACCTGGTATTATCCACAGAGCTGTCGTGAGGATTAAATCAAATAACATATTAAATTCCTGAGCTCAGTGCCAGGCATACAGTTTCATTCTGCGGTGGCCTTTTTGGATTTATTCTTTATACCAGTTCAATTCATTATCTCCATCTGCCCAACCTCCTTAGCTGGAAAACTCACTACCTCTGAAGTCGAACAGTCTCGAACTTCTGTTCATTCTACTGTGAAAACTACGCTGGGCTCCTCCTCTCTGTACCCTGCGCATGCCTCCATCCTGGCCCTTTTCTGAACCTCTGTCACCATTGGCTACTTCCTTTCTGTGTTTCCGGTCTCCCCACACTACAACCCGTACATCACAGTGACACCAAAGTCACCTCTGTTAAAGCCAACATCAATCATGTCACCCCTTGGCCTAAAAGCCTTCTGTGGCACCCACAGGTGATGTCCGCAGCCACACTCAGGAATGGGGTAGGAATGGGGCAGGATCTATCACTTACTATGACAAACAACTTGTTGGGATCTTTACTTTTTTTGTTTCTTTCATCACTGCAGCAATGCCAATGAAATAAATTCAATTATCTTTGTCTCACAGATTTAAGAAATAAAGCTAATTATGAGTCAAAAAAGTCACCTGTGCCTACATCCCTCCAAGACTGGAATTCACAAGCTGGTCTGACTCCAGCCTGTATGTCTCTGGGTACAACGAATTCACATGTTAGCTAGAGAATAAACTCTAAAGTCAAAGCATAAAATGAAAATCCCATGTAAACCAAAGACAACCTCTCAGAGAGGCTCAACGCAGCCAATATTTCTGTTAGTGGTGGGAAGAACGCTTTTTCTTCAGCGGGCACAAGACGAAGAGGCTGGCACGTAACACTTCTATTTAACTGTAGTCTTTTTCTCTCTCCACTTTTGCTGAGTGTGCACAGTTCGGTCCGTGTCCAACAAGCGGACTGTCTGGTTAACAGAGCACTCAGAGTTGCCAAAAGCATTTGTAAACTACAGGTACCCCCAAACAACTAGAGGGACAGAGACCCCCCGAACTTGGCATTCCTAGTAGGGGGCATTGAACGCTGAGTGCAACAGGCAGCTTGTTTACATGTGTGCTGAAATGAATCAACACTCGCTCGACCTTATCTTACAGTTCAGCTCTTTCGACAATCAGGGCATATTTCAAATTAGCTGAGCATGAACTAAGACGATCAGGTAGGTCCTCATGTGATCAGCCCAACTCTGGGGTCTGAGAACATCTTGCAGAGGAAGGAGTAAGGCAGTTCCCACAGGCTCCTGAGTCAAAACTGAACTGCAGGTTCACGGGCAGAGACAGCTGTTCCGAAAGCTGCCTCATTTGCTGCTGTAGTGTGGTCAGGAACAGGAAATTGAACCTTTGGTATTTTGGGCTTTGATTCTACCCTGCCCTTAACAAGCACCCAGCAACTGGGTTCTCTGAGTGTGGCAGGAGTGTGCACATTTAACGTGCCCCCTGGGTAAAGAGCAGATGCTGGAAGACTGAGGCTGGAACTCTGACACTGAGTCCACCTGCTTAGTGCCCGGGAAGAACCACAGTGTGGTGAGCGCTGTCCGTGCAGATTCTTTGTCCCCGACTTCCCAAGTCCTACAGAAGCACAAGAACCACGTTTGTACCCAGGCCCTGAGAGTGGGCCTGCAGTGTGGTCAAGGGGAGTCTAAAAATAGTCCTGCTACAACCAATCTGGTGCCAACACATCGCCTATATTCCCTAAATGGAAACGGAACATCATGAAGTCACTCAGATTTGGGATCAGGTACACAGGCAAGCTCCCTAAATCCTCATGTTTGCTTTCTATCATTATTCTAATCTGCTTTTTGATCTGATTAAGCCAGATAATACAGGTCAAACACTTTGCACAGTGCCTGGTATATTCTAGAAACTCAATAATCAGCAGTAGTTGTTAGAACTCCTCTCTCAACTCTCACCCCATACTGACCGCAAAGGCCCAACAATGGCATATGGCTTATGAGGCCCTGTAAGATCTGTCCCTTGTTACCTCTCTGATCTCCTCTCTTTTCTTTCCCTCATTCATTCCATACGGATCTCCGGGCCATTCCTGGAACATGCCAGGCCATTCCTGCATTAGGACCTTTGTAAGGACCGATTGCTCTAACTTCCCCCCAGTGCCCGGCATATGAAAGACATGCACTAAATATGTGTTGAATGGGTCCTGAATAGACTCGTTGGCTTGCGTGGTAAACTAGTATCTCTTGGAGAACTGGAGCTCTGTACTAAATACTTCACTAACGGCAGAGGTCTTGATATGTCTGGGTCGCCTTCTAAGGGAAGGAGGACTCTGGCCCCTAACATCTAACAAGAAACTTTCAAGTGCTTTCCATGAATTACTTTAATCCTCACCCCACCCGCCACCCTGCTGTAGTGTGATATAGTGAGGTGCCATTATTAGCCCTTATTTTAGAGAAAACCAAGCACTGAGAAGTGAAGTAATTTGCTGAAGGGTCATACAGCTAGTAAGTGATGCAGGCTGGATATAATGAGCCATTGCCTACTATGATTTTTGGCCAGGGAACAAGGGTCAGGGCTGTTGACTACTTTGGATGCTGCTTACTATCCAACTCTCGCTGATTTTACACCCCCCTCTGAATCTCAGCTATACGGGCTAGGGATTTTCCTCAGGGACCTGCTTTCCCACCAGCCATGCTGCTGGGGTCCTAGCCTATTCCCTAAGCCAATCCTGCTCAATGATGGAGGAGATCAGGCCAAATGGGTGGGGCGACTGTTCATTTCAGGGACGGAAATGCCCCAGGTTTTTGGCATTCTTTTTCTTCCATAGAACTTAGATTTCACAAAACACAGAAATGACTATTTTCTTTAACAGTCAAATAATGATAGGATTTGAAGTCAGTGGGTTGGACAGGACATTATTTGGAGTCGCTGCTGCTGGTTAGGGAGGATGACTAAGGAACTGCTTGAGAGGGTACAGAAACCAGCCGGGATGCCCTTCCATCCCTACTTGGCCTCGCTCTCACCATTCTTTAGGACTCACGTCAGCACCCTGCCTCCAAGAAGCCTTCCTAGACCAGCCCTGCCCTCAGCCTCCTGCCTCCCTTCCTGAGCTGCATTAGGTGACCTCCTCTGTACTCTCAGAGCGTCCTGTCTCTTCCTCCACCACGGACGCCTACTGAACTGGACTGAAGTCACCTGTCTGTCCACCGCCCCCTTGACTGTAGACTCGAGTTCAATGTGTGTCCCCAGTGCCTAGGGCGTTAAGACGTGCTTAACAAATGACTGTTGAATGGAACAGTACCACCATCTTGAGATACCACAGCCCCTTAGATCTCTAAATCTGCCTTGTCATCTTTGATCTGACTCAGACAGACCTAAACGGCCTGTTCGAGAAAGCCAAAATTATGTGATCAGGGTAAGTCTTCACACTGCCACGGCGTTCCCTTGCTGCACACTCAAGTTCTCCAACTATTCTCGATGAGGTGAATCACCCCAAATTCTCGTGAAGGAAGTGTATTAAAGGAGTCGTCACATTTTCCATCAGGCTCTCCCTTTCTCTTTCAAAAGACAGCACAATGATAAAGTATCTCCTCTTGACCCAGCCAACACATTTGATGATGAGAAAGCCAGCATCAGCCAGAGTATTTATAGCCTCTCGGGTCCCACTGTGTACAGATTTAAAAACGCAAAATGTTTGTAGGTGATGCTATTAATATTCCTGAGAATCTGCTTTTAGAAGAGCTCACTGGGTTGCAGTAAAGAAATATCACACACGCGGAGAAAAACAATACATTCCTTTTGACTAGCATCAGCTATTCATGAAGCGTGCTGCCTGGACTATGCAACGCAGATAAATATTTCAGCAATAAAAGGGGCAAGAGAGTGCATTTTAAGTATCTGAGGAAGAACCCCTATGGGATTTATGATGTCAGACTCTTTAATTTCACCCCAAACTTAATCCTATTAATGTTGACTAATGCTGTACTGAATTTTGTAGTTATCAAGGAGATTAAAACACACACACACACACACACACACACACACACACACAAAACACCCTGCTTATTCTGAAGCAACATCGACATTGGTCTCATACCGGTGACAACAAACCACATACCACAAAGTATTTAAATGAATCAGAAGTCCGGGTGGGGCCTAAACGTAAAGAACAGCACAGAGGTTGAGAAGCGCCGGTCATGTTCCATGGTGTTCCATTTTGATTGTTATAATAACCTTGCCTATTTTCACAGATGAGGAAACTAAAGTGCAGGCCGTTGAAGGAAATTCCCTACATTACCTCGCTAACGGGGGACAGTCCCAGGATTTGAAGGTCTGGCTGAGAGTCAGCACAACCCAAGGGGAGACGGACCCTAGGGTCTATACAGCCTGGCTGCCTGGTTTCAGATGCTGGCTCTGACCCTTATTGGTCGGGTGATTTTGACCAAGTTTCTTAACTCTATGACTCAATCTTCGCATCTGTAAAATGGAGATATTACTGGTATATACTTCAGAGGGCTGTGGTCAGGATTAATGAGTTAACTTATTTAAAGTGCCTGACATCCAGTCAGCATTATTTTGCTCTTATCGGACTTCAAAGCCCATGCTTTTTTCTTCCACATCAAGAGTTCCTGTCACAAAGCACACATGTTAATATCTCAAACCATAATTGCTTTGCATATTGCAAGCAAACAGTTAACGTCTGTGAATGAAGACGTCTCACCCTGCTTTTCACTGTGTCTCAGTCCCAGAAGGAAGGGTTAGTGTTAGAAGCAGGCATTAAAGGACACACAGTCTGGCTCCACAACGGAAATCATTTCCACCACTTAGAACTCCCTGAAAACGGAAGATGCGGTCTGTCCCAGGAGGTGCCTCAATCAAAGATGACTACTTAGTGGAGACAAAGGGCAGATTCAAGAACAGCTACCTTTGCAGGGGAGGGAAGAGGTGTGGGGGCAAAACTCCAGGGATCTGGGTTTTCATTGGAGTACACTGAGCTTCAAGTGCTGCCTTTGAGCCATTTTTATAAGAAGGGAATGTAGTTACATTATTCTCACACTTACCTCGACAAAAGGCATGAAAGGTATGTTAAAGATGACCATGTAGGCACTGTGTGTGTGTGTGTGTGTGTGTGTGTGTGTGTGAGAGAGAGAGAGAGAGAGAGAGAGAGAGAGAGAGAGAGAGAGAGAGAGAGAACGAGCGAGCGAGATTAATTCAATCACTAATTTGGGGATATCTCATAGTAAAATTGCCAGGGAAGCAATTATAGCAATTTAGTTGAACAAGTGACTATCAATAACTTTATGTTGGCAAGGAGAAAGCAAATTCTTCCTGAATTTCTAAATATATTCCATTTTCCATGCAAACTAAGTAACCCCAGGTGTCTGGTTTTCTGAAGGAGAGCTGGTACAAGCAATGTTCCTCTTTGTTCTAATTTCTGGACAGAAAAGAACAAGCAGCATCTCTGATCATTTTTGGTCCATGGAAGGTACATCTTGGCCATTTTCCTACAAGCATAATCCATACTCTGTCTCACCGCTTTCCCATTTCTAGTCTGTGACACAGTGTAGGACAGGTGGGCTCTAGTCATTAGCTACGCCACATACACGGCGGGGGGGTGGGGGGTGGGTGGTGTTTGCTGTGGGGTCAAGGGTGCAAGCCCGGCTACGGCAAGCGCTAAATGTCATTAAACCGCAGGTTGTAAAATGGGGACAGTAAGAGGACCTATTCCCGAGAGCTGTGGAAACAATTAAATGAGATAATCACAAAGCTATTAGTACAATGCCTAGCACACAGTCAATGCTCAATACGTGCTACTCACTTTCTTAAAATTATTCCGCAAGGGCTAATCATTGTGCAAAAATAAGAATCTGAACTATAATTCCTACTAATACTTCAAGGAGTACTATTTAGTTCCGTGATAATTCTAAAGGCACACGAGTCAGGGCTGTGCAGTAGTTCAGGATCCTCATTAGAGGAAACAATTATCACTGGGCCACAACAGGCTGAAGTTTTAGCCAAAATAATATTTCAGTTAACAGAATGTTCAAGACAGAATTCACTAAAACTGTATTTCAGTGAACAGAATGCTCAAAACAGAATTTATTAAAGCTTGAAAACTAACAGACAAACAAACAAACAAACCAGGGCAGCTGGGTGGCTCATTCAGTTGAGCATCCAACTTCGGCTCAGGTCACAATCTCATGGTTCGTGGGTTTGAGCCCCATGTCGGGCTCTGTGCTGACAGCCCTGAGCCTGGAGCCTGCTTCAGATTCTGTGTCTCTCTCTTTCTCTATCCCTCCCCTGCTCATGCTCTGTCTCTGTCTCTCAAAAATAAACATTAAAAAAAAAAAACAACCCAATCAAACCCAGCTCTGTAAATGTATAAAGTTATTACTTCCCTGTACTTTGGAGAGACAAAACTCAAGCTCTTCCCATAAATCTAAGGGATTCTCCCAAGAATACTACCCCCATCTCTGCCAAACTCAGCTGTACAAATGCATATTAAAAGGACCAAATAAGGCAGATCGTATAATGATATATTACAAAGGGATTAATTACCCATTTTGTTTCCTCCTTCCTTACTCTGCCCCTCCCAGACCTTCTCAGAGCTGTGCTAACTGGAGACAGATGTGTAGAGCCCAACAGGGAGAATCTAGATCTGGGTGGGCACTCTCTCGGTGGGTCAGGAAGGACGATCAGTCTACCAGAAGGGTCTCCTTTTGGGGCATGCTCTCCGGGACATCTTAAGACCTTCTTGGAAGAACACATCCCCTGAATTTTTATTAACTTTTTATTTATTTTTCCTTCCTCATGAAATGGCTTCTGCGCAGGCCCCTCAGACATCTGCTAGCTGGTGTAATCAAGATGGTGGAATTCTACACACCTTCTAAGCCCTGCATCTTTTTCCCCTTGACAGAAACACAAAGATGATCACACCAGGAGCCTCCGCAAGGGAAAGTGATGGAAGGAACACCCAGTAGAGAATAAACTGTAGGCATATGGGCAAAGGAGCTACAAATCACATTGCTTGTCCTGGAAACAAGGGATCAGGAGGCAAACGAAAGTCACAAAAAGGTGCTTTCCCTCGTGCTGGAGCCAAAACCTGATGTCATCACAGCAACACGGCATTTAAGAAAGTCCAACCTATTTTAAGTAGTTTCAGGTGACAGATTACTGGCCCACGATGAGACACAAACTGATGGATCACAGAGGAGAAAAAACTCTCTGTGCTGTGAACCACTGCTAATCTCAACTGATAGCACTAGGAGAGACACACATCTCCCCTTTCAAGTGTTTACTGGGTGACATCACTCTGTCGATTTAACCCAAGTGCTGTCTGGATTATCCAGTAAATGTCACATAATAGGACTTGAGTAGCTTAGATAAAAGCCTCAGAAGCGCCGTGAGTGAATTCATACTGCAAAACAAATTTCCCAGATGAGTGCATAATCTTAACTCCGCGTCATTTTACTTGGTGCTCTTTTAGGGATAGCCCTAAGCTCGTAAGTGACATCTGTCTTGTACAGAGTATGGTCTTGTTTTAGAAAGTCAATCCAGTGACGTGAGACATTAGGTGTTTAAGAAAGTGTAAGATTGAAGCTGTTGCCTTAGGTTGGCAAAACAAACATTACAATGTTAATCCATCAGGAAAATGCATATCAAAACAATGAGATACCACTTCACACCCACTGGGATGGCTACAATCAGAGAGACAGATAGATAATAACGAGTGTTGGCGAAGACGTGGAGGACTGGAACCCTCACACACTGCTGGTGGGAATGTAAAATGGTGCAGTCGCTTTGGAAAACAGTCTGGCAGTTCCTAAAAAGGATAAACATAGAGTTACCATAGGACCCAGCAACTCCACGCTCAGACAAATACCGCGAGAAATGAAAATGAAAACAGATGCCCACGTCCACACGAATGTTTGCAGCAGCATTATTCACAACGGCCAAAACACAGACACAACCCAAATGAAACGTGGTGTAGCCAGACGATGGCACATTACTCAGCACTGAAGAGAATGAAGCTCCGGTACATGCTGCAACACGGGTGAGCTTTGAAAACATGCTAAGTGACGGAAGCCGGTCACAAGACCACGTGTGCATATTTACATGAAATGCCCAGAACAGACAAATCCATAGAGACAGAAAGTAGGTTAGCGGTGGCCGGGAACGGAGGGGTTGGAAGGAAACGGTTAGGGAATGCTAATGGCCACAGGGTTTCTTTTTTGAAAATATCCTAAAACTGACTGTGGTGATGGTTATATAACTCTGTGAGTATTTTAAAAACTATTTATTGTATACTTTCAATGGGTGCACTCACTCTATGGTATGTGACTTGTATCTCAATAAAGTGGCTAAGGAAAGGAATATTAACACATGAGATAGAAGGAAAGGTGATCATCTAACTAGAGTGAGGGTCACTTCTTTGGGGACCCTAATGCCCTCCTCCTTCACAACATTCAGTGTGCAACCTATCAGCTAAAGGCTCAGGAGCTGAAAAAAAGCCTTCTAGAGTTTCAGCAACCTCACTAATGTTCAGTGTAATCCTGTCACTCCTACTAATCAGTACACTGATGATTAAGCTTTCCTCCTGTCTGTATTCCCTACAGTAAGTAGCATGGGGCTTTCCACATAGTAGATGCTCACTTATTTATGACTCCCTTTTACATACATGTCCAAAAAAACCCAACTGGAGTCAGTAAATAAAAAATCAAACCAAGAGCACTTCGCCCTGTCTGGGGACAGCTGATCAGCAGCACCACTAACAGCTACCTGCCAAACTCAATCTGGAGCATGTGAAATACAATCATGTCCCTTAAGTTTTAGTCAGTCCTGGTGACAACAATAAGATTCATGCTCTTCAACTGCCCGGTGTGTATGTCCCTTGATAAAATTGGAAACTCCCTGGGCAGGAGTTCCTTCTCATGTGGAGTAACTGACAGGATCCCAGAGGGTGCAAGGAAGGTGGCGTTGTTTCCCTGATATTTAATGCCAGAAAGTCCCCAGGAGGTCGTCTGGTTTGTTATACTTCAGCTCAGTGTTGAGGAGGATGACTTCTAGGGCTAGTCTGCCTGGGCTTAAACTTGACCTCTGCCCTGTATCACTAGCTGCTTAACCTTGGTGCACGTTACTCGACAGCTCTGTACCCCAGTCCCGCCATCTGTAAAGTGAGGAGTGCTAACACGTGCCACACTAGGATTTCTGTGAGGGCACAGACCACATAGAGGATGCCCAGAGTACAGTCGGTGCTCAGTAATGAAAGCTGTTCTCGTAGTAAAACTTGTTATTTGCAGAGCCCCAGACACAGACCTCAGGCATAGGCAGCCATTGTTTTAAGAGAGGACCACATGTTAACAGACATAAACCAGGCCCTCTGGACAGATCGAAGTAGAGCTACAGAATCACACTCTTCCCTCCACTCCTGGTTGGGAAATGGTACTCCAGACTGAGGGAGGTGTGCGACACATACAACCTGCCAACGTTTACATTTTGTGTTTTGTACTGCAGGACCCTCCGGGAGGAGAGGAAGGCACCCTCTGATGGGGATGGCATGACCACAGTTGTACACCGGACGAGAGGAGAGGGACGACCGCCACTGTGATCAGACACCAGCGGTTTTCAGAACCCGTACGCTCTTCATTTTCTTGTGGACTTTCCATCACGGACAGAGAATCACAGGTGGTTTGTAGAGGTGAACATTACCGGTGGTAAGAAGCTTCTGAGAGACATTTCCTAAATTCTTTAACTTCCTTCCTTCCTTTCTTTCTTCTTTTTAAGTAATGTTTTTGGGATCATTTCAAATTTTATCAACAAAATTCTTTTGAAACTACAACGGGAAACTACAACATTTCCCTTTCTCTGTTTCCCACAGCTTCTCGAATCTGCACACTGCTAACTCGGCAGACACTGAGAACACTCAGCAATATCGACTTTTGTCTTCTTCCTCCTGGGCCCCTAAATATACATTCCCCCCCCAGCCTTCCCTGTAGGTAGCTGTGGTACGTGTCCCAGCCAATGAAATGTGAGTGGGAGTGATGGGTGCTTTCTGGTGTAGACCTGGTCCAACCTCACTCTTTCCCCAAGGATGAGCTCGAATGGAGAGACCCCAGGAGGAGGAGGGAGCCACAAGACGGAAGGAGCCTGAGTCCTTGGATAACTTTATAGAGCAGACCTCACCCTTCCCCGTCTGCACTGAACTCCACATTGGAAAAAATATACACAGTTAGAAGCCACTGGGGTTTGGGAGTTGTTTGTACAGAAGCTCATGTTAGTGCCTCTCATTAATATAGCGAGGTCAAAACTCTGTCCTAGCTTAGGAGACCTGCTTTGCTTCCAGAGCAGTTCTGTCTCTGCTAGCTACCGGCAACAGGTGCACCCAAAAAGCACATTTCTTAAATCCCTTCACCTTTAGTCTTTTTTTTTTTTACTATCACCAAGATCACTGGATACACACTTTCCATGATACACACTTTCCATCATATTGATGAAACACGTCCTGGTGGACCATCTGATCTTGCCACTTTCCCCATTAGAGAACATGTCCTCTGCATTGTGTCATTTGTAATCTGCGTCCAGATCTCTCTGCAGAGCTGGGCAAAGTGTAGCTGCTACTGTGCACTTAATCATTCTCGATCTCAGAGAATTATTTTATAATTACATCAGGTCGTGGGCTAGGAGTTGACCAATTTAAAACTGTAGATAAAAATCAAAAGACATCAGCAAATATGAATTGTATTTATTTATAATTTTCAGGTAGCTCTTTATAGCAATCTTTTAGTAGCCCATGTATTTAATATAAACCACTATTTTTTGTATTAAATTTATAAATGTAATGAATTATAAGTGGAATCTGTTATGATTACTGTCTCCAGCCTCTTGGGATGAATAAGCAAAGTCAATATGGCCAGCATCAACTCCCTCCTGATATTTTCTACTCTTGCTTAATAACTCCTTTCTCGTATCTTTTAAAAATGTTCTTAGTATTCACTACAATTAGAGCTAAAAAATATTTGCTTGCTTATTGACTGCTTTTATCATCAGACTGTAATTCCCAGGAAGGCAGGGCGAATCTCTGTTTCTGTTCATCCAATAAATATTTATTGAATGCCTGCTGTTGGGCATTGCTGCAGGTGCTGGGGAATCGGACATAAATAAGGTGATACCTGGCTTCGATGTGCCTACAGTGTGGCGAAGGAAAACAGGCAAATGGCCTATAAATAACTTATACTGGATAAATCCTCATTTGTACTTTTCACTTCAGGCGCCCTTGGCTTTGGTGGTAGTGGGGCCGTCTGTCTGCTGGCCCAGCCTGCTTGAGAACTGCCTCTTCTGCATTCATATGATTACGAATGTAACTATATTTGTATCACATGACTCTTCACAATTGCTTGGACCACAGCCGACCACTGACCTATGTTGCATCAACCAACTTCCCTCTTCTGAGAGGCTGGAATTGGAACCGAGCACTTCTAATTCAGTCCGAGCTCTTTAGTAGAACTGAAAGAGGATCTGTAACCTATTGAGTGCTGTGTGGTGACTGACCGTCTTCTGCCAGATGGCTGGGCAGACTGAGAACACTCGTCCAGCGGCAGAAGAAAGGAGCGAGGCATGGAAAGAAGTAACGATGAGAGATGTTATGGTCTGAGACCTGAAAACTCACTTCATATGCTGGTTCTAGTACCTTTTCCTATGAGACACCTGTACTTTATGGCCTTTTTCTCTCTCGCTCTCTTTTTTTTTTTTTTGCTAAAGCTATTTTGTTAATGTCCTATGTTTTCAATCACATCTTAATGGAGACATTTCTATATAACATGAAATATTAATAATTCTACTAAATGTCACTCATTTTCATAGCATAAGACATATGTACTATCACCCAAAGAGTGTAGCCCCGTTTTCTATGTCATAAACATTGCATCTGTTGGAGTTTAACACTTAGGAACTCTAGCAGCGTTTCTCAGGTGCTTGCCTAGAAGTTTCCCTGTCTCCTCACTGGTGATTTTATACTGCAGACTCATTTCTATTCAAGGGCAGAACATCAAAGGCTAACATTCTTTAAACTCGGTAAAAAAACACTATCACATGTGTACGCCATCTTTTGTGGCTAGTTCACATTCAGGGGAGAAAATAATTCTTATAAACATCAATGGTGTGTTTGTACTCATACACAAAACAGGCTTTGATAATGAATGCTTTGATTTGAGCTCAGTAAATTGATCAGCTACTCTGATTAACTGGAGGCACCGGAATTTGAGCACACCTACAATTTATCGCTGGAAGGTCCGACTCAAGAAAAGGAACTTAAACATTTATCTAACTTCAGCTTCACATGTATATTTGTGTTACATTTATATCTAAATTTTACATTATACACCAGAGATATCTGTAACAGCACACCTATGAACATCTGCTACTTTCAAAGCATGTTTCTTCTTTATTCCTTACAGATATGTCAGGCTCTGTGAATGTAAGGGGAGGGAGACCCCGTCTCTGTCCTAAATGAGCTCACTATCCTGGAAAAGACAGACAGGAAACAGGAAACCGCCATCCCATGCTCTGGTAAGTGCCACGCTTGAGATCCCGGTAGGGGTGAGAGGCATCTAATCTGTCCCGAGGTAAGCCTCTGGGCTGAGTCCTCCAGAATTAGCAGGAGTTCCGCAGAGTAGGCGTAGAGACAGAGACAGATTTGCTAAGAAAAAGGAGCTCGCATACTGGCAACCGTGTGAGGCAGGAGAGGGTCTACATGCTGATATCCAGGGCAACGGCGGCACCAGCAAGATGCTTTGGACCGCTGCCTGCATCTTCCTCCAAAGCTCCGGTTTCCAATGCTTTTCATGTGTTCTGATTCTCTGATTCTACTCTAGAAACTCTGATTCAGCTCAACAAATATTTATTGAGAAATTGGTAAGTTTTAGGTACTTTTTAGTCCCTGGGAGTACACAGATTGAGTAAGACGAGGGAAAAGCACTCGTCCTAAAGACGCTCAGCCCGAGTGCGGAAGGCAGCTGCAGGGCATCTGGAGATGGTCCAGAAGGACACACGCGCATCAGCGAAGGGACAGCAAAGCCTGACAAGAGCCTTAAGGATGACTGAGAACACACTAGCCACGGGAACCGAAACAAGAGTGAGAGAAGCATCTCCGAACAGGGAGGGACACGGGCAACAACTCGAGGGAAAGGACCGGGGCACCGAGAGAGAACTGACCGGACAAACAGCGAGGAAGCAATAGAACTGAAACGGGACGGCTGAGAGAGGCAGGGGTGAGTCTATCGGGACTCCAGGTTTTTTTTATTGAGTGGATGAGCCATTAACTGAGGCAGGGACTGCAGGAGAGAGAGCTGATTTGGGAAGGAATAAAGGTCACGCTGAAGCTGCAGTGTGGCCACATCCAAGTGCAGACAGAAGTAGTAAGAACAGGGTTGTGGCCAGGGAGTCTCGCTCAGAACATAAACGGCAGGCGGGCTGAAACCACGATGGCTGACATGAAGCCAGGAAAGCCAGGGTAAAGGGGGGCAGCTGAAGCAGAATCCTTGAAAAACGGTAGAAGCAACTCAAGAAGGAGGTCACAAAGGAGGTGAAATGGGGCACAGTGCGTTTCCAGAATTCAGGAGTCAAAATTTTAAATGAAGTAGACTCAGTAAGATACTGACTGAAAAACTCTGCACTCTGCAGCGGGCTGGAGAGATCTTCCGGAGAGGGCTCCGCAGGGCGGCAGAAGCGCCAGGCCGCCATGATGGAGGAGAGAATGGAAGGGAGGAAGTGGTCCCTGGGTATTCAGATCTCTCTTGTAAGAAGGCTGCCAGAGAAGGCGAAGCCGAGAGAGGGGCAGTCCCGATCACTCTCTTTATTAGCTATCATACTTTTATTTATTTCCTCAAAACGTTTATTTATTTTTGAGGGAGAGAGCGAGAGAGTGCAAAACAGGGGTGGGGAGGGACAGAGAGAGAGAGAGAATCCCGAGCAGGTTCCATTCTGTCAGTGCAGAACCCAACACGGGGCTCAAACTCACGAACTGTGAGATCATGACCCGAGCTGAAATCAAGAGTTGGATGCTCAATCGACTGAGCCACCCAGGCGCCCCTTTATCAATACTTGAAAAGGAAAAGATGAAAAGACTTGAGGGGGTTTCCAGGCTGAGAGGAAAGCCAGCAGAGATGGAGAGACTAATGGTATTGGCACGAGAACATGACTCAAGGAAATGGCCCAAGAGGACAAGGTTGTCATCTACTTTAACAAATTTTAGCTTCTAATTGTCTCTAGCCAGGAGGGTTGTCAAGCAATGCCTGTCCGAAGGTCAGGCAGCTGTGGGAAGCAGTCGCAGCAGGCAGGAAGCTGTGGTGTTGGGCTGGAGCAGCCCCTAGAACAGGAGACAAGCTCCCTAACTTACTAATCCTGGAGGCTTCTGACTTCCGTGGTAAAACCCCATAAGAGAGGCAGGTGTAGTGAGATTAGAAAGGTCACCCCGTCATCTCCTGGATTCTGTAATAAACAACAGAACACAGCCCCCAGTCCCGGGGACTGCAATCTCTGCATAAACAGCACTTTCTTAGGATGCAAAGGAGTCAGATTTGAGTCTGAGTCTCGGCTTTGCTACAGATCAGCTACCAGCTTTGGGCAATTTCTTTGCTCCAGGCCTCAGTTTCTTGACTTACAAAATGGAGTGAGGCATAATCAAGTTCACAGGCCTGAAAGTGCTCTGTAAATAATCATGCTCTCTGCAAATACATGGTGTATCATGCACATGTCAAGATGGGATTTGAGGGGCACCTGGGTGAATCAGTCGGTTGAGTGTCTGACCAGTTCAGGTCATGATCTCACGGTTCGTGGGTTCGAGCCCCACATCAGGCTCTCTGCTGACAGCTCAGAGCCTGGAGCCTGCCTTCAGATTCTGTGTCTCCCTCTCTCTCTGATCCTTCCCTGCTCATCTCTCTATTTCTCAAAAATAAATAAAACATTAAAAAAAAAAAAAAAGATGGGATTTGAAGTCTCAGAAAATTGGGCAAAGCCCAAAGAGACAGCTCATGAATAGTTTCTGTTGCTGCCTCTGGAAAAAGACGTATCAATCGCAAAGGAAAGCGTTAAAGCAAGGACCTTCAGCTTTCACTGAAAACCAGTTCCTTTCAATTTGCTGGTGGTCCTGCAATCCTGAGGAGCCCGAAGGTCAAGTGTTGAGAGCGGATTCCAGTGCGTTACCCCAGGCACTGGAGCCTGGGGACACCAGGGCTGCCAAGGGCACTGTCCCTGCAGGCATGTGCCCCAGGACACAAGGGAGGCCGTACACAGAGGACTCCAAGCTGCCTCCTCATGGCGAAGGGCTCAAGTTTGAGTCAAGACACACCCGGGTTCGAAATCTGGCTCAGTCACGTATTAGCCACGTAACCTTAGACAACTCAACTTCGCGGAGCTTCCGTTTCCTCATCAGTAAATTGATAACGACATCTACCCTGAGAATGCTGTAATGATTCAATGCAACAATGTGTCTGTATCTGTGTAAGTATGCACGCATGCGTTTAACTCCTGGCATACAGTAAGCGCTCAATTAATGGTAGCTGCGGTCTTGGGCCTGTTGTTGCAGGCTTCACAGAAGCTTGTTTTCACACACAGCTGTTATTTATCGATACTTGGTAAGAGCTTTACAGGTATAGTGTTAGCTAAACATACACGCTTAAAGTACAGAATCGAGGGGCGCCTGGGTGGCTCAGTTGGTTGAGCGACTGACTCTTGATTTCGCCTCAGGTCATGATCTCGCACAGTCTGTGAGATAGAGCCGCAGGTCAGGAGCCTCCTTGGGATTCTCTCTCTCCCTCTCTCTCTGCCTCTCCCTGGCTTGTGCGCATGAGGGCTCTCTCTCTCTCTTTCTCTTAATTTAAATAAATAAACTTAAAAATAATCTTAAAAAGTAAAGTACAAAATCTATTATGGCACTTGAACTTTTATTTTTCTATTTTATTTTTATTTTTTAATAGTTTATTGTCAAACTGGTTTCCATATAACACCCAGTGCTCTTCCCCACAAGTGCCCTCCTCCATTACCACCACCTCCCACCCCCTCCCCCTTCAACCCTCAGTTCGTTTTCAGTATTCAATAGTCTCTCAGGTTTTTTGTCCCTTCTCTCTCCCCAACTCTCTTTCCCCCTTCCCCTCCCTATGGTCCTCTGTTAGGTTTTTTCCTGTTAGACCTATGAGTGCAAACATATGGTATCTGTCCTTCTCCACTTGAACTTTTAAAACTCTGAGAGCAAAACACTATGTCTATTCTATTTTTCTCTCCTTGGGGATAATACCCAGCACAGAGTGGGTATTTAAGAAACATTTGTTAAAAGAAGGAAGAAAGAAGGAGAGGGAGGGAAAAAGGGCAGGAAGAGCGGAAGGGAAAAGAGAAGGAAGGAGAGATGGACATAGAGAACACGGACTCAGGTGTTAGGAAATTCAAGGACTGACAACACCAGAGACAAAGCATTTCTGAGCTACCGAATGAAGACTTCTTATAAAAAAGTCACTTTCTTGTGCTGCTGTGATTTATTTTTACTCCTCTAAGCTCTGGTATAATCTTTCTCTCCATCTGGCAAGTGGGGACAGACCAGCTATATTTCAAGTTTGCTAACAAAGATTGCTTAAGGTAAATACTTGTGGCTTGCCAAAGCAAACCATACCATTTTAGTTTTAGGCTGTTTTAATGATAAGCTCCTTCAGATCTAGTTCCATTGATACTTTGTAGCGCAGCAATGGAAGTACATTGGACTCGAATTCCCACTATATTTAGAATCCCTTTCACACCGAATCAGTCAAGCAGATGTGGGGCCAGCTGCTGCGAATTCTTTCCTAGAATCTTACTGAGATGTAGATTTTAGTACGATTTTTAAAAATAAAGTTACACAGGTGTCATCTCTGAGTCAATTACCACATTAGCTATAAAAAGAATATGTACAAATTAGATGCTCTTCCTACTGACTCTGAGACAGGAACAGGATTTTCGCTGTTTTGATCAATCTGTTTTCATTTGATTGTATTGGGTTATTTTTTCCCCACAAAACAAAAATAAAGTTCTCCCTGGACTGTGGCACTACAATTTTTTTTCCCTTATTGCTGTTAGTACTTATTCTAATATTATCACAGAATAAAGTGATTCAATAAAGTCCTTTCTTTGGATTCAGATTCAAGTAATATTGATTGAGCATGATGCAGAAACTCAGGAAATGCCTCCGTCTCCACAATGTTATTTTTTCCTAAGCAATTTAAAGATATCAAAACAAACCTGAATGACCTGTCTTCAAAAACGTGGTAAGTCTGAGAAACAGCTGAAAATCCTGAGAACATGGGAGCCTGAGTTTCTTGAGGGCAGGGCACAGGTCACTGGTTCAGGGGTCCTGGACAAGGCTGGAATGTCTGCCGTCCGGTCTCCTCACTTCTCCAGTGAGGACTCATGGATTGGCTGGTCTCAGACCCTAGATGGTTTGCTAGGATGTCCTGTGCCCTGCAGGGGACCATGGCCGTGGCCCTGCCTCAGCGAGCCACTCTGAGCGGTAGCCACAGTGAGGACCTTTTCGAAAGCAAATCAAATAAAGGAGTTGCGGGAGGTGAGAAAAATCTCTCTTCATGTGTTACAATACTTAATTACACTTCACCTTCATATTATCCTAATCATACTGATGCTCTGAGGTCAAGTGGTTTCTGGTCGGTCACAGCTACTAAGAGAGGCACAACAAGGGTCTAAGCCCAATTCCTCAGATTCTCAGTTCGGCGCTTTCTGACTTAAACACAAGGAGCAGCAGTGGTGAAGAAGTACTCTGCGTTCACTCCGCATCAGGCACGCAGCCGAGAGCTCCACACACAAGGTTATCCTATTTCATCACTGTAGTAACTCTGTGACGTATTACGATCCCCACTCACAGAGGTGGAAAGCAAGACCACAGAGAGGTTACATAATATGCCCAAGGTCCCACAACTATCAAGAAGCACAATGGAGAATCTAATTCTCACTTGCTCGTTCAACAGTTATACTAGATTTACCTTCTTACAGTGGATCGCTGCCGCCATCACAACTTCCATCCATAATTCAGGTGAAAATAAATGCAAGAAGCGTCCAGGGCTGCCTAATGTGGCTCTCTGCTGGAGCTCTAAGTCATGTGTAACACAGACCACTGGTATCGGGGCACCCTGCTCTTGGACGGCTCATGGATTCTCTGAGGGCACCGACTACATATTCTCAGTGTCCAAAGACAACTGTATTACATACAGACAACTCATAGTGACCGCGTACTGAGTGGAACCCAATGGAAATTTCCGAGGCTTTTGCAACACAGACTGAAGTAAGACTGTCTCCAGGTTACAACAGTAGTTTAAAATTAAGGGACAAAGACCTGAAATCAAAAGGCTAAGGTTTCGACTCTTAATTCAAGGGAATTGGTGGAGTAGAAATAAGTATGTGACCCACCAACCATGTGTATCTGAAGACAGGCGTTATTCAGCTACACGTCGCCTTTAAATTTCAAATCAATGGCCAATATTTAAAAATTATGGGATTTCATTAAAAGAAAAGTCTCACCGTCCAATTTCTCTAGAAAAACTGGAGCACATGACACTAGATGGGGCATTCGCTCTCTAGCTCACCAATGACAACGGGGCCAGTTTTATCTATTCATATTCCTGGGCCCCTCTGGGATTTGGAGGTTGTAAACCATGAGTGACACAGAGGACAGAGGAAGGTCTGGACATACACAGGAGTCTCCTAAGGTTCCTGAATTACTGCTTCAACCCAACAGCTGACTCTAGCACCCTTGCCATATGGTGTCCGGACATCTTAGTCATTTGGTGACTGAGCTGTCATCTTGACCTCAGAGGACAAAAGAAACCGACTGCTCGCTCTCAACCTGGTTGTCTTTTAAATTTTTTTTTTAATGTTTTTTTAAATTTATTTTTGAGAGACAGAGAGAGACAGCGTGAGCAGGGGAAAGTCAGAGAGAGAGGGAGACACAGAATCTGAAGCAGGCTCCAGGCTCTGAGCTAGCGGTCAGCACAGAGCCCGATGTGGGGCTCGAACCCACAATCGTGAGATCATGACCTGAGCCAAAGCCAGATGCTTAACTAACTGAGCCACCCAGGCGCCCCTCAACCTGGTTTTCTTGTCCCCAAATCGAGACGGTCTCCAGCGTTAAGCACTGCCACAAAAATGACCGGGCCGGCGTCCCTTCACTGGCGGCAGGTCCCATGCTCACCATGCTGTTGTTTTGCAGGTGGGGCAGGAGCCATAGCCCACTGAGGCGTTTCAAGGAAGAAAGGCTGTCATTGGCAAAACCACTGAATCTTTTGGAAAAGCCACCTTGATTGGCTTATAACTGTCACGAGGGTGTAGGATGTTTCCGCTCGCTGACCCCCTTCTGGGGAGGTGAGCGGGGTTTTCTTCCTGAAAACCTCCGTGGCCTCTGCAGCTGGGCTACTATTCGGGAAGACCAGGTCTGCAGAGCCGCAACCAGAGGTTGTATTTGAAAAAGTCTTTAATTATTAAAGCAAACAGGTTTACGCAATCCAAATACAGCCACCGATGAGCCACACTGGTATAAAAGGAGACTGCCCTCACAGAAATTCTGGATTTCATAATGGTAAGAAAAACACTTCCTCAATTAGCCAGTGGCTTGCTATCGAATCCTATGCCTTAAATGATCTACAGACACTTAAAGGCTTTCTCTTGCCTGAGTAGCAAACAAAACACTAAAAACCCAGCAGCGGTCAAAAGTATTGCTAGAATTACACATTCTGTATCATTTTATATTACAATCAGCTAGACTGCAAAGAGGCACTTTAAACATGTAGTTAACGGGATCATTTCTGAACAGGATTTTTTTAATACTATGTATGATTGGAAATACGCAGTTTCTTTCACTGTTAAAAAAATAATTCCTGCTTGTTATAAAGTCTGCCATCAACTCAGCTTTATTGCTCCAAAGAAGCAGTTTGCACACAGAACAATAAACCTGTTTAATAAAAGAACGTAATAGGCTTAGCAGATGTTGCAATCACAGGAATTTCAGGTAAATGGTTTTAAAGGACATTTCCTCAGTTTAGAAACACACTTCGGAAAGTCAAATTCAGTTGCTGATTTTATACAGGCTCTCTCTGAGTATTTGGGCCTATTTTTTTTTTTTCTAGCAAACACACAAGCCTGAGCTTACGGTGAGCCAGCTTCCAGCGAAAGCCGGCTGGAGGGAGTGTAACTCCTTTAACGAGCTCATGTACCGAGTTCCTGCTAATAAAGACGTCTGGGTGGTTTCTTCCAAGACATCTTTACCATTTGTTTGCTGACAGCTTTGGGGTATGAAAGAATAGCCTCGCTTTCTCGACAATGAATCCTTCAACATTTATTCAACACTCGCTAGAGGAGGACATAAAGATGTGCCTCGTTTCCTGCCTGCAAGGAGCTTATGTTCCACCAGAAACACACAAAAAAGACATGATATAAACTCGTGGTGATACAGTTCCGGACGGCTGGGTTTACCAGGTCGTTCCTCTAATAAACAATGCCACCCGCATAACGACAAACTTCTGAAGGCTGATGAAAGACAGGGCTTCAGCTCAAAGGACGAAAAAGTGTCACAATTTTTAAATGTCAGTTAATGTAACCTAACTCCCGAGAGGATAGGCAAGCATGGCAGGTGGCCAACATTTTCAATTGAGTGCTTACTTCCTAACAGCCAAGTTGGATGATGTACTCGATCGTTTTAATAAATTATAAGTTATGTTTTAAGTCTATAGTGTCTCAGCTCTTAGCTTCCAAAAAAGAAAAATCAAAGTCGAAATCTTCCCATCTTAATGCATCCTTTTTGCCTCATGACCAATAAAGTCTCAACCCTAAACACTCACGTCGTATCTGCCGGAAGTCCAAGCGGACTTAACAGCCATTTAGTGACTTGATTCTAATTAGTTCTCTTACTTAACAAAATGCTTGTATCATATACCATAATACACCTACACAACACAGCAAGCTCCTCATCATTCTTAAATAACGAGACTATTTTTCACAAGGAAGTTATTCCGACAGCGGCATAGAAAATGTTAATGTTCGTGCTGCCACAGTCAACCATTTACAATATATATATGGGGGGAGAAACAACCCTAACATATCTCATAGCTCCGTCTGTGCTAACGGCCTCGGGCTCAACCATGTCTCAGCTCCAGGTGCACTGAACCACATTTGTCAAAGTATTTACCCCTAGAGTAGCTTTGTAATACGAGTGGAATGTCCTTTTTGATGATTTCCTTTGAAAAATCCGTATGTATTTAACTGGCATTTCTAAACTCTTGGAGATGACAAATCGCATGAATCTACTCATTAAAACACACACACACACAACTCCCCCCAAGGTGATTAAAATTAATGTATTCTAATAACTATACAAACACATAATATATTTAACATGCTTTATATTTTCACCTGTGACTATGGCTCTAACATCCAGCTGAGTGGGCCTCATTTCTAATCCCATCCTGGTTCTCATTGTGAGGCGAATCCTTGCTAGACGGTTGGGAAGGAGACAGTACTAGGTGTGAACCTTCCCCAGCAATGATATACCAACGCGATACATGGCTGGTGAAAGTTATGAAGGTCTATAGCGGTTTTTGAAACAGGTTAAAGCAAATCAGCTTCTGGGACTGCAATTTATGTTGCAGAATGAAAAATGAAAGAGGATCCAAAATCTTAAATACAGAGAATAAACTGAGGATTAATGGGAGTAGGGGGGACCGGGAAAATGGGTGATGGGCACAGAGGAGGGCACTTGTTGGGATGAGCACTGGGTGTTGTATGTAAGCGATGAATCATGGGAATCTACCCCTAAAACCAAGAGCACAATATATACACTGTATGTTAGCCAACTTGATGACACGTTATATTTTTTTAAAAAAGAAAGGAAAAGAGGGTAGGGGAATTCCTCCTGACAAAACATACCAAAACTCTACCGAACTTTTAAATACTCAGTGCTCATCGCTGAGGAAATACCTCGACCACACTGTCCACATGGTCACTGGATTATCAGTACTTCAAACAATGGTTCAGTACTTTGAGTCCCTCCCAGATGTGAAGGGCGGGTGGAGAGGTCAGTTCCGGCATGCCTCGCACAAGCAAACAGTGGAGCCACCGCACATTCCTCGGCTCCCGCACAGTTCCCAGGCCCTGGCCGGGCATCCCTTTGCTTCATCTGCTCCAGCAAAGTTTTGCCCTCAGGGCTCTCTGCCGCCCCCAACTTCCGATCCTCGAAAGGAACCAGACAGTGTGGCAAGTGCACCGGAGCACAGGGGCAGGCAGAACATTCAGGAGGCTCCTACTGGCACCACCCAAGGGCCCCAAAGATTGCTCAACATCTCCGTAGGAATGTGGCACCCATGCTGCATTTGTGGGGGGAATTCCCTTCAGACTTCTTTCCTTTTTCCTTTTTTCTTTTTGTCCTTTAACACAAGTAGAATAAGAAAATATCCTGACTTCCTTCCCTCCATCGTTATTTAACTACAATAAATTAATATCCAGCCTGAGAACCCAGGCAATTTTGAAAATATCAACTATATTTAATTTTCAGAGTCCCAGCGCCAATATCACCTCAAACATACCGAAAGTTGTATTCATAACCCACGTTTAAAAAATGATTTTATGGGACGTCTGGGTGGCTCTGTAGGTTAAGCGTCTGACTCTTGATTTCAGCTCAGGTCATCATCTCACACTTGATGAGGTCAAGCCCCATGTTGTGCTCTGTGCTGACAGCGTTGAGTCTGTTTGGGATTCTCTCTCTCCCTGTCTCTCTGCCCCTTCCCCGCTCTCTTACTCTCAAACTAAATAAATAAACTTAAAAAAAATAACAAAGAATTTTAAGGCCAGGGCACCTGGCTGGCTCAGTCAGAAGAGCATGCAACTCTGGATCTCAGGGTATAGAGACTACTAAGAAAAATAAAAGAACTTAAAAAAAATTGATGGCCAAGGCATTTTTGAAAGAATTTTTGTTATTTGTTTTTGAAATGATTGGCTACTGCTCATTTATTCCATAGTTTGCTATGGTTTCCCAGTAATCATGGCTACATTTAACATCTAAGGAAGACAAAATATTTGGTCTTGCATTTGTTTGCTTAAACATTTATTGTTGATCCTGTACTATTTTTGAGCCAATAAGTTTTCTTTTGAGATTTCCAACACTTTGAGGGTTCTAAAAACATTACTTAGTCAGTGTGCCCCTTGTGCCTAATGAAGACCGTGATGGCCTTGGCTATAATAGCCAGAGAGGCAATGTGAGGAGGAGACACCGGGCAGGAACTGCAGGAAAGACACAGAAGGAGGAGAGAGGGAAGGAGACAGAGGTGAACAGGAGGGTCGCTGACGGAAGCTTGTCACGGAGGCTCCAACCCAGGGAAACAGCAGACGGACAGTGGACTGTTCCACAATCACTCTGCGTACGTCTAACACGAGACACAGATGAGAAAGCACTTTCTCTCCTCTCAGGGATTCATTACTTCGTGGGGGAAAGAGGACCTTCATAGGGCACGTAAGGTGGGTGCGAACACCGTTGTAAAAGGCTTTCCAGAACAGGTGGCATTTCGGCAGGTTCATTTCCTAGCAGAGTAATCATGAGCTTCATTTGCTCATCTGTCATTGGAATAATAGTACTGACTCCACTGCGTTAGGAATCAAAAAGATACACACATGTACAGCTCAACTACCTGTGTCAAATGCGTCTTCCTTTCTTCATTTAAATGAGCTTTTTTTTTTTATAATAGTTTATTGTCAAATTGGTTTCCATATAACACTCAGTGCCTCTCCCCACAAGTGCCCTCTTCCATGACCATCACCCCTTCCCTCCCTCCCCCTCCCCCTTCAGTCCATGGTTTGTTTTCAGTGTTCAACAGTCTCTCATGATCTGTGTCCCTCACTCTTCCCCACTCTCTTTCCCCCTTCCTCTCCCCGTGGTCCCCTGCCAGGTCTCTCCTGTTAGACCTATGAGTGCAAACATATGGTATCTATCCTTCTCCGCCTGACTTATTTCCTTAGCATGACACCCTCGAGGTCCATCCACTTTGCTACAAATGGCCAGATTTCATTGTTCCTCATTGCCATGTAGTGCTCCATTGTGTATATATACCACATCTTCTTGATCCATTCATCAGGTGATGGAGCAATTTCCTCCTTGACACATCCCCAGAGGCAAGGGAATCAAGAACAAAAATGAACTACTGGGACCTCATCAAGATAAAAAGCTTCTGCAACGCAAAGGAAACAATCAAAAAAACTAACAGGCAACCGACTGAATGAGAAAAGATAGTGGCAAATGGCATATCAGATAAAGGGCTAGTATCCAAAATATACAAGGAGCTCACTAAACTCCATACCCGAAAAATAAATGAGCTTTTACCATGTGTCAGACACTCTACCAGGCACTGTATATACACACCAGGTGGCCTTCGTGAAACTTGGAACAGAGACTACTCTGTTACTAATTATTCTGCAGTGATACGAGGAAGGTGGGCCAAGCAAGAAGCATTCAGTGTGAGCAAAAGCAAAGCAAAAGTGTGTTGAAGAGCAGTCATCCAGTTTTTCAGGAGTGAGGAAGAGGGTTTTAGGGTGCTTGTTACTCTGTTGGTGATAAGACCAACGAAGAGGAGGAAGACCACACAGCAACAGTAAGTTAGGGGGCAGAACAGAATGGCAAAAAAGGTTGTATCTACTATATCAACTCTCATCAGCTGGTGACGGCTTCCTGGACGGCCATACTGAAGATGAACTCATGGCTGCTGATGTCCATGATGGGCACTCTAGGGGCTAGGTGGAATACGTGAGGGGCAGATAGGCATTCTCTGTCTACATGAAATTGAGTACTGTCTCTGTAGACTCACATCTGGAAGAATGTGTGTCACTTCCTTAGCAGAGACCTAGAAACTAGAGCAGCACAGAAGACCCAGTGAGGGAGGCAGACCTCTGACTAATGGCCCTGCAGAAGGCCAAGAGATCAAAGGAATATAGGGCGGTGGTGACTGCTTTAATGAATTGGCTCAGTGTGGAATTCATGTTAGGTTGAGTCATGAAAATGAAGCCAACGAATTGGAAAAAGTGAAAAAGGTTGGGTTATGGAGACAGAGTCCCGTGTTCAAGTTACAGCTCTTTTCATTATCAGCTTCTTATGTAACTCAATCTTTCTGAACCTCAGTTTCTCAGGATAAAGCATGTGGATATTAATAACTCACAGGATTGCGGGAATGACTAAACCATACTGTACAGTACCTAAAACACATTGGGTGCTCAGTAAATAGTACTCCTCTTCCTCTTTTCCTGAAGTCACTGAAGGTCCATAAATAGAAAATTGTGTAGGTCTACAGAAAAGATGTTAGAAGGTAAATATCCAGTGTGGCTGGGCTGAGCAGCAGATGAAAATTACAAATGCCTAGAATTAAGAGGTCAGGGAGTGGCAAGATTGGAAGCCACTGGTCTGGCTGGCTGTCCGTGGGCATGGTCTGTAGGTTACACAAGAAAGTTACAGTGAGGAATATGGAATGGAACCCTGCTGGTGGCGTTCACAGCTCACTGGGGAGATCACTTTTAACCACAGGTTATAGTAAGTGGCTACAGAATTAGGCACAAATGACAAGAGAGAGGGGACAGGGGACAAGGTGAGAGAGAAATAGGAGAAACTTACACAGAAGCAGCAACGAGAGTTGCATCGAAGGTTATCAAATTGTTTCCCAAATGCAGTGAAAGAAAAACATTCTACGAAGAAGGAAGAGTATGTGGAACAGAAATTAAGTGTGAAGAGTCTGAGGGGCCTTTTTGGGGAAGATGTCAAAATCACACAGGACAAAGGCAGGAATGAGGAAGACGGGAAAAGAATGAGTCAGGTGCTGAGATCACCTAGGATAACTTATTATTCTATTGTTGTTGTTATTATCTTCAGATTGGCCAAAACAAATTTTAAGACCAGTCAAGAAAAAATAGATTCTTATCGTTAGATTCTAACCCTAGTCACTGAAACTCAACATGCATTTATCTTACAAAGATAACAACCTAATTAGGCAAATAAATATGCACGAAACTGGAAATGTTATAGCCTGTGTGCAAAAACACTTGCCCAATTGAAAACCAGTAGGTGACATCCAGTTAACTGAGAGAAGACTGACTCACAAATCAGAAAGCAGCTAGTTTTTAAAAGACAGTACTGTCTTTAAAACATTATATGAGCTTAAAATCACTAAGTTGATAGGAAATAAAAATAAATTCACGCAAAAATCTTGCCCTGAAGTTTTAAAAATCCTGTTTTGCCAACTTTACAACCTCCTCATTTTTAGTAAATTAGTTGAAACTTTTTGGGGGGGGGGGATTCATTTTCTGTTTTGAAATCTTCAATGCTTTAAGCTTTCCCTTGCGGTTGGGACCTCCAATCTGCCAGAGTGTGTACGGCTTAAGCTTCATCTGTACACTGGGCTGAACGGGGATAGGGTGTACAGCAGATATGCCATTCTTTTTTTGGAAAAAAAATTTTTTTAATGTTTTAAAATTTATTTTTGAGAAACAGAGAGAGACAGCGTAAGCAGGGGAGGGTCAGAGAGAGAGGGAGATATAGAATCTGAAGCAGGCTCCAGGCTCTGAGCTAGCTGTGAGCAGAGAGCCTGAAGCGGGGCTCAAACCCATGAACCGTGAGATCATGACCCGAGCCAAAGCCAGATGCTTAACCGACTGAGCCACCCAGGCGCCCCAGATATGACTTTCTTAAACACAGTTTGAGACGCCCTTGTCTCAAGAGCTCTGGGAAGTCCTCTGAGAATGACATCATCACCAAGGTGAATCATCTCTAATACGTTCCACCTCGCAAAAGGAGAGGTACCTGAGGGCAGAGTTACGCTAAACAGGGCAGAAGAGGCATCTGGCACGAAGTGCTTTAGCCAACGCAGGCACCAACCGGCTCCGGGTAGTCCCATCAGGAGACAGCAGCTTATCAAGAAACGCCCACACTGATGAGAACTCCGGATTTTAACATTCATAGTGCAGCAACCTGATGTTCCTTGGGATAGAAACGCAGGCACAGGAAGTGGTATCAGCTGACCTCCCCGTCTGTAATCTGAGCCAGGAATGGAGGCAGAAGTAAGAAAACGGTCTCCCAACTTGACCGTTCATTTCTAAGCCCCCTCTGCTAAACCAAAAGACACACACTTTGGGGGATAATCTGAAGAATCACCAGCGTACTGTGGTCTAAATAAAGAATGAAATAAAGACCAGCTGCAACCTCAAATATGCCCATAAGCTCTAAGTCGGGAAGGTAGTTTTAAAATACACTTTCTAAAATTCTTTTGAACTAAAATCAAATTTGGGACGCCGTAGGAAGGCAGTTCAAACAAAAGCTAATTTTGTTTAATGAACTAACCAGGAAGGCATTGTGAAAGTATTGTGCAACTGAATGCTTAGCTAATTACTGTGAGATCAAATAACTGTTACCATGGTTACTGCACACTGTTTTCCATAATAACTTTTATCACTTCAATAAATCTTTGTGACGCAACAAATATAAAAAGTTTACTGTAACATGACTATAATGTTTTGGAAGGCACACACTGATGACTGACCTACTGAAATTACCTTCCCATATTTGTCAGTGAACAGGGGGTGATACCCTACCTAGCTGACTCAATGTTAAAAGGTTTCAATGGCTCCTTGAAGAAAAGTCTGTAATTCATCAGAAGCTGAATTTACCTGCTTCTGTCACCTGACAGAAAAAAAAAAAAAATCAGAGGACTCTTTCAGCATCCCATCTTGTCTTTGGGAATAAAAATAACAGCGACCATTCACGAAGCAGTAATTGTCAGGATGCACCCTGGGCAGCTGACCTAAGTCACCCTGGAATCTTCCCCGCACCGCTGTGGGAAAAGGATCCGGCTTGCGTCCTCCAGCTCCCTCTTGGAAGACATTTCAACCCAGGCCGGTCTAGCCCCAAAGTCAGTTTTCTTTCCAACACACCACACAGCCTGCTGTATATAAAGACAAACAGACAATTTCTATAATAACTGTTTTCTTGCTCCTGGGTAGTGGTACATCTGCACCCAAGTGCCGGAGGAGGCTCTCTGACATAATGACTGGTTGGTCTGTGTGAGGCATGAGGTCACCGCTCCACTGGAAAACGGGCCTTCTTTCCCCAGATATACTGGAGTGAAGGCCACTTATACTCCTATTTCTGGCCCCTCCCCGCCTCCACATAGGGAGGGCTGAGTCATCCGGGCACTTTCACTCTTTGTTGTATCTTGCTTGCCCTTTTCTATATCTAAATGCTGAGATTTCTGAGTAACTGAAATAGTAAACATGATCTAATAAGTTAAGACTGACAATGAACATGTAGTATTGAGGGCGATAAGATAAAGCAAACTGCAGATGTAGGATTCGGTTCCGCCAGGCGAGGCCGTGCGGCCTCGGGCAGGCTGGTCACTGAGTCTCTCTCTGAGTTTTCCCATCTGGAAGATGGGGCGGTAATCACCTACTAACTCACAGGGATATTATGCAGATTAATTATTTAATGCTGAGTTTTTTTGAAGATACAAAGTGCTAAGTTATAATAATCATTATCAAGGGGAAGTGTAAAACACACATATTACAGAGTTATTAAAAAGCATGGCTGGCAAACCACTGTCCAAAGGGTATCGTACAGCACATAAAAGTGGGCATCTTCCAGAACCCTGAGTAGAAACCTGAAGGCTCCCACCTATGAAATCTGATTCATACCTATTCAGCTCTGTTCCAAAGGTCTCAGTTTCAGGGAGGCCAAAAGCCATTGTTTCATGGTTGGTTACAAAGATGAACAGGTAGGATTCCTGTCGGGGACCGAATCAGCCTTGCATGACTCAGCTGCTGTAATCTCATGCCGGAGATAGCCAAAGGCTGACCCTGCTGTCTTCTGTCCCCCCGACCGCAGCCTGGGAATTTTAGCTGCAAACTTGGCCTTGACTCTACCCTATCTCTTACTACCTCCTATCTTTTCCATTCGGCCAGTGACTGCTACTTCCCAAATCTCTCTCGAATTTAACTCCTTCTCTCCATGCCCACCTTAATAGTATCCTCAGGAAGACTTGTGTCCTTCCTGCCTTCCTGTCTACAGTTTTCCCTCCTCCTTAAATCTATTGGTCATAAGGATTTGCATAATCCCATATACTGTTTCCAATGTCATTTTTTACTTCTCTCCCTATCAGACCCTCCTCATGTTTTCTCTTTCTTACAGTTCCCTATGCTTACTGCTACTGTAACATCTCCTACTACATGGTATTAAAATGTGTTTGCTTTGGGGCTCCTGGGTGGCCCAGTCGTTTAAGCATCCGGCTTTGGCTCAGGTCATGATCTCACGGTTTTTGAGTTCGAGCCCCGCGTCGGGCTCTATGCTGACAGCTCAGAGCCTGGAGCTTGCTTTGGATTCTGTGTCTCCCTCTCTCTCTAACCCTTCCCTGCTTGCACTGTCTCTCTCTCTCTCTCTCAAAAATAAATAAAAAACATTTAAAAAATTGTTTTAAAATGTGTCTGCTTTGTAGATACTGGTCCTGACGAACCCTAAGGTCAGTGACTGGCCTTTACTTCAGCCTGACATAAAGTGTGTATGTGCTCAATTAAATGTTAAATGAGTTGACAGAGTGAGTGAACAAAACCTTCCAGTGGACAAGTTAACCAGTTACGCTAACTTACTCCGTTGTGTCCTCAGCTTGGTCAAAGGCTCCTCACCGATTATTTTTTACTACAGGTGAGGACAGTAACGGATTCAGGAGGTCTTGTTATTACGACTCAAGTGAATTAAGTTATCCTTTGCAATACGGAGCGAGGCAGTTCAAGTTTGCCTTCAAGCTCTTAGATTCAGTCCGATCCCATGAACTACTGCCAAGAAGCAAACACTCAAAGCATAACACAAGAGTGTTAATGATTTTGTAGACAGCTGTGATCATGGAATGTTCACATCTATCAGAACCCTTGCTATAAAAAAGCCTCCTCTTCCAAAGTTATGTCAAGAGACAGGAAATAAATTAATCAGGCAGTAAGTGGATACACAGTAATGCCATTTTAGGATGGTACAGGTTTGCTTGCTCCATGATTTGAAGGGGGAAAAAAAAATGAAAGAAATCTAGTATTTTACCTCCTTGCTCTGGAATGCTATTAGACACTGAAAACCAAGTCAGCCACACGTTTAAACCAGCTTCTTTTACTCAAAGTAAAAGAGCCAAATTTATCTTCATCTATTTTGGGGAATGAGCAAAAGCAGCGTTTGTTTAAGAAGTTCACATTTTGTGGGAACCCAAAAGACCTCTCCCCAGATAAATACAAGAGATTTAAATGTCATCTGTCGATGGCAACCTATGGATTAAACTTCATTTCAAGTTCACACAAGGGTGTTCCAACAAAATCACCTGTGATTTTAGCTTCTAACTTCTTGACACTCTCCCTCTTCCTGGATTTCGGTTTTTGTTTTCTAAGCCCGAGACTGCTCCTGCGATTACTCATTAGTCCGGTCTCCAGGCTCCAGGCGCAGTGGGGCACAGCAGCCCCCCTGAATCCTTCCCTCCCTTGGCTCTTCTCTGGGATCCTGCGCTCCTCCGTCACAGACCGATCCTCCCAGTGCTCCCTCCTCTTTCCAGCCAATGGCTTTGCGTGTGTCCATGTGAGCGAGCCCTCTGCGTTGTCCCTGCTGACCCTTCAGCGTTATATTGGGGTGTGCAACTTCTAAATACTTATTCCCAGCCTCCTTCTGTCTCCCAGCCCCAGGGCTGCATCTCCGACCACTGAAAGGATATTTCAATTGCTCATCACACCACTCTTCAAGGAAAACAGGAAAACTGAACACACCACCTTTTCCTTCACTCTCAAACAGTTCCTTCTGCATCTGTGGGTAAGGATTGGCCATTCTCTAGGGCATTCATGATAAGTCCTTGGGGTGCCCCCTCTCCTTCCTTTTTTAAAAAACTATTTATTTATTTTGGGGAGAGCACAAGGGGGAGGGGCACAGAGGATCTGAAGCGGGCTCCGTGCTGACAGGCTGACAGCAGTGAGCCCTGTGTGGCGCTCGAACTCACGAACTGCAAGATCATGACCAGAGCTGAAGTCTGACACGCACCCATGTGCCCCTCCACTTCCTTCTAACAACCAATCTACATCCCGGTGACAAATGCCAGCTGCCTCTGCCACGCCGTTTCGCGGTCTTCCTTTCTAATATAACCACCTGGTGTTCAAAATAGTTACTGCTTTAACACACAAGCTAGTATTGTCCCTGTCTCCAGTTTCTTCTCTTTCCTTTATCATGCCACCAGATTAAACAGTTTGTGTATCGACACCTTTTTGTGGGCGTACACTTTTATTTATACCCAAAGTCTCCTGGAGATTCAGTATCACCTGTAAGATCCCCAGTTCCCAGCTTAGCATTCAACGCCCTCAGCAATTTGGTCCTGACCTTGTATAGTCTCACGTCTCACAGTCTCCCATAAAAATAGCACATGGATGAGGCCCGCACACACGTCTGTGCTCACTAAAGCAAAGAGAATATACGCTCTGTCTGGTCCTCAAACCAAACGTTCATGGCCTTTGTTTATAAAGCGGAGTTCTTATCCGATGAGATTCTCGGGGCCACCATAACGCCTCTTCTCAAAACGCATCTTCTCAACGGACACTGCAGCACAAACAAATCCAAGGTCTGTTTTCTTGCCCTTGACTCCCTTTACCTCTGGTAAGACTGACTTGCAAAAAAACCACAAAAACACAAACAAAAATCCACCCCAAAGTCTACCACTGCTGTCTTTTATTTTCCCTTCCATTTCTTTTTTAAAAACTTTATTTTGACAGAGAGGAAAAAAAAAAAGCGTGAGCAGGGGAGGGGCAGAGAGAGAATCCCAAGCAGGCTCCTCACTGACAGCACAGAGCCTGACGCGGGCTCAATCTCACAAACCATGAGCCGAAATCAAGAGTCAGACTCTTAAATGACAGTGCCACCCAGGAGCCCCTCCCTTCTATTTCTCATCTCAAAACTGCCAGTACTTTCTTTTTTTGTTCACCCCCAACCCCCCTGACCCCCCAGGTATGCTAGACCCGAAATTCTCAACGATGCTTGTAAATTATTCAAAAGTAAGGCCAAGTATAAGGAAAATGATCTGTCCTTCCCAACACTAAAGCAGGACCAATGGATAAGTACTTGAGAAAAACAAAATCTTCACAGAAAGAGATCGTTTATGCCTCCCTACAGTCCGATGCGCCCTCCCGCCACAGAAGGTGAACGGGACAGTGCTGCGTGCTCGTTCCCACGGACTATTTTCATTATCCAAGAAACTTCACTAAAGAGCAACACCTGTAGCAATTTTGAGTTCAGGGACATGCTGATGAATTCCTTGCTGTTATTCTAATCACTATATCATTCTATAACTTGAAGGTGTTTAAAAAATAAATCTTCTCTCCCTCAGCTCATGCAGAATTAGCTCTACTCAGACGTTCTTAATTTGAGTCACAGAATCTAGCTCGAAGGCAAGGCAGGGAGTTCACAGTGCACCCTTGGGAGAAGATTCATCCACAAATGTTTAGAAGTCAAATAACTTAAAGCCACAGAGGGTACACAATTATGCACTTACAGGAAACAAACATATGTGGAAAGGTAAGAGGGGGTAATAAAGAGACTCGAATAACAGAGTTTAAAAGCAGAAGAAAATATAAAGAACAATAACAACAGACCATCAGATGTTCAGAAACAAAGAAGACTAGGTATTTTAGGAGGCTGTGTGGTGTGACAGAATGACAGGAAGAGGCTGAAAGCCTTGCTCCCAAAGTAGGCTCTGCTATGGACAGGTGTATGATCACGGGCATCTGTCTCCGAGGCGGGCTGGGTCCGGGGTGAGGGGCGGAGTGACGGAGGCGGCCACCCGGAGGCCAAATGGAAGAGAGTACACAGAACCTCACTCATCAGAATGAGTCAGGTTTTAATGCGGTATCTGAACCGTCCACAGGAGTGCCGAAAGAAATGCACGATGAACAAAGTAAAATTTTATGTTAGGACAGAACCCAGTCCTGCACTTAACTGCACGACTCACCTAAATCCTGGCCCTGTCAGATCCTGCGAATTTTAATTTTTTAAAGCCTGCATACAAAATGTTATTGATCTTGATCACTGAGGCTTTGGCAGCCCCTTAAACTCCGCGCCCCAGGCGCGCGCCTCACTCCCCTCACCCCAGCTCCAGCCCTGCGCCTGGTCTGCGACTTCTCGTCTGTGCAATAGGAACACTGCAGACGAGGAGACGCCACTTTCTCAGGGCTGCTGGTAAGAGTGAAGGACGTCCTTGCGTGTGGGCAAAATACGGGCGGAGGGTTCCTTGTTACTTTAGGAAGAACGGAGTCACGAGGCGGCAAGATGGAACAGTAAAACTCCCAGAAAGTATCCGTGGCCAGCTGTCCTGCTCCCCTCTCCTCTCTGTGCCAACGCTCTCTAGGCGTTCCGATCTCTTACATGGTTCTGAACTGGCTCCCAGCCCCATCCGGTGCCAGGCCGCATGGCAGGTAGGTGCCGCCGGGTGCAACAGACACAGAGAGGACTCAGGAGAGGGTAGATCTGAGGTAGCTTCTTGGAATATCAATTTTATCCATTCTTCTGAGGATTATTTTTTTAATGTTTTATTTATTTTTGAGAGAGAGAGAGAAAGCGTGAGAAGGGGAAGGTTAGAGAGAAAGAGGGAGACACAGAATCTGAAGAGAGGCTCCAGGCTCTGAGCTAGCTGTTGGCACAGAGCAGGATGCAGGGCTCGAACCCACAAACCGTGAGATCATGACCTGAGCCAAAGCCAGATGCTCAACCGACTGAGCCACCCAGGTGCCCCTGTTCATTTATTTTTGAGAGAGACAGAGTGTGAGAGGGAGAGGGGCAGAGAGAGAGGGAGACACAGAATCCAAAGACAGGTTCCAGGCTCTGAGCTGTCAGTACAGAGCCTGAAGTGGGGCTCAAACCCACAAACCACAGATCATGATCTGAGCCGAAGTCAAACACTTAACCCACTGAGCCACCCAGGTGCCCCCTGAGGATTACTTTTTGATAGGGACACGAACGGAGTAGAAAATCTAAAACAAAACATCAAAGATTACAAAGGAAACCCCAGGCCAAGAGACATGTGAAAAGCTGCTCGGGGCGCCTGGGTGGCTCAGTCTGTGAGGAGTGGGACTCAACTCCAGATTTCGGCTCAGGCCATGATGTCATGGTTCGGGAGATCGAGCGCTGTGTTGGGCTCCACACTGACAGCAAAGAGCCTGCCTGGGATTCTCTGTCTCTCCCTCTCTCTCTGCCCCTCTCCTGCTAGTGCTCTCTGTCTCTCAAAATAAACAAACATTTAAAAAAGAAAAGATGCTCAACATCACAAATCATGAGGGAAATGCAAACCAAAACCATGAGATACTGCCTCATATCCGTCAGAATGGGTACATTCAAAGAGACAAGGAATAACACGTGTTGGTGAGGATGTGGTTGAAAAGGAACCCGCATGCACTGTTGGTGGGAATGCAAACTGGTGTAGCCATGGGGGAAAACAGTATGGAGGCTCCTCAAGAAATTAAAAATAGAGACACCACAGGATCCAATAATTCTACTACTGGGTATTTGCCCCCCAAAAACAAAAACACTAATTTGAAAAGATACATGTGGGGCGCCTGGGTGACTTGGTTGGTTAGGCGTCCATCTTTAGCTCAGGTCATGATTTCCCAGTTCGTGGGTTTGAGCCCCACATCAGGCTCTGTGCTGAAAGCTAGCTCAGAGTCTATAGAGTCTGCTTCAGATTCTGCCTCCCTCTCTGCCTCTCCCTCACGCGCACTGTCTCTCAAAAACAAATAAATGTTAAAAAAAAAATATATATATATGGACCTCTTTGTTTAGAAGCAGCCCAAATGCCCATTGATAGATGAACTGATAAAGAAGACATGGTGTATATATATCCAATGGAACGTTACTCAGCAATAAAGGAGAATGAGATCTTGCCATCTGTGACCATATGGATGGACCTAGAACGTATTACGCTAAATGAAGGAAGTCAGACAAGGACAAACACCGTATCATTTTATTTGCATATAGAATCTAAAACACAAAATGAAACAAACAAAAAAGCTAAAACAGACCCATAAATACAGAACAAACTGATGGCTGGCTGCCAGAGGGGAGGGGAGTGGAGGGCGGGACATGATGGGTGAAGGGGGGCGGGGGTCCAGGGTTCCAGTCACAGAGCGCATAAGTCAGTCTCGAGGATAAGAGGTACAGCGTGGGGAATACAGTCGGTGGCAGTGTAACAGGGCTGCGTGGTGACAGACGATGCCTGTGCGTGAGGTGAGCGTGTCGCATGACGTGGAGCTGCTGAGTCACTGCTGTACACCTGCCTGAGACTAACGTGACGCTGTGCGTCAACGAAGCTACGACAAAACAAAACAAGCAGCTTAGGAAAAACCAAAACGGAGACAAGAACCTTCCATGAAGCTTCTCATCTGTCGCAGGCCACTTGGGGCTATGCCTCAGACCTCCTGGGAGCAAGTCCTTCTCCGTCTTTCAGGGTTTCTCGGGGGAGAGAGCAAGGCCCCTGTCGCATGGGGCACCCGTCACAGTCCTGGCTATGCCGGTCCATGTGTCCATCTGACAAACACCCAGATCACCAGACATGTGTCAGAGACCGGAAATCTGGAGATGAGTGAAGTATAGCTTCTGCCTGTAAGAAGCCATTTGGGGCGCCTGGGTGGCTCAGTCAGTTAAGTGTCCAGCTTTGGCTCAGGTCATGATCTCACAGTTTGTGGGTTCGAACCCCACCATGGGCTCTGTGCTGTCAGCTCAGAGCCAACTTCGGGTCCTCTGTTCCCCTCTCTACTTCTCCCTTCCTCTCTTGCTCATGCTCTCTCTCAAAAATAAACACACACACACACACATATATTTTTAATAGAAGGAAGCCATCTGGGATTATCAGAGTATCAGAAGAACTCTCTATGGTAGGCTGAAGCTTATATTTATTCAAAACATTTTTAGTGAGTTTGCCGTTAGCCCCTTCCTAGGCTATGGGAAATAGCAGTGAGTATAACGGCCCTCTGTAATGTAGGGCTGATATTTCAGAGCGATTCTTGAGTTAGCCCAGAACTGGGTTTGCTCTAGGGAAGACCTGACCTCTTGTCTCATCCCAGAGCGGCAGGACGGTAGACTTAAAACCTGGCAGTGTATCAAACACGAAGCTAGAAGTAATTTTTTAGTTTGCTCACGAGGTGTTCTCTCCCATGATCCAAAAGGGATAAAAGGGGTGCCAATGTCTAAGAGAGAGGGTCCCCCAGAAACATTACAGAGCCAACTGGACATCTCTGTACAAATCCTTAGGAAGCTGCCAATCAAGGTAATGACTTATATTTGGCCACTCTGAAGACAGATGCCATCTCAGCCCTTATGCCTCTCCTTGCCCTCTTCGTCTGGGCACTTTACCAATACTTGTTGATTTCACGCAGTGTAAAACTTACAAACTACATTTTACTGCTATACACGTGACTCCCCCAGCTACATCTCTAGGAACTCTATGCCCCATGAATGGGAGGTAAGACAGCTGTACGCGTGGAAAAAACGGTGAAGGCTCTCCATCGGCCACGTACAGATCTAGTTCAAGAGAACAATAAAAAGGTACTCATCCTTAATCTCGTCCAAAGAGGCAACGCAATGGTCAAAACCGCTACCACAGTCACAAGATGACCGCTTGTCTTTATGGAATGCCTGATAATTTTCAGACCTCTTTCAAAATTGCTATTTCACTTGATTCTTACATCAAAGCTATGGAGCAAAGAGGGTGAGCAGAATTATTTCAGAGATGAGGAAACAGTCACAGAACTGGTCTCCCCTAAAGTCACACAGATTCCCAGCAAGTTTAAGAAAACACCTGGACTCCCACTGCAATGCTCACTCGATCCCAACTAGCCTGTGCAGCTAGACGCTTTGACCTCCCAAGTTTCAGAGTGCTTGGCGCAGAATGGGCACAAGTACGGGCTTTTGTATTTATCTCTGTTACCTCAGAGTCCAGAGCAGTGTCTGGTGAATTAATGCATGAACAATGAATCATAACACATAACATCCATTCATAATAGATGAATGAGGGACTGGCAAAACTGAAGGAAGGTCTGATTCGCATTTGAGCTCTGCAGATACCAGCTCTCACAGAATTACAAAACACTGATTTCACAAGTGATTTTCAAAAGCTTCTGAACTGCCTATATAACTGCCTTACCTGCCTAGCTTTGAACCTAAGCAAATGAATTTCCCTGACCCATTTTCAAAGCTGATCTTTAAATCCTGTGCTTACAAAATCATAAGCACCAAATATTTGTTCTGAGAAAATATATAATGGTTCAGGCAAGAAGAAATTTAAAAGAGTAAGTACCGATTAAATTCCCAGAATTGAAGATACTAATAAAAGAGTTGTAGCAAAATGCCTCATGTGTGATGAACCTCCAATGAGCGCTTTAGTTGCTGGTATTTCTCAAAAGCTACTCAAGCCACAAGCCCCCCTGTGTAAGAATAGTAAGAGCAGAGTGCAGAAGCCAAACTAAAAAAATAAAATCCAGATGCTTCCATAAACAGTAAAAAGCCTATGATACTGGATCCAGACTAGATCTGAATATCAAGTGCAGTTTTCTGGTAAAAAATAAAAAATGGCCAGCATTTCCGACCTTCTGAACGTGACCACCTTCACACTCTCTCCCTAGATGAAGGAAGCTGGGGTTCAGCCTGCATAAACTTGCCCTTGCACACTCCCCAGCACAAAAGTGATTGTCCGTAAATGCTAAACAATGAACTGGGTAAATCCACAGAAAACTGCAGGTAAGGACAGGAATTCTGTGATAACTATGAGGTACTCTGGTCGATTCACAAAACAGTGATTTTTTTTCCCCTTCTTCACCAAGGTAGCGGGGGTGTCTCTGGCAGAGCTACCGAATGCTTTTCTCTGGAGGCTCCGTTCAACCACTGTGCTTGTCTGTACAAACACACGACCGTTTACCTGTGGGACAATGTGGCCATGTTTTGCCTTCAAATATGTGTGCTGTAGGCGATATTGGGAAATAAAGATTTAAACCACAACAGAAGACGAAGGGGCTCACCTAGATCCAAATTCATATTTTGGAAAGGAAACTCAAGCCCAGAGAGTGAATTATCCCTGGTTTGATACCAAATATGTGAAGGAGCCAGCAGGACTTAAATCCAGATCCGCTGAGGGAAGCAGGCAGAACTGGCGGGATGTACACAAGTGCAGTCATATGTTACATACATATGCGGTCACGGACATACAACATACACTTAGCCCCAGTGCGTCAAAGCAACCTGTTCCGAACTGTCATCAGCCTTTTGCTACAGAGCTGTTTTCATGGAGTCCTACTACTCAGAAGACTCCATCTTTAATTTTAGTCCTCTTGGTTCTATTCCGGAAAACGCATTTTCGCACTGGGCTAGCCCCGGTGACTTAGCCCAAGGAATCAGACGCTCTCAAAGTCACGAGCAGGGGCGCACTCCCTTCCACCACGCTCTGACTTCCACAGAGATAGCTCCTTCCATATTCCTTGACTCAAAACCCAAACCCAAGAGCAGTGCTGTAGAATGCACTCTAGCTCTGGCTTTGACTCTGACTTTGGCCCTCAGAAGGTCACTGACACGTTCTGGAGCATCTTAAATGAATTATTTATTGAGCAACGTTCATGACAAATATTATGTATCTGGCACTGAACTAAACACTTTATATAGAATATAACATTAACTACAAATTTTCTTTATTAAAAAATTTTTTTTGTAATGCTTATTTATTTTGGGGGGGGGGTGGAGGCAAAGATAGAGAGGGAGACATGAATCAAAAGCAGGCTCCAGGCTCTGAGCTGACAGCCCAGAGCCCGATGCAGGGCTTGAACCCACGTGCTGAGAGATCATGACCTGAGCCGAAGTCAGATGCTCAACTGACTGAACGTCTCCCAGGCGCCCTTTAAAATTTTTTTTAAATTATTTATTATTTTGAAAGAGAGAGAGATCAATGGATTTTCTAAAAGCAATGGGTACCCTGGGAACTTTATGATCTCACGAGATCTTCTCAATCTTCCCCAAAGGATAGGATAAGTATTCTTCCTATTTCACAAGGCTTAGTTCCTACTTGATTCTTCCTATATCACAGTAGAGGACCTTGAGGCTTAAAGAACCCTTACCCAGGACCTGGCTGACAGAGTAGCTCGCTGAGCGGCTGGGAGGTGGCAGCGCCAGGCCCTAAGCCTGTGCCTAGATATCGTGAGTCCACCAGAGCGGACACTGAGGTGCTTTCCAGATGCAGCCTGAGGGCTGCTGCCAGCAAGTCCTCTGCTCTCAGTCCCCTTTGGAGACCACTTTAGTTAAAAGAGTGTCACTCTGGGGTGCCTGGGTGGCTCAGTTGGTTGAGCATCCAACTCCTGATTTCGGCTCAGACTGTGATCTCACGGGTTGTGGGGTCGGGCCCCCGCACTGAGCTCTGCGCTGAAGGCGCAAAGCCTGCTGGGGATTCTCTCTCTTGCTCTCTGCTCCTACCCCACTAGGGCTCTCTCTCAAAATAAACAAACATTAAGAAAAAAAAAAAAACCAAATAAGAGTCACCTTACTCAAGACCACGCCCCTTCCGGGATCATCTGACATCTGACGGCTGCTCAAAGAGGTATAAAGGCCTGGCGTTATTTGCCCAACCCAAAAACAGCTCGGAAGGGTCATCCATCTTTAGAATTCCCCGCAGGGTCTGACGCTTCTGTTGAGACTGTATCATCAGGCTGACTTCTGCCTCCGCCCAATCCTACTCCCCTCCCCTTTCCCTCCCCTCCCCAAGTGTTGATCCCAAGATCACTCTCTTGCAAACTTGTGCATCTAACCCCCACCTCAGAATCAGCTTCCCAGAACCCCCAACCTGCAGTATCTGGGTTCCTTCCACTTCACCAAGGCTGCTGCCTCAGCTGCTTCATCTGTAAAAGGGGAGGCTGGGTTAGAGGAGCCCGATTTACCTTCAGTCCCCAGGGTGGCATAGCTGAAAAAAGTGAAAAATTACAAGATCTGATTTCTATGTTTATTTCAGCCACATACTAGCAGTATGACCTTAACCCCAGAGATTCACTCTCTAGTCTGTAAATTGGACTAATATTTTCTACCCTTTCTCTCAGGATTGTTGAAAAAATCATTTACAAACTGTAAGACCTATATTAATATAAGCCATGTTTTCATGAGGATTATTACCGTTAAATTTGCACGAGGAGGAGAGCAGCAAGGAATGAAAATACTGCTGGTCTACAGTTCTGGGAAGACGCCGCCAAGGTCCTTGGTACCGCCCCCCATCCCGCCCACCGCAAAGCCCGTGCTGCCCTCGCCCAGAGCGAGCTCCCCAACTCAGCCAGGGTGCATATCGTTGCTCTGAACATCAGGACGCCGTCCCCGACTGGTGCACTTCCTCTTTACAAAGCTCTGCGACAAGGCCAGAAGCCGCTCGGGACCACTGGTCAGGTGTCCCCCCACAACGCCTTGTACGAAAGTTACGTCAAGTACTCCCTTCCACGTAATTCCCTTCCATGTGTGTCACCTCTGGCCACCGAATCAAAGACGTCCCATTACCACCCCATGCCCCAACCTCCCTCCTTTACCCTAACCTCTTACTCCTAGGCATTTTCTCAATCTTGATTCCTTTCCAGATCTTTTCTATTTTGCCTTTGGGAACCCTGATGTCATTATTGGGAAAAAAAAAAAAGAAAAAAAGAAAAAAAAGCAAATCATTCCCCAGCTTTACCCAGAGTGCTCTATTGCCCTGCTGTAAACAAAACACCGTTCTTGCTGGAGGCCCTGCTTCCTTCTCGGTGGAAACTGAAGATCACAGTGGAAACTACACATTTTTCCCATTTCTTCAGCCAAAGGGGCCAGTTAAGGAGGGGAAAGAATGGGTTGGGGATGAGGGCATTCCCTTGGATAAAATCAAACACCAATGCAGATGGTTACTAGCACAAAACTATCATTTCCAACATGACTGGGGGCCTTCAGGGTCTCCTATCAATCCCTCATGCCTACTGTTCGCCAGTCCTTGTTTGCATTTCTCTAAAACGTTATTCTAAAACAAGTCCCTCTCTTCAATGCAGCTATTAATCCTGCTTTGTTCCTTTCTCTCGGTGCACGAACTTGTCTCCTATTTCACAGAAAAAAATGAAGTCCATCAACTCTGATCTTCAATTTCCTGTCCTCCTCCTATAAAATTATGTCCATCTATACCCACCCTTACTGTACTTCTCCAATCTCAAAGGACAGCCCTTGATCCGATGCCCGCTGTCTACAAGTGGATGTTACTGCATGAATCACATCTTCTTATTCTTCTCTCCAACCACTTCCTTTTACTGGCATGAATTCCTTGGGTCATGAAAGCATTTGCATTCTTTTCCATCCCCCCCAAACCACCACTACCACCACCACACCTTCTCATTCATGCCCTGTGTTCTTCTCCAACTGGTCTCCATTCCCTTGGCTCCATTATCTGTGTCTACACTCTAACTCCCCATTCACGTATCCATTTGTCCAGCTTGGGTAAAGTCAGAAACGCTTCCCATCTATCGCCATCTCACTGGACTGGTTGCTTACATTCAACACAAAAGATTTACTGCCTACTTGAAACTACTTATTTGGTTACTCTGACAATACCTTGGTTCTCCTGGAACTTCTTGGATTGTTTTTTTCCAAATCTTTTAAAAGCTCCTTCTTTACCACCTTTAATTAATTATTTTAATTAAAAAAAATTTTTTAACATTTATTCATTGTTGAGAGACAGGGACAGAGCGCAAGTGGGGCAGGAAAAGAAAGAGAAGGAGACACAGAATCTGAAGCAAGGTCCAGGCTCTGAGCCTGATGCAGGGCCCTGATGCAGGGCTCGAACTCACTGACTGTGAGATCATGACCTGAGGCGAAGTCAGACGCCTTAGCAACTGAGCTACCCAGGCGCCCCTATTTATTATTTTTAATATTTATTTATTTTGAGAGAGAGGCAGAGAGAGAGAGAGAGGGAGACTGAATCCCAAGCAGGCTCCACATTGTCAGTGCAGAGCCCGACGCGGGGCTCGAACTCACAAACCATGAGACCATGACCTGCGCTGGGCACTCAACTGACTGAGCCACCCAGGCATCCTTCTCTGACCACCTTCTAAATGTCAGGGTACTGCTCCCAGGGTTTCATCCTCTGTTCTCTTTCTCATTCTTCTCCTGGGTGAGCTCATTTAATAATAATCCCAACTGTCAACTCCGTGACAATACTTGTCCCAAATCTTTATTTGTAGCTTGAATCTCCTCTAATTTTTGACTTTCCTTTGAATTTTCTCTTGCTCCCTTCTGGTGGTACCTGCATCCAGCCAGTCACCCAACTTAGAAACCTAAGAGTCTTCCTTCACTTTGTCCTTTCTCTTCACAATTAGTTGCTAAATATTATCTTCCCTTATACTTTTTTTAACCCCTGGAATTTTTCTTGAAGGTATTTTCTTTTGCTCCTCCCCATCACTGCAGCGTTAATTCAGGCCCTCACTGTCCTTGCCTGGACTACTGCAGTGCTCACCTAACACTGGAAAGTGCTCATACCCTCAAACCTCAAAGCCCACTTTCCCTACAGCCCATAAAAGGATCCGTCTGAAAACTGTGACTGGACGCCCCCACCCAGCACTACCCAAGGCCATGACAGAAACACCAAGCTGACTGGATGCAATAGTCTTCCCTTAGCGCGCAAGGACCTCCAGCACTCAGACCCTGCTGCTCAGCCTAGATCCATCAGTATTTCCTACCACCAACGGGATGCTCCACAGCCCCTAAGTGCTCCTAATTCATGCCCATCATGCCACTTCCTGCTTCTACTTCTGATCACGCTGCTGTCCCTTCTGCCCAGAACACATCACCCTCCATGCCCCTCCCCACCCCCCAACCTGGCGAACTCGTAGGCACGAGTCCCTTCACTGGTAGTCTCACTGAGGAAGCCTTCCTTGAGGCAGGATTACCCGTCTCTCCCGGGATGCCCAGTACGCACTGCTGCCCCTGCAAGACACTGCGTCAGCACCGCAGTGTCTGTGACTGCTTCCTTGCTCCAGCAGCAAAGCCTGGGGGCCTAGCCCAACAGCCGCTCATTTTGCTCAGGAATCTGCGATCTGGGCAGGGCTCAGTGCGCGTGGCTTGCCTCTGCTCCACACTGTGTCAGCTGGTGCAGCCCTCCCGGAGCAGGAAAATCTACTTCCAAGATGACTCCCTCTCTGTGCTGTGAGCAGGTGCTGGCTGTTGGTTCCTCGCTGCCTAGATCTTTCCACCGGGCAGTTTAGGCTTCTTCACGGCATGGCAGCGAGGCTCCAGGAGTGAGTGCCCCAAGAGACCGGAAATGGACGCTGATAGCTTCTTAAGGCCTAGCCCAGAAACTGGTAGTTTCTAAACAGAAACCGAACAGACCTTCTGCCGCAGCCTCCGGATTCGAGGGGAGAGGGCACAGCCCGTCAGTTGATGGGAGGAGCAGCAAAGAGCTCTGGGGGCCACGTTTCAAAGCCGTCACACTCCCCCACTGGACTGTGAGTCCTGCTCCGTGAAGGATTCACTCTTGGACCAAACTGCCTACACAGAGCCTCACTGTCTCAGTCAGTCATCTGCACCACGGGGATTCGATCCCAGACAAGTTGTCGCATCAGTTAGCAAAACGATGAAGGCCCAAGGGAAATGAGGCTTAGGATCTCACAGTATTTTAAAAACGGGAGGGTCTTATGAGCTGATCAAATCACAGTCCTTCATTTTCCCAAAAAAAACACAAAAACAAACACACAAAAATTAAGGCACACAGATAAAAAACTACAGCAAAGAATCTTCGTGGGTCGGTTATTCAAAAAATATTCACAATTTGCGACTTATGGGAAGTATGTCCTATTTACTTACTCAGCTTTTTTTTTCTTGTAGAAAGCCAGAGCTTATTAAACCCAAGAATCAGAATGATGAGAATCATTAATTTTCTTTCTTTTAAAGGGCATACTATTTACTTTTGCAAATTAGGGCCCGTTTACAGCTACACTGTAATTTGATTACGTGGTGATGCACTGCACGTATAGGTAATATGTTTTAGGGCTCAGCAATGACCCAAATACTACGCACTGACATGCATCTAGCCGTTAAACAGAATACGAAAGAATGCGCATTGGTTATTAGACATCTTTAAACATGACTGAATCACATGAACAACAGAGTTATCTGACTTTGAATTATTAAATATAATTATTAAAGTCAAAGGAATGAAATAATGTGACATCAGTGAGGATCAGATTGCAAGTCTAATTCCAAAAGGCAAATCCTGACTAAGTAAAAAACTGATAATAAATTCAGTTTGCTGAATTCAGAGAGAAAACCTCATTATGGCTTTAGAAGCACACACTTAAACAGACCTGAAAATATTTAATCTCTTCTAGGCTTTCTGAGGCGCTTCCCAAACACTAGATAATCTATTAAAAAAAAAATTGGTGGGATTTGTCAATTAAGTAAATACATCACAGCATTTTACCAAGAAAGTAAAATGAGTTTTTCCCCAAAGAATGAACTTTTTTCTCAGAATTCTTCTTGTGTGGCAGAACACTGAGGAAACCTAATTTCCCACATGCAGTTACCTTGTAAATCGGACTGCCTAGGTGACTTCATTTTAAGCAACCTGGGGGAAGGGCACAACATAAACTGGCAATTCCATAATAAAGGTAAGTCAGGTGGAATGCTGCTTTTATAAGACAAACTGAGAGGTATATTTATAACACAATCTGCACCACCTCCCCAATGTCTATGCAGCTACCCTTACCCAGCAGAACATCTGAGAAACTGAAAAATCTCCTGGAACAGATCAGAGATAAAGTGGAAAATAAAACGAAAGAATTTGAACAGCCAGACTCATTATCCTAATCCTAAGTCTGCTTCTCCTTCTGGGGTCTTTGTCTCGTAGTGAAGGTATAGTATAGTAGTCTATAGCGGCGGGGGGGAACCACTTTAGACTATGAGTCCGAGTTCAGGTCTCAGCTCGGACACTTTATCGCTGTGAGACCTCAGGCAAGTGACTGTTCCTAAAATAGCTAGTTTCTTTATTTAAAAAGTGGGGTTGACAAGAACAACTTTCAGATGGTGGTGAAGATGTAATCAGCTAGTTTATGAAAATAACTGTTATAGTGTCTACTACAAACAGGTCCTCAAAAAAGGGTTCTTTTATTGCTTTTATTAGTGTCATCCTCTTCTGTCCAAGAGCTTACCTGGGACATTTGGAAATATCACTGTCCCCTGGTACTTCCTTGAGCTCCACATCTACTCAGGCACCAAATGTTACTGATTCTACGTAAGGAACTATCATTCTTTCCACTGTGTGAAAAACTGAATTTTCTTCTCTTTGTGCGGGCATTTAAACACATCCAAGTCTCTCCCATTTAAAAATCGTGGTCTTCCTATGGAAACCCATAATATAATTTTCCACTGTGTCAAGTACCTCAGGAAAAAAAATGTTTTCTTTTTGAAAAGATGTACATATTTCTTAAATTCATTTCTGGGCATTTTATGTATTATGTTACTAATGAGAATAACATTATTTGTTTGTTTCGTCCTTTCCCCCATCATACTTTCTAAAGGGCATGGCTGGTATATAAGATAGTTATTGATATTTGTCTATTTTGTCCTGTGGCTATCTTACTCCACTGTTAATTACTGACTTTTAAATTATGGAAATAACACATTTCTGCTATCAAAACTTTGAATATACATATAAATAAAAATTTAAATCTTTTCCAGATGGCTTATCATTGATTTATCATATTTTACAAAAATGAAGATGTTGCACATGCTATTTTATTGCAACATATATAGACATTTAGTAGATGTAGGCTAATATTACTGTTATAAACAATGTTATTATCAGCTGTCAACATGCATCTCATTTAAAGATCAGAATTCGGATTGATTTAAAATCTAAAAACTGATAAATGGCTGGAAGAGACATGACAAAAATAAATGAGAATTAGAAGAAATTATAACTATACTAACTTCAGACAAACATGAATTTGAGAGAATAAAAGTGAAAAAATTGGGTAACTTTTCATTAATAAATGTTTTTACATGATTACAATAAGGAAATCACAGATTTTTTTATGCTATAAACATTTCCACATTTCTTACTAATAGAGATACACTAAGCTTATTTTGAAAAATAGAAGAGTACACTGAAATTCAACGGTATCATGAGATGGTAAAAGCATTTCAGTCCTTTTCAGAAAAGTAACAGGGCTTGAAAAATCTGGGAGGACATAGAAAGGCAAGGTATTTTTGAAAAACACCTTGTGAACACCTTACCACTTCCATACCAATAAGCACACCTGTAAGACAGCGTGAAGTCTGTGCCGCCTTTAAAAAAACTTACAAATCCCAAGTTTAAAATATTAAAGTAATGGCAGATCAGGGGATGGAGAGGGAGAGTCTGCTTAAGAACGTAAGGAAGCACTGAGTATTCTTGCTGGATGGAATCTTCTGTCTCCCAGACTCGGTGGCGTGGAAAAGAGAATTAAATGCGGGCCATACTAAGCACACTGCTTCTGCTTTCACAGTCACAGATTGGGGGCGGAGGGGGCGGGGAACAACCCAGCCTTGCAAATATATTTTGATGAAAGGAGTGACATTCAAAGTCCACTCATTTGTTTTGGGGAAAACAGGGAAATCTTTTATGCAAAAATTCTTCAGAGTCATTTTTCTGGACGGTATTTTGGCAACTTAATGAGACCTGAATTCCAAACACTCCCCAGGAAGATCTTGTGGCAAAGACTGGACAGAGGTGAGAGAAGGATGCCTCCAAGACTCCCAGGGGGTCGTTAGCTTCGAGCTGGGAAGCTATCGCTTAAGTTTATTCTTTAGACAGATTTAGTTAAACTTTTCCCCTACCTGGATTCATCAGAAATCGGTTTTCTGAGAACTTTAGTAAGTCAGAAAATGAAGAGACATGTTTGGTACAGCACAAGGGCTATTAGGGAAGCGGACTCGGGCACCAGACTGGGTTTGAATCCCAGCTCTCAAATCATGGAAAGAGCCTAAATGTCCATCACCTGATGAATGGATCAAGAAGATGTGGTATATATATACAATGGAATCCTACACTGCAATGAGGAAGAATGAAATATGGCCATTTGTAGCAAAGTGGATGGACCTCGAGGGTGTCATGCTAAGTGAAATAAGTCAGGCGGAGAAGGACAGATATCATATATTTGCACTCATAGGTCTAACAGGAGAAACCTAACAGAGGACCATAGGGAGGGGAAGGGGGAAAGAGAACTGGGGAGAGAGAAGGACACAAATCATGAAAGACTATTGAATACTGAAAACGAACCATGGACTGAAGGGGGAGGGGGCGGGGGGTGATGGTCACGGAGGGGGGCACTTGTGGGGAGAAGCACTGGGTGTTATATGGAAACCAATTTGAAAATAAACTATAAAAAAATAGGTAAATAAAAAATAATAATTAAAAAAAATTACAGACGGTCTTTTGAAAAATAAATAAATAAATAAATCCCGGCTCTGCCAACAATCAGCTGGGCGCCCTAGGGCAAGCTTCAGACCTTTCTGTGCCTCTGAGCCCTACCCGTATGTAAAATACGTAGAGTACCACCTGTAACCACTTCAGATGACTGGCAATGATACATGGAAAACATCAGAACAATGTCTGGCTAGTATCAAACGTTTGAGAAAGTTAGTCTTATCGGTACAGTTGGACTTACAGATCAAGTAATGAGGTTGTGTTTATCCCTGGGTATTTCACTTCTTTTTAGATAAAACCTTCAAATAAAACTTGCAAACGTGTCCTGCTTCGTTGAATGTCTGCAAGTCTGAAGTAGCTGTTTTTGCCCTTATGGTCTCGGAAGCAATGCGATGTTATCCTTCAGGTTATGAATCTTTCTAAGCACTTTTACTTCTGACATGACTGAAAAGGTCTAACAGAACATAATGGAGTATAAATAATCACTGTTTATTTCTTCCCACAGTTTGGTTTCAATTTTTTTAACATTAAACTCTTCAATTCATCTGGAATGTATTTTAATGTAAAGTATAAACTTGGGATTTAAAATAGTGTTCCAAAGATTTTTCTTGGATAAGCCATCCTTCCCCCACTGATGCGAAATCTATCACACACCCAACTCTTACGGGTGCTTATTCTGACAGTTGTCTATTTATTGTTGTTCTCCCGCTAGAACTAAGTTTCACAAAGAAAGGGGGTTGGTCACTTGGCTCCATTGTTGGATCACCAGAGTACTCTTTGGCTGAGAGGGAAGAAAAAAGGCTTTCATCCTTTTTTTAACTTAATTTGTTTTTATTTTTAGAAAGAAAGAGAGCACGCAAGCAGGGGAGAAGGGCAGAGGGAGAGTACGAGAGACTCTGAAGCAGGCTCCGCTCCGCGCAGAGCCCCAAGAGGGGTCAGTCTCGCGGCCCTGAGATCATGACCTGAGCCAAAATCGAGAGTCAGATGCTCAAGGGACTGCACCACCCAGGTGACCCAAGGCTTTCCTCTTTTGATCCCTCAATGTGATTACCATGTAATTTCTAACCACAAGCAAATGCTACATTACTGCAACAAATCTGAACTGATCAATGTTACTATTTCTTTCAGTGTGCTGGTGTTTTCATTTGCTAATATCAAACTGAAGGTATCAAACATCTGGTTTTAAGTGACAGTGTTCTTAATTCTGGAGAAAAAGTGTAAAAAACCACAGAATTTTGTCCTAGCCACTCTGGCTTCATAAAATAAACAGGGGAATTTTCCATATTTTTCTGTGCTTTGAAGTAGCATTAGAAAGCACAAGGAAATACCCGCTCTTTTCAGATTTGACAGAAATGACTGATGAATAGGTCTAGAATTTGCACTTTTGAGGAAGAAATTTTCTCTTAATCCTATTTTTGCCCATTTTAGTCATTTAGAGTCTATTTTTGAAGAATTTATTTTTGGTCACTCATTTAATAGACTGAATTTATTGTCATAGGGTTAAAAATATTAGTCTTTCCAAATATTTTTTAAAAATCCCTCTGCTTCTAATATACATATATATTTTAAAGATGTGACTCTGGATCACATTATGGTTGGATTTCTAAAAATAATCAATTTGAATACGTGTCTTTTAATAGGGTAAGGTAGTTTTACGGTGTGGTAATGAATACGTTCAAGATTAATTTAAACTATGTTCTGCTTTTTATGTCTGCAAATTGCTTTCTCCTTACTATTCTCTCCCCTGGGGAGCCTGGGCGGATCAGTAGGTTAAGCGACTTTAGCTCGGGTCATGATCTCACGGTTTGTGGGTTCGAGCCCCGCATCGGGCTCTGTGCTGACAGCTCGGAGCCTGGAGCCTGCTTCGGATTCTGTGTCTCCTTCTCTCTCTGCTCCGCCCCCACTCATGCTCTGTCACTCAGTCTCTCAAAAATGAATACATGTTAAAAAGAAAAATTTAAAAATAAAAAAGGTCTTGCCCAACTGTTGGCCAATCAAAAAACTTTCATCCCATTTCTAGAACTCTTCGCTCAGAGCTTTCTTCACCCTCTTAGTTCCTTACAGGAGGCAACGGTAAAGCAGCATGGCGTCTCCTGGCCCTTCTACCTCTTCCTCTGCCTGCCAAACTGTCGAAACATTTTTATAACTGTAGGTCCCTGTTATTATTCGTCTGTTACATTCATTTTTTTTGAGGAATCATTTATTGTTGGCATTATGGCTTACAACTTTATGAATAACTGTTATCTGTAATTAATTCCATACCACTTAAGAAAAATTGTATTGAAAAAAAAAGAAAAATTGTATTATGATTTCTTCCCTTTAGTGAGTTCTTTATTCTAATTACTTGTTTGACTCTAGCGTGTCTTTGCATTTTTTTTTCAAGACAAGAACATGAATGGGATGTTTTGCAAGTCATTCAATGTCAAAGATGATGTTTTTGTGCTCTTTCAAGTAATGATTCCGCAGCTGGCTACAAAACAGCAGTAACAGCACTCTCTCGCTGATGCCCACTGCAATGCTCCACTGTTTTCCGCATACAATGTTAGTAGGTGACTGGGTACAAATTTATTCTCCTTTTGTGGACATCTTCTCCTTCACTCCACTCTATCCCATCCCCACACATCTGGATGCTTTACGGCTTTTTCATTTTTTAAGTATAACAATTATGTTAGAATAGATTTAAAAGAGGATTTTTCATCATTATTCTTTTTGTTAATGACAGCTTTACTGAGATGTAACTCACATAGAATAAAATGTCTTTGTCATTTTTTGCCAGCCACCTGTGAACCCTTTGGTGTGGATTCACGATTCCCTTCAGCTAAAGTGGAGGTGAACGTGTGAAGTTTAATAGGTCAGCTCAGGCTACCATCTTTTTTTTCTTTTTTAATTTTTAATGCTTTATTTACTTTTGAGAGAGAGACATCATGAGCAGGGGAGGGTCAGAGAGAAAGGGGAGACACAGAATCTGAAGATAGGCTCTAGGCTCTGAGCTGTCAGCACAGAGCCCGATGCAGGGCTTGAACCCACGAACCATGAGATTATGACCTGAGCCGAAGCCGGACCCTCAACCAACTGAGCCACCCAGGTGCCCCCAGGCTACCATCTTGAACCAGAAGCCTGTCCTGAGCTGACTGCTGCCACCACCCTGACATTCCTCTCTTCTGTTGTCCACGCTCCATCTTGGAGCGAACGTTACGTTCTTCATGCTCTTTGGCTTTCTCACCAGATTCCTCTTCTTTCTCCATGGTCTTGCCTGGTCCAATCCTCGGCCCTCCTTGCCTCTCATTCTACATACTTCTCCTGGCTCCAACTATCATCTGTATCAGTGATTCTCAAGCCCCTCCCTGAATACTGTTTCTGTAAAACTTTCTCCCGTCAGCAACATGTCATTAAGCACGCTGACTCTCAACTACGGGGATATCCTGAAGTCTGAGAAGGGGCACTTATAGCTTGAAGAAGTCTCCTGCCCAGGACCTTTGGTCTGAGACACATCTGTCCCATCTCTGGTGACCAGCGCCATCATCCACTGAGCTGTCCACTCCGAAAGCCTGGACACCATTGCCATTGGACATGAGGATGGAGATGGTGTCCCATCTACTTCGCTACCGTTCATCAGGATGTGCTGGACAGGCTTCTGGGTCAAGGTGGTAACCTGAGCTTATATATTAAACTTTGCACATTCCCCACCACCTTAGCTAAAGGGAATCATGGATCCTTACATCAAAGGGCTCAGGAGTGGCTGGCAAAAAAATACTGAAGAGTGCCTAATACATAGCAGCACAGCAAGTATTGGCTGAAGGTATGAATTCAGTCAATCACTAAATTCTGTGGCTTCCAATTCATTTTCTTTCCAATTCATTTTCTTTCCACTCATCATCTTCTTTCCATCCATAGTCAGTACTTTAGTTAAAACTACTGACTGTCTGCCAGCCTCTGCCCCACTTCCCTCAACCCACTTTCCATGCTGCCGTCTGTTACCTTCCTCATAGGTCACTTCTTATCATCCCTCACCTTAAGGCCTTTTAAAATCAAATCTGATTTTCTCGACATGACCTACAAGTCTATAGTGCCCTTGACTTTGTACACAGCCTTCCTACTACTTGGGAGAATAACTCCAGGATCATTGTAAGGGGAATTTCTTGATGTCTCGGAGCTGAATTAAACACTCATCTGATGTGTTCGCCCAAATATTCCACATTTCCCCTACAATTGCATCAGTCCTGTGTGTAACTGTCTGTTTCTTGTCCGTCTCCTCAATTACGGGGGATGGGCCACTGTTCTTTACACCGTAACTCAGTGCCCTGCATGGTTCCTGGCACTGAGAAGGTATTTAATAGGTATCTGGTGAATGAATACATTTTCATATACCACAAGTGACCATGCAAATAGACAGCTTTGGAATTCCATATGGCAGGGGGGTTCTGAATCCAGTGGGGAGCCATAAACAGGCACTAATACCACAGAATTGTACCCAACATTTTATGTGTGTCTACATTTGTTGAGGGTAATTTTTAGCCCACCTACACAGTCAATAATCCTAAGAACTTAAGAAATGCTCGATTAGAAAAGACTGGCGTGTATTACAAACTAGCAAAACCAAAACGCAGAATAACGCACCACACGCATATGCACACAGGGGTTGGCCTAATGCTATCCAGCCTTAAGGTAAACCTTGCACTGAAAAGGGACAAGGTCAGAGCGTCCAGGGCTGCAGGAGGGCTGAAGAAAAAGAGATGCCACCAAAGAACCGAGGCAGAACAGACAGAAGAAATGAACTTCTGTCTCCTCGACAATTTTGCACAGGGTCCTCACGCAGTCAGTGTGTGAAAGCAGGGCTTCCGCGCAAAGGGTATCAAAGCCTGAAGAGATCTGTGTAATTTTGAAAATGGCAAACTCCAGCTTGCCCTGATGCTGCCTGACTTCAGGGAAGTTTGTCTTTTCAGTTCTGGCCAGTGACTTTCCTATCTAGACTCTGACCTTCAACAAAAGGAAAGAGAAAAGGAAAAGGAAGGCAGTGGGCCGGGCTTATGACAAGAGAGGCGCGGGGAGGGGAGGAGGTCAAACCCTCTTTATACCTCAGGTGACCCTCTTTCCCGGGTTCACTCTACTCCTCCACTCATAGTCCGGTTTATGTACTTCCCCATTTGTAGGAATCCTGACAACCTATCAGGCACTTTGCCAAAGTGATACGATGTATGTAAGTTCTGAAAAACACAGGCAGTTTTGAAAGTTCTGGGTTTTTTTTTTTTAAATAAATGTGAACCAGGTGCATCCTCCTCTGAATTAATTAAACATTTAGTAAAGAAATGGGAATATGATCTTTCTTTTTTGGGGGAAGTTTTCCTATCACCATGCTGCCTGGTTTGTCTAAGATGTCGCTCAGCCACACAAGTAGGACAGGTACTTCAGAGTGGGGACAGGCGTGATTATTTTGTGTTTCCATGCCAGCTGGCCTAACTTCCATCGCTGCGTCTGCAGGGCAGCCAGTGATCTTACATCTAAGATGCCTCCTCGCTTACAACAGATGGAAACTGGACCCTGTCCTCATTAGCATTACCCTGCATCCAAGGGAAATGAAAGCCCATTTGGCAAATGAGGCCCGAAGGCCTGGCGAACTCTCTTGACTAGTTAATCAGCATCTAGGTAGTCAGGATGGTCCACACCACCTGTCTAGCAGTTCGGCCCCAGATCACTGAACACCCACGAGAACAGCTCTCGTGCTGCACGCGGACGGCAGCCTCACGAATTTATTATACATACTAATAACCCACTAGTGTCTAATTCTGCTGCCGAACTCCAACTGTATAAATGGGCAACATCACGAATGTTACAAAACTGGTTTTCAAAATCCAAGTTTGTAAAACGTTTCTTTAAGGTTCTATATTCATCTGTTCTACCTGGACTTTTGGTGAGGTTTTAATCTACTCACAAAAATGTATTACTTTAAATAATAGTGACAGTGAGGACTGCTCTGGGTAAATTCCTGATACATTTATGGGGAAATCTGGTGTTCAGTTATGCTGGCTGAAAGCCGGGGTGAAGGGGGAAGAAGAAGAGAAAGGGGAAAAATTACAATTTAGTAAAGTGCCACCTGACAGTGTAATATTTGATGCCAAATTCACTTAAAAAAATTCCAGGGGCGCCTGGGTGGCTCAGTCGGTTAAGCCTCCGACTTCAGCTCAGGTCAGATCTCACCTTCATGGGTTCGAGCCCCGCATCAGGCTCTGTGCTGACAGCTAGCTCAGAGCCTGGAGCCTGCTTCCGGTTCTGTGTCTCCTTCTCTCTCTGCCCCTCCCCCTCTCATGCTCTGTCTCTCTCTGTATCAAAAATAAATAAAACATTAAAAAAAAAAACATTCCAGGATTCTCTGAAGAGTGATAATGGGTTTTGCTCTGATATCCTTCTTAGCAAGAAGTTGCTGTTAATGGTTTATTGAAATCTGGTTTAAGCTCCGTTATATTTATAGATGACCTGAACATGTCACTGGGAACCGGGCTGTATTTTTCCCACAGCAGTGTGTGGGATCCGAAACCCTGTCAGATGCTACCGGGACTGTTTTGAGGAAAGAGAGAAAGACGAGAGCAGAAGGAGAAAATTCTATAACCTCGTTCACTGCCTGCTCTAGTTGCATCCTTATCCTTAATCTTGTCGACCTCATTGTGTCTTCCATCTTCTTTAGGTTTCGCTGCTGCAAGAGAGACCCAGGTTAGGACGTGACTTGAGAATGACGCCAGGATCAGTGTGGACAATGAGATGAAGTGGCTAGAGTGAAGCCAGAAGGGCTGAGAAGCCGGAGCTGGAAATGAGTTGTCAGAGATCCTCATAATGTGGCATCTACCATATATATTCTGCCCCTCCCTACAGGTGTGAAATCTGCCAAACCGAACAAGTAACACCCAGAAGTAAAGGATCCTACTCTCACTGAGATCATATGATTTGGTACTAACTGAAATGTGCACATTATGAAGATGTTCTTAATATACTACTTCTGGGAGAATTATTCTGGTGACGTGTGGAATGAAGGGAAACATGAAGCATGGCGACATGGATGGCCATCACCTGGGAAATCCAGCAGTCCGCTCCAAGAGGTGCCCTCAAGGTAGTATTTACCTTGATGAGCCTCACAGACTCTGATACCCGATCTCAGTGACTGGACCCAGGAATGCAGACTCATGCTAACCAAACTCACAAGACACTGATGTATTTTAAAAAAAAAAAAGGTGACTTCATTACTTACAGTGAACAACAGAAGAATCAGGCATACTGAATGTCCATCAGCCTAATACAGAATTATCTCCTTGGGAGGGAAAATTTACGCCGGGGAAGCGTGGTGGGCATGGAAACAAAGCAAGTGGAGCTAGTTACACAGGAGTTCAGCACACATGGCGTGAGGCTCCGCGGCTCTCTACAGCAGCGTTACCCGCCTGCCAGGAGGGTTGGATGCCCGCTTCCACCTGGCAGGTGCTACCGCTCAGACCGTGCTTGGCTGGGTATAACAACAATTATTTGATTGCTTTTCTTTTTCTCTGTTTTAGAGGCAGACAAAATGCTCGTCGGACGGAGATTTTATATGTTTGGATGGTTTTAGATGTCAATACCCTCCATCAGGGTACAGCCGAATCTCACAGTCCAAGGAGTCTTTGTGTCTCTTAAGATCACAATGGCTCTCTTGGCTTTAATCTCTTAGATGTTAACTTCTTTGTTCACTTTGCAGAGAGGATTTTCATTTCCCTGCTTTCTGAGATCAAGAGGGGCACCGCACGGTGGACTCCGCATTTGCCTACAGGTTCCACAAAGTGTCAGTTAAATTCAAATCAACCTGTATTCACTGCGCCCACTTTCTGCCCACTGCTGTGCCAGATACAAAATAGTATTCAAAAGAGCCTCTAAGGAAATGTCGCATCTACTGGATGCCTCACAGCCTTTCGCTCTTGTTAAGGTACGAGAAATATAAAGACAAACACAACACTGTCTTGTACCCTATAAGTCCTGCAAAGGAACAAGATATGTGTGTTTAAGAACAAACAACAAACATGGTACTGTGCCAAGTGGCATAACGCAGAGGGAGTCCTTTTATATTTATGGGCAGAGACAGAAGCCACATCTTTCTGTAAGTCTGATAAAAAAAGAAAATAATCCCAAATAATAATGATGATTACTTAAAAAAATTTTTACAACAGCAAAGCATGAAAAAGTTCCTTCCTTTCTACTTCCCCACCCCTGTTCTACTTCTCAAGTTTGCCCTCAGTAGTTGAATACTCTTTCAGATCTTTTTCTGTGTGTATGAAACACACACACACACACACACACACACACACACACACACATTTTGCTGCCCCAAACACACATTATACATAAACATAAATTTATATATTATAGCAACATGTAAAATTTACATATTACCCATCCCATTTATGTAATATACACATGTGTGGGACCATAATATATATATTGTTCTAGAACTACTTCTACATTTAATTCTTTGTTGTCAATTATTACATCTATTTTAAAAAGTACACAAAATAAATATGCTGTTTAGAAACTACTCTGGTTGCTCCCACCAAGTCAATATATAGAAAATTCTCAGCACCCCCAGGAACCCCCTGTCCACCCCCCGCACATCATCATCCTGAATCTTACGTTAATCACTTCCCAGCTTTCTGTACAGTTTTACTACCTAGGAGGCAGGCAAAGCTCAAATTCACCCACAGCAAATGCACTCGGGGCAAGAGCAGCTTCCATTCTCTAAACCGCCAAGGACTCTCACTGTTCCTTAGATTTCCTTTGATTTTTCAGTCCTTTGCTGTTCGGAGGATGTTTTCTTATACATATTCAATAGTGTGGATTGTTTTCAGCAAGAGGATTGTTCAAATAACCCGATGGCTAGATTTCCAGTACCAGAAAGCCGTGTCACTTCTGTTTCTTCAGTGTTACAGTAATATGTATAAATGTCGTCTTACCTACTAGATCCCAACTCCTCGGGGCTTAAGGGAGGCAGACATTCTCAATCTGCCACAGCACACAGGGTGACACATGCAATCAATGCACAAGGAGTAACGAGCAAAGGGACAGACGTGAGACTGAATATGTAATTACCCCTGTCCCTGAGGGGTTGCCATTTCCTCTCGTCCAAGGAAGAGAAGACATAGATGCATAAGATGATGTGACATGAAACAACTGAAGGCAATAAGGCAACATAGTTCAATGAAATCACATCCACTCACCGACAGGGGAAGTTTTCCAAGATATACTGTCAGGTGAAAAAAGAAAGTTGTAAGATGGTGTCTGTGTATAAAATTGATCTATCTCTATCTCCCACGTGTGTAAATAGGCGTGTGTGTGTGTGTGTGTGCGCGCGCGCACGTGCCCACACACATTCTTGTTAATGTCCAGAAATATGACGGTAAAGACATGTAGCAGTGCTTACTTCTATGAACTAGGCCTGGGAAGCCACGAGTTAGTTACCTTTTCACTTTCAAGTATGCTGTATAATATTTTTACATGAAGCAATACATTATTTTTATAGTTAGGGGAGAAAATTTTAAATTACATTCAAGGGGAAACATATCTGACTAAGGAAATCAAAAAGAAAAAACAGGCAGGAAGACATAAATTACTGGGGAAGGCTCCTTCAAAGGCAGGACTTGAAATGGGCCCCAGGCTCTGGTCGAGTTCACATGGGGGGAGGGGGGGAGCAGGGTGACATGGACAAGAGTTGTGTGTGAGCAGATGGTAGGAAGAGACTGGAACAACACCTGAAGAGGACCCCAAGGAAGCTCACCTAGCTAAGGTCAGCCCCAGCTGACATTGAGAGATGTCCATAACAGCATCAAAGAGCAGCAAATGGTCAATGTCATCAGTATGAAGAGTTTATCATTGGTTTCATGGGAAAAAGAAGTCCTTACAGGTTACTTTACAAGGTAGTAATATAATACTAACCTCATGGAGTACTCCATGTAGAATGAAATCAAAGGCGAAAAATCCCTAGTCATTTGTAAAGTGCTGAATCGGCAATTACAGGTTTTATTAAGGAAGAGCTGCATTTTAGAGAGATTATCATGGTATTTTGGGACCGAATATACCAAACAGGGGCAGAAAAACTCAGGGCCAGGAGATTCCTTAGCAACAGAATACACGTGTAAAAACTCCTCCAGTTTTCACAACCCAAAATGCACAGATAACGCTCTGCCTCTCAGTTTGTTAAGGATTAAGTGTGCATAAAATGGCACGGTCACCTGTATTAGTTCATTGCTTCTCAACTGCTATTATAGACCAGTTGCTGATAAAGATAAAAACTGATGCCCTGGCCAAGGGAATAAAAAAGATAGAGCCTGACTTTTTAAAGTAAATAACCAGTAAGGATCTATTTCTGGGATGCAGGGAATGGCAGAGGAAATGATGATTTCTAGGTCTGCACCGGGGGAGAGCGGGGAAATGGTAACGTCCCTGACCGAAATCTACCCAGATCTGTGATCTGTGAAACATCTTTGGAGTCAGGACACTCTTACCACATGACTTTAACCTCCCCTACCTGGTACTCCTGACCCACGACCCTCCCCCCACCTGGGTTTGGGGCAACCTCCTTACGTTAGTATAAATAGGTCTTGAAATATTTTAAACTAAAAGTGTACTTATAACTATTTTATTTTGGGGGAAAAAAAAGTACAAGGATACATTAAAAACAAGACAATGGAAATGCAAAAGTCTCATCTTAAATGACTACTCATTTATTGCAATGGGCAAAACTCAGCAGAACCACAGTGCAAATCGAAGTGAGCTCTGTGTTTGACTTTAAGGAAGAAAAATTCTAGATACATAAAATACGTGACAGAATGAAACATCTTTATGTTTTAAAATTATGTGTATCATATGAAGACCTGAATCGCAAAATCATGAAACCCAAAAAAGGACAATAAAAATTAATAAAATAAGTGATTCGTATTTACTGTGTTTTAAAAATTCTTTGCTTCCCAGTGGACTCTGACTTCTGAGTTCCATGTCACAGCCCGGGGCTGTAGTCTTATAGTACAGTTTCTTACTTCTTTACGGTACCCCATAAGCTGTGGCTAAAGGTCAAAAGCCTGGGGAATATTACACGACAGAAAACAAACATTCCAAAAGCTTCAAAGTGCTCCTCTATCATGCTTCAGACTCTACTTTTCTGTAAGGCCACATCTCCGCAGAAGATGAGAGATGGCAATTGTGTAACTAAGCCTCTAGAACTAGTTACGACTCTGGAATGTGATCTGTGTTTTGCAATATACTTGTTCACCATCATATGAAAATCTTGGGAAATAATGTATCTTGTTTACCTGCTAGTTCCTGTCAGAGAATAACTCATTTAAAAGAATGTTAAGAAAATTTCTACATACTTGACAAACTAAAGAGGGGGGAGGAGGGGAAGGAGGGAGAGGAGGAGGAGAAGTAAGAGGAGGAGGAGGAGGTGGAGAAAAGAAATCCATTCTGCTTAAGGAAGGGAAGGTACGAGAGGACACAGACAAAACCAAATCGGCTCTGAGCAGCTACTGCTAAAGACGGGAGGACACAGAGGTCCATCCTCTCCTGTGCCTTCAGAACGAGCCTCCCCGAAATGCACCCTGTGGCATGCGTCTTATTTGGGGCTGAAGACCATCGAGGCCCAGAAGAGTCAGGAAGAGCTTTTGACCTCCTGCTTTAACTACCTCTAACCATTTAAATAGAGGGCTTGGTCCTGGGGGAGAATTACCAGCAGCGATCACTAGAGACTGTGAGCTAGGTGTGGTGGGCTGAGGGGGGCTGGGAAAGCCTTCTTGTTCCAAGCCCTCTCCGCGGCCCACTGTCTCCGCATCGGCCCACTGTCTCCACATCTCATGACGAACATTTGTTTACCAAATATCTGCTCTTCCTATCTCCCTGCGAACTGTCCTCCTTCCCTCTGCCGCCTGGGACTCCTGCCACCTTGTGTTTAGCCCGGGTGGCATATAAGCCTCAAGTGCCTGTGTCTGAGCCTCTCCTGTCTTTGTGGGGCTCCTGTACCTATGCGACTAAGTGTGTCTTTCTCCTGTTTAATCCTTTTAATCTCCTGTTAATCTTGAGTCGATTTCATTAAGAGAGCAGGCTAAAGAACCTAGAAGGGTCGAGGAAAAACTTTTCCTTCCTGTACCTACTTTGTATGTTGACAGGTTTCATAACGAAAAGGTTAAAAAAGGCACACACCCAGGTTTTCAAGACTGTCTCCTAACTCTGTGTCTATAAAAGGCTATCACAGTTTTATGAATAGAACGACAAAAAATACACCATCCTGAGAACACCGAGTTAAGATTTCTACAATTCCCAAGGCTTATTTGCCCAACAACAAAATTATGCCAGACAACAATCCTGACTATGCTCCTAACTCTTATATAAAGCGTGTTCACAAACATTATCTCAACTGATCTTCACAATAACACTGTGAGATATGGTGGGTAATGTTCTAAGTTATGAAAAAGAAACATGAAGCTCAGAGAAATTAAGTGACTTCCATCCATTCATTCTTCATTTATGCATGCCACAGACATTTACCAAACACCTCATATCTGTCAGGCAGGTCTGCCCTGGTATTAGGAATTAAGAGACAAAGAAAATGTGAAAATGTGATTCCTTCTTTCTAGAGGTGCCTGGTCTAGTAGAGGGGACAGATTTATAAACAGAATTACACGATGATGTGATGCATGGTACGATGCAGTGTTTCTCAAAAACTTTTTTTTAACATGATCTGCAGTAAGAGGTAACACTTCAACCGGGTGTATATGAACATGTGTTTAAATGAACAAAGGTTTTATGAAATGACACTCTTCCTACGCATGATGCATGTGGCATTTTCTAATCTACCCGGTTCAGCATCTTTTATAATAAAACGCTGGTCATTTGACAATGATGTCATTATTCACTCGTGGGTTGTGACCCACAGTGTACAGAAGAGCTACGATTAGAGTTCTGCGGTAACGCACAAGGAAATGCAAACTCCGTTCCTGGGAATGAGCAAGAGCTTTCAAGAGGTTGGTCTCTGAGCACTTACCAACATTAAAGTGGCAAAACTAGAACAGAAAAGGTCTTAAGATGTTTTAATCACTTTGCTTTTGCAATAACTGATGTTTTATGCTAGACACATACACAGCAGCAACAGACTGTGAATCCAGATAAGCTACGGAAACATGCGATTTTCCTGAAGACATGTCAGCAATGGTCACATTTACTAAATCCTCGCTCTGGCACCACACTTCCTGTAGCTTGGCTCATTTTGCTTCGATCTGTAAAACCACGACGAACATTCTGAGTCTGTGAGGTTTATTTTATGACTAACAGTCCTAAGTATCTGTTCCCTCAAAAATTCTCTAGAATCGGGGCACCTGGGTGGCTCAGTCGGTTAAGCGTTCGACTTCGACTCAGGTCATGAGCTTGCTGTTCAGGAGTTCAAGCCCTGTGTCGGGCTCTGTGCAGACAGCTCAGAGCCTGGAGCCTGCTCAGATTCTGTGTCTCCCCCTCTCTCTGCCCCTCCCCTCTTCATGCTCCCTCTGTTTTTTTCTCTCTCAAAAATAAATAAACATTGAAAAATGTTTTAAAAATTCTCTAGAATAAGGTCTTTAAAAAAGCAAGAGACCAGTATTGTACATGTTAGAACGTAAAATTAGATACTGCCCTTTTTCTTAACTACCAGCCTGCGCTGTGGTTTGGCTCCGGGCTTTGACCATCTATCTCAAGAGTCTCGAGTGATTTGCCGTCAGTGCAGGCAGCTGTACCTGGGGAGCACCGGCAGCTCAGTGAAGGACAGAGCTAGCAAAATCCGATGGCTCTGGGAGAACTAGCTTCTCAGGCTGCTGCCCTCTGCTGTCTAAGAGAGACAGGGGCAAGGTCAGGGAGACCCATCAACTTGACTGTGCTTCGCCATTTCTTCCAACAGGAATGTTTCCTTTTTACATTAAGTGTTTTGAGAATCTATTTGCCCAAGTGCCCCAAAGATTCTTTTTGTGAACTTGACCTAGTCTCCTAAGTTCTTTGGGCCTTTCATCCATTAAGCAATAAAGAAAGAAAAGGTGCTTTCCCACATAGGCATGTGATCAACTTACAATGGTACCACTATTCACTGGGTACTCAATAAATATTCATTATGGATACCGATATTGATGCTGAATAGAAAATAAACAAAAGGAAGTAAGTGAACTGAACTTCATGAGATGGAGGAACTACAGCTGTTTTTCATTCCTACTTCCCCAGAGGGAAATAGGCTTTGAATATCAAGGATAAAAGATTTTGCTGGCGGAAGGTTGAAAAGACAGTATTCTTAATTAAAATCAACCAAACCGAACCACCCTCAAAACACCAAACAGCATTTGTGCCTTTAATCATAGAATTGTAGGGCCTTATTAAATAGAAAGTGTTCTGGGCTATGCTTTATAGATATTCACTCAGTAACAGAGGACTAGCCAGAAGGAAATGAGAATCATACTTTTGAAAAAGTTACTGAAAAGCATAAGCCGTTTATAAAGGCATTCTGATCTCTGGATGAATCTCGTTCTTTGGAAGACACCTTGAGGCTTGAGATCTTTGAATATTTTCAGGAAGTCTGAAGAGGCCAATGAATTACAATCTACAAGGTCTTAAAAATAAGATTTTCGTGTGTTAGACTACCCAGAAGAGTTATTTTAAGAATACTCACTCTTTAATTTAGACCACCAAGAATGGCATTTTCAAAAATCTGTAAATATTTAGTTGAGAATCAAATGATAAAACACTAAATCAACTAAAGATACAGAGCTAAAAATAATATAAAACAGACTCCTGACTTTTTAATCTGTAATTATTCTTTTACAGAAAGTAGAACTAGGGAATAAAAATAACTGGGCTCTATTTTGAGGATAAAGCTGAATCTCACCGAGAACATAAGCTTGGGATGATTTTACTTCCTAAAATCTTTAAACTCACTTGCAACTGTCAATGAGGCATCTCCAAATGACGGTGCTCCTTTAGGCGCCTCAAACTCACTATGTCCAAAAAGACAACCTTCCAGAACACCCATTCTTCTTCATTCCAGTGACCTCTAAAATGGATATACATACACAAGAAAATCCAATGGAAAGGAGAGTAAAATAAAATAGTAGTATTTCTGTACTGGATGGATACTCAAAAGTATTTATATACTGGGAGACTGGAGGCTCAGTCAGTTAAGCTTCCGACTCTTGATTTCGGCTCAGGTCATGATCTCAGGATTCATGAGTCTGAGCCCCGTGCCAGGCTCTGTGCTGACAGTGTAGAGCCTGCTTGGGCTTCTCTCCCTCCTCCTCTCTCCCTGCCCCTCCCCAGCTCATGTACAAGCTCTCTCCTCCCAAAGTAAATAAATAAACTTAAAAAAAAAATGGGGTGCCCGGGTGGCTTAGTCAGTTAAGCATCCGGTTAAGCATCCGACTTCAGCTCAGGTCATGATCTCACCATTCGTGGGTTCAAGCCCCATGTCGGGCTCTGTGCTGAGAGCCTGCTTTGGATTTTGTGTCTCCTTCTCTCTCTGCCCCTCCCCTACTCTCTCTCAAAAATGAATAAATGTTAAAAAAAAATTTAAAAACGTCATCTCTTCAAAAAAAAAGAGGTGGGGGGTAACTACTAAAGAGTAACTGATTTTAAAAAAGAGTTGAGACCAAGACCCTAATCTAGGCCTCCTCATTGCCTTGAGGCATCTGTCATCTGAATTCCCAGTTCTGGAATTCTCCATCCTAATCTCAGCTCCCCGTGTTTGTATTTCCATATTTCCATTCCCTCTGCCACTGCGGTACTCGGACCATTGACGCGATTGCTTGGATCTCTGTGGTCGCTGTCAATCAAGAGTCAGCTAAAAAAACAGCAATGCCTACAAACACTGAACATAGTTTTCAGGGCTTCCTATTTTCTTATCTCCACCTAGGAAAGCAGTGTGCAAAGAAAAAAAAAAAGCATGAATTTCAGGCCTACATTTGACTTTTGGTCCCGCCTCTTACAAGCTCTGTGAATTTGGGGGAGATCACTAAGGTTTGCTGGGCTTTTATTTCCATCTCTGAGTAGTGCTGAAAACAGCTCATGAAACTGTCATGTAAGCCAAGTGAGGTTCCACCTGAGAAGGGACTTACTAGCACAGAGCCAGGCACACACTGAGCCAGGGCTGCTGGACCCCCTCCCGGGCCTGGGTGCACACGCTGCTACTGCGCTCTGCCTCCCCCCCCCCCCCCCCCCCCCCCCCCCCCCCCCCCCCCCCCCCCACCGCACTCCCAGGACACCGGCCCCGACGGTCCGGGCACGTTACACACCAACCCTTCCGGAACACTTGCTTTCTCCGACACGACACACACTCCTAGCCGCCTGTGGGTCGGATTATACGGTCCTCACAGCCTCACATGCCCTTTGCTGCTTTCTCCAAGCGCAATTCTAGCCACGCCGCAAGGCCCGGCTCAGATGTCCGGTCTTCCAGGAAGTTTTCCTTTCATTCCACCGATCAGAATTACCCACTTTTCCCTTGTGTTCTCCCTTGCAGCTTTACTTTAGCATTTACTTCTCTGAGTCATACCAAACCATTGTATTCATATTAAGTATGGAGTTATGTTTACGTATGTTACCTGCATAAACTATAAGCTTCTTCAAGGCAGAGAGAAGGCTTTTCTTTTTATTCTCAGCAATTAACACCTTGTACAGGAAAGGACTTAATAAATGTCTGCTGGTTGAATAAATAGATGTAGCAAAGCATTTCCAAAAGGAGTAAATTTTTACCAGAACAAAACACCAACCACTTGTTCCAACTTTTGAGGTAAAACTTAAAAAACAACTTCTCCCTGAAAAATACACCCTTCTTTCATCTTTACAATACATAAAATTTTAAATAGCAAAGAAGTGACCTAAAAATGGTGCCTTTTGATACTTTGAACTCAATGCATAAAACATTCTTTTTAAACTACCAAGCTGACTTTAAAAAATGATGATGTCCATTATTATCCACTGACAGACTGACTACCAGTGAGTATTCACAGAGGATAATGCTTCGAGGAGGAAAATCTTGGCACGTTAATAAAATGGAATATGAGGCATCATTTTAAAATCATGTTTTCAAAGTATTTAATCAGCTCACACTATACTGAGTGAAATAATCAGGGCATATGGCTGATCTCAATTTTGCAAGTGTGTATTTTATAGGAAAAAAGACTAAGGAAATACAGATGTTTGCATGTGGCTATCTCTGAGTGGTGAGGTTATAGATGATTTTTATTTTTTGACCCTTACATTAATTTTCTACAACATACATGATTATATAGTTAGCAGAGTAATTTTAAAAAGACTGAATATAAAGGAATTCTAATTAATGCTGAATCAGATTTTCAAATACTTAGGAGTCTTACTGGCCCAATAAATGACCTCTTGATTTTTAGTATTAATCTCAATATGTTCAATGTAGGCATAATTAAAAACCAAAGTTAATGCTACAGTTTAGAAAAAGATACTAATAAAAGTTTTCCTTAACTGTAGCCAGAAAGCCGCGCAGGTAAACACCTGACGAGCTAGCCGGGACGCAGCAGAGCACCAGCTCTGTCTAGGCGAGCAAGACTCAGCTGGCAGTCTAGCTCAGACACCTGTCAGCTGTGTGACTTGCTGTCGCTGAGCTGTAGGGATCCCCCCCCCCTTTTCCTCTGTTCCCTGCAGGACCCCATCCACAAATCAGGAACCCTCCTCCTTCTTCTCTGTTCCCCGCAGGACAGATGCAGACAGCATTCACGAGATCTCACCACAGTCTAGAACACCGCAGGTGCTCTCCTGTCTCCTGTCCCATGGATCTGAGGACTGTCCACCTGATTGAAGATGGACACGGAGCAGTACAGGGGGGCTCACTCTCACTTAAAGAGAACACTGGGGCGCCTGGGTGGCTCAGTCGTTTAAGCATCCGACTTCAGCTCAGGTCATGATCTCAGAGTTTGTGGGTTCGAGCCCCACGTCAGGCTCTGTGCTTGACAGCTTAGAGCCTGGAGCCTGCTTTGGATTCTGTGTCTCCCTCTCTCTCTCTACCCCTCTCCCTACATGGGTTCTCTCTCTCTCTCTTTCTCAAAAGTAAATAAACATTAATAAAAAATTGAAAGAGAACTACATGGTCTGGCTAAGCTTGCTGGGCAGCAAAGGCTGATTCTAAAACAGGTGTGGAGGGACCACCAGCACTTTAGACTGCACCAGCCACCCCCCCGGCAGACACCTCTGCAAGGGGGGTGGGTCTACAATGGCGCTGATGAGAGTGGGGACGAGGAAGGACACAGAAAGATGGCGGGAAGGGAGGAGAGAACAAGTTCTAAAGGGCAGTGCCGTCAAAAGGGCAGAGAGAAGAGGAAGCCAAGGGAGAAAGCAGAAATACCACACTGTCAAACAGGGAAGAGTAAGGGGGAGAGGAAAGTTGTCTCTTCCTCTCCTTTATCTTCCCCACAAATATCTTCTCCTCACCCCACTGCTGTATTCCCAGCAGTGACCCCCACTGCCTCTCTGACAGTGGCATGCCTTCCTCCAGAGTCAGGAAGAGAAAACCTGGGCACGCTAATCTAGAGAGGCCGGCAGAGCCCAAGCTGGCATCCCAGCCCCCAAGGCTCCCAGGCATCAAGGATGAGATCTAGACTGGATCCCAGCTACAGACGGGAGGGGGCACGGTGCCAGGAAGGCGGCCGTCCACCCCTCTCCGTCCTGTTCCTGGCCATCCCGTGTCCTCATGTGCACTGTCTTCAGTGACAAAGGATGCACTGTCTTCACTTACAGGCGACCCACGCGAACGTCCCATGATTAGAGTTCACCATCTGATAACTGTACGGTCACCTTCCCTTTCCGGTGAATTTATAAAACGTTATTTTAGAACATCAGGATGAGACAAGTTTAAAAGAAAGCTCACACAAAGACGGGGGTCTAAGAAATAGTCAGGAGTCACCACGCGCTCGGGTACAAATGCATTTCTTTCCACAGTGCCTCATCTTGATCACCAACACGTTAGTTTAATGTGGGAAGAAAACAGCTTAGGAGAAAATGTTTGATTCTGGTTTTCTTGAAGAAAACTGTATGCACTTTAAAAAAAAAACAATATAAAGTTTGTATTGAATCTAAAGTATAAATAAACGCGAAGTGTTACATATGGGGAGGCTAAGTGAGGGCAACTTCAGAGACTCGATGGTACATTTCCATTAAGCAGTAACGAGTCTATTATAAACTCAGCTTTTGGAAACCATTACTTGAAAAATTTAAAAAAAAAAAGATCTGTGAATATCGTCCCTGGAAATCATGTATGCCCACCAAGCGGAATGACAATTCGCTTACAACGGCCCAAGGCTGGGCTGCGGGAGGTGAAAACTACAAGGTCCTTGTAGACAACTCCATTCAGCAGATGAGGACAGTGTGCCATGTTAAGAGAAAGCCCTTTCCTATAAAATAGGCCAAGACACTAAAAAACACTCCCGTAGCAAAGAAAACACATGTCCCCCAATGCACTGAAACCAACAGACACAAAACGCCAGGCGCCTCCCTGGAGAAGTGTCTTTGTTCCCCGTCCCCGTGGGCCCTGCTTCCCAGGGGGTGCTCCACCTACAGGGCCCGGACACAGGGCGAGCCGCCAGGTGTCACTGCTTGGACTTCCGCTGGACCCTTCGGGGACTTGGACAGAGCCAAGGAAGGAACGAGAGCTCCAGGGTCTGAGCAGTGATGACCTTAAAAAAATCGCTGGGCTGGAGGTGAATGGACTTGACCGGACAGAAACAGATAGTCAGAGAACTTAAAAGAGCCACAAGATGAGAGAAGGGACACTGCCTTCAGCTGAAGGAAAGCTTTACACTTTGAGCTGAGTTGTTTCCAGGCACTGCTCTCTGAATGGCAGAACCCAGCATGGGCTTCAGGGCTGATTTTTGTCTTTGAGGTCATGTGAAAGAACATGGCGTCCTCGGACTAGCTTGTTTTAGGGATTAGCACATATGCCCTAAGAAAGATGTGCTGGGTACACGGTAAATCGTTCTAGGAATTTGCCTACTTACGAAGGCACTGTGTTTTAGCGACACAAACTTTAGCAAAAGTACTCCAAAATAATCATTTTTTAAAAAAATCTAATGCTCCACAAAAGAGAGCCCATTATCACTGGTGTACTGACTCCCACTTTCTCCTACTTATTCTACGAGTTCTTTCTTCTTCCTCAGTGAAGTCCATCAACAAGGGTCGGTTTCTGTGATGCTAAAGGCATGGACTCTACAGCCAGGTTTCCTGGGTGTGAATCATGAACATGAAGTTGGGCCAACTGCTCAGCTCTCTGAGCCTTAACACCTTCCTTTGTAAAGTAGGAATGACACCCCCACCTCCGCCTCACAGCACCTTGAACAGAGCTGGTACACAGTAAGTGCTCAAACAATGTCAACAGTTGTTACTGACTTAAAAAATAAATAAAAGTTACTACTGCAAGGTCATGACATCCTTGTACCTAGACTTAAAAAAAAAAGCATATGATGAATGTATTTAATAATTTGCCTGCCTAAGTAAAGACTGTACTTGAAGGCTTATTAATTTTTTTAATCTCAAATACCTCACACGTTTCTGGTGTATAATAAAAGCTCAATAAATGTTTGGATACAGAAATGAAGGAAGAAAACGGAACAAAACGTGGCTGACTAAATACGGTGAGCAGCTGTAATATTGGTCATATAAGTTAATTCAGACTTAATGAGCTCTCACTGAACACCTACTTTGTGCTGGGCCCTGCACAAAGGTTATCTTCATACACTTCTATGGACAAGACCCATCTACATAACAGTAGTACTCACAGAGTGGCCACTATGCTCAGATTTATCTGGATTAGCCCTCTCAGTTCACAACCTGAGAAGTGTTGGTTAAACTAGATCTTGAGTTAATTTTCCAGCCACACAAATAACTCCTTTAGATGCCCCTGAAATGTAGCAGCAGAGAGTCAGTGTGACCACGACACGGGAGAATGCTGTGGCAGGACCTGGTGGCCTTGGCACCTTAATCTAGGTCTTCCAGACCTAAGGCAGGGTGATAGAATCCCTTTGGGATGCAAAAAGCACCTTGGGGATATTTTTAGCACCCACGGGGTCCACGCCAGAAAGCCCGGCTTTAAAGGTTCTCTTTAACCACAGAATAAGGAACTACATTTTACATTCAAGGTCTGGCAGCGATCCAGTTTTCAAATGTTAAGTTTTCATGAAATCACCATATGTCTTAGGGAAAATTCGTATCAATCTCAGCTCTTCTGCTTTTTCCTTTATTGGGAAGAAAATTTTAACCTGGCATAAAAGGATAAGTGGATTTCTGTCTTCTGAAAGGGCTTTTTGGGTGTGGCCGAGATAGTTAACTTTGAGAACTTAGCAACACAGGATACATTATGAGTAAGTTCTTCACTTTTTTTTTTTTAATAATGATGCTAACTCACCAGATCCTTCTGAAAGAGTCCTTTTATTAATTTTAATGAAGTCAAGTGGAGAACAAGTTGTAATATGAAACACAATTTATGCAACTATGTTGAAATCCTCCGCCAGAGTTGCATCTCCCAATGTAAGAATTTTATGGTAAAACAATTTCAAAATAATATCAAGCATTAGGTTAGACTCATTTTGGTTTTGGGCTATCACAGGAAAACTCTCTTTATAAATCATTAAAATCCTAAGGCAAAATGATAGTGCCTTTAAATAGAAAAAAAACCCCACCATGTTCCCACAGATTACAATAAAAGAGTTGAAACTAAGCCTCAATTGAAATTATACTGTTAGGCAACTCCAAAAACTAAACACAAAAACATGTGAAAAGAAAAGATTGCAACACCATGGGAAAACCAACCTCATATATATAGTTTTAGATTCCCAGCCATCCTGACCCCAGCCCAGATGAGGCCAACTGATCTTTAACGGGTTTCCTACAGTCAGCCAGTAAGCTGCAGACTCCCTCCTAAGCCACACAGTCAGGGAGACGCACGCAATACATTTATTTAAAGGGCCAATAGAAATCCTGTGGGTGGGTTTGGTCTGCCTTTCAAAACCAATGAACTTCCCATTATATAATCTCTAATAACAAGAGAGAACTTTACAGGTCATACACCCAGCTTAACTACAAGGCAGGCTATGTTACACGCCTCACTCACTGCATTATAAAAAAAAAAGAAGAAGAAGAAGAAGAAAAAGAAGAAGAGAAAAGCTTTCAGGATGACACGTTTCCATCTTGTCAGATAATGTCAGAAAATTAATGACTCCTACTTGGTAGTACTACTAAGCTCATTTTTATAATGATTTTCAAAAAGTACATTGTTTTTGATCAGAAAAGCCCAAGCATCTAAAGCAAAACCTCCATGACATTTTATTAATTCTTTAAAAGATAAAGTAAGTCTTTTAACCACAGGAGAATTCTGAGAATCTAGCTTTTTCCAGAAAGGCCAAGAAAAATACTACAGTTTCACCATTCTCAAATTCATTTGACTTTGAAACAAAATAAACATATTACTCTATTTAATATCGTTGCACAAGCGAATTCACAAGAATGAAATGTGTTCAGAGTTCCTAGAAAAAATGTAGCAATACAGGCTGCCAACTTGTTCAATGTCAAGCTCTAGGCAGTATAGCAGCACTAGCAGTACATGACTCAGAGTGAGTCACGCTTAAGCTATTTTTGCTTCTAAAGTACTGCCAGGCACTGTGTTAATATTCAACCCAGAGTAAATTTAGCCCAACAAGAAAACAAGTGTTTCCATGGCTGTTTCTTCATCGTGTTTATGGTATATATGCAGCCATTAGGCAGAGGAATCCAGCCAGATAAATTAAGGAGAAATGCTCATCGCTCATTTATATCCAGGCTTTGGAACGCTGGAAATACTAAATGCAACTCTGGCTATTCTTTCATTTCCTTCTATCTGCTCCTCAAGAGAGAGGCCAAATAGCAAATACGTAGAGAGTATAGCATTAATCATTCATATAAACGTTTGTGTCATTAAAGTGCCTTCAGTGGATCGTTGTTCGTGGATTTCATTCGGCTCTATATTAGGACTCATAACCACTCACACGTCTCTCTGATAGTAGAACCACAGGAGACTACAATGCTTAAAAAGAATCTAGCAAAAACAGTAGAAAATGTGGACTGCAGGTGTCAAATGGAATCATGCGCAGTGACTGGTCAGACTCTGGTAACCTAGTAACGTGAACACTCAGAAGGTGTGCAAAAAACTTTGATTGTGGGAGATGAATGGCTAGCATCTGGTCTAAAACTATCTCAATTTTTCAGAAGATGCTAATTTCTACTATAAATGTATATGAAGTTCAACTTGAATAGCACAATGAATTAGAAATAGATGCTAGGATGGGGCGCCTGGGTGGCTCAGTGGTTTAAGTGTCCAATGTCGGCTCAGGTCATGATCTCGCGGTTCGTGGGTTCGAGCCCCGTGTTGGGCTCTGTGCTGACAGCTAGCTCGGAGCCTGGAGCCTGGAGCCTGCTTCGGATTCTGTCTCCCTCTTTCTCCGTTCCTCCCCTGCTCTCACTCTCACTCTCTTTCAAAAATAAATAAAGATTAAAAAAAAGAAATAGATGCTAGGACTTTCCCTAATGAAACACATCTGTCTGTTGCTGTTAGACTCCTTGGCACTATCTCCAGACTCTATACTCCAGGTCACAGTGGTCAGGGATCTGGCTCAGGGAAAAATACGAAAGCTAGCTATCTCAGCACAGGTTTTCAAAGTAAGATGCATGCACTGTGGTATGCAAAAGTTTACTATGTAAAGTTATCTTTTATCTAAAAAATGAGAAAAAAAATTAAGTTGCACTAATAATGTACAGACTGTAGGCAGCACACGTATAAATATGCAAAATATCAGGAAACAGATGTCCCCTCTGATAGGGGAGGTCCATGAAAACTGCAGAGACCCCTGCTTTAAGGAACACAGCCTCCTGAAGGAAGGAGCCTTCTCTTCTCCTCATGGTCTATTCCAGGACAGGTTTTTACGTGTACATGGTCACCGGCATAAAGAAAGCATAGGGGGAAAGGCTAGGTCAGCAAGCAACTGGAGAAGCCCGAGAAATGGGAATCTGAGCAAGCCAAGTCTGGAAGACAGCCACACCGAGTACCTCAGTGCAGCGTCCTGACAGGACAGGGCATACCGACGGTCACACAGCCTGATCACACTCTGCACAAAAGCTGACCGGGTATCTTATCAAGATACCTAGAACTGCAAAGACTCCCTCGAAACGATCATGGAGGTTCCAAAGCTATGTTCAGTGAAGAACTGGGAAAGCCTAGCACAAGCGTAGTTACGTAACAGACGCTTTCAAAACAAAACACGTGTTTCTTGGAGAACAAGTGCAAAAGGGGCTCCTTGGTGCAAAAGGTGGAAGCCCTTAAAGCAGCCCCCGACGCGCTTGAATGGCGGCGCTTGCATTCCCATGGAAAGCATCTAGTACATGGGGTTGGCATACAACAGGTGCTTAATAAAGCTTCGCAGAACAAGCAGATGGAATACAAAACTGCACACCCACAGACATCGAACTTAAAGCCCACGCACTGTAAAGCTCTGTATTTGTTACCTGTATGTTTACTGCACGGGTAACTTTTTGAATCTGAAAGCCCAAGGGACCATAATTCATCAGAATTTTCTGTTTTCTGAGTCCCTTGATCACTGATTCCATTAACTCTACTAATAGCTCTGGGATCCTAATCACCTTTACCTGAAAGCTTACCTTAGTGGAGTATAAACAGTAGTTAAAATCTCCACAGAAGGAACATAGTCTAAGCAGAAGCAAGGACGGCGGGGGGTGAACAGCTGAAGGAGGACGTTTTCAGGGCAGCGCAACTATTCTATGTGTTTAATAGTGCACGCATGACATTATGCTTTTGTCAACCCACAGGCCACCTGATCCAGTAATTCCAATTCTGGTTATCAAAAAACTGAAAGCAGGGACTCAAATAGGTAGGTTTATACCCATCTTCATTAGCAGCATCATAGCCACGAAGCAGAAACAGCCCCCATGTCTACTGACAGATGAATGGATAAACAGCATGTGGTTTAGACACAGAATGGAATGCTACTCAGCCTCAAAAAGGAATGAAATTCTGATACACCCTACAACGTGGATGAACCTTGAAGATACCATGCTAAGTGAAATACGCCAGAAATACCTATATGAATGAGGCACCTAACAGAGTCAAATACACAGAGTCGAAAAGTGCTTACCGGGATGGGGGCGTAGGGTTACTGTTTCATGGGGACAAGGTTACAGTGCAGGATGGTGAAAAAGTGCTAGAGCTGGAGAGGGATGGCCATGATGGCTGCCTACCAATGTGAGTGTAAACGCCACCAAACTGAACGCGGAAAAACAGTTGAAATGGTAAACGTTGGAAATATTTTTCCATGAAAATCCCATCACAGAACAGTATAATACAGTGAACTCTAATGTAAATGATAGACTTTAGTTCATAGTACTGTAGTAATATTGGCTCATCACTTAGAACAAATAAACCACACAAATCTGTAAGATGCTAAAATTAGGGAAATGGGGAGGAGGCGGAAGCGTATCAAAAATCTCTCTACTACCGGCTCGATTTTTCTGTAAACCTAGAACTGCTCTAAAAAAAAGTCTGTTAATTAAATAAGAAAAGAGCTAACCAAAGGAGGCTATTCTGTAGCAAACTCCTTTTTTTTTTCATGTAGAGCCCTGCACTATCTCCCCAGAGGCCTTCTTCCTCATCCGGGACTCTGAGCCCCTACTGCACAGCCTCCTTGCCTATTCTGATCTCCTCTCAAGCCAGTTCATGTATGCATCAGTCCAAGGCCCGGACTCTGCCTTCTCCTGCCCCGTGGGCCCAGGACGCTCCTACTACTCCCCAGTTTGTCTACCTCCTATGACCATGACTTATGACTTGTCATGACCTCACTGAGTATACACTGGCTGCAAGTGACTGGCCTACTACTGACCCTTGGTACGCCAAACCTTGATACAGTTCCCTAATTCTCTCCACCAACCCGGTGTTTACCTTACTGTAAGGCCCAACCCAGCCTAATACTAATGAAATCTGAGGAGTGCTGGGGGGAATGATACTGGTCTGAAATGGTAATAATATTCAAAAACATTTCTTAAAACAGAAATAAGAGTTCTTGTTTTTGTTTTTTAGGAGGTTTTTATTTGGTGTGAAATGCTTCTCTCTGAAGCTCTGAGGGGCAGAATTTTAGTTTACTTTACCTTCCAATCTCCTGCGTTAATTCTATGTTCACAGGGTGGCCTAAACATGAAGCAAGAACTGCATACTTGACTGCCTACCGGGGAAGGACAGTGGAAGTGAACCAGCGGCGGACAAACGTGAATGGTCAGAGCAGGGACTAAATGAGCAGCACAATTCTTACCTAAATGCTCTCAACATGGTGTGAGCCAGAGAAAACCTACATTTCAGGCTGATGTGGCCCACAGACTTCCAGACCTCTGTGTGGTCTACCAAATGGTGGGGGGAGGAGAGGGGGAGAGGGGGAGAGGGAGGGGGAGAAGGAGAAAGAAACAAGGAAAGAAGGGGGAAGTATGAGTGCCTTATGTAGACTCTACTATTTATGACAATAAACTTGAACTGAATCACTCCATAAAAATGTCTGTTGATTAAAAGACCAAAGACAAGCTTAGGCCTATGAAAGATATGGGCATTCAAGTCACATTTCAGAACAGTAACCCTCTAGCCGGGTGAGAAGGCACTTACAACATGACTGGTCTCATGCTCACTGTTGAGACGCAGAGAGCCCTGTGGAAGAACATTCTTCCATGGGCTGATTCATTTTACTCCCAGTGTCCTCGAAGGGAAAATCGTGTGGCGGAGAATAAAAGCTTAAAAAGGAAAAAGAAAAAAAAAAGCACAAAATCTCCACGATTCTTTTCTTATGAAGGGGCCTCCTCCTACAAAGCCAAGTAAGTTCCTCTCTTTCCGATTCTTGTTTTCTATAAGAGAACTGAACTACAACCCGTTGTTATTATTTACTGCTAACTGCAATTTTTGGATTAGAAGTATTGTTACACATTGATTTTAAGATGATTCTTTGTTAAACAGATTACATGAGGCTAATGAAGAAAGCATCGGCTTGACTTAGCAGAAGAACCAGGAAAAGGCACCCAGGGTACAGGCACTGAAGGTCAGAACACAGGCCAGCATTTAATCAAGCCTTGCCACCTCGACCAGGTGTTTTGTGCGGTGCATAATGAGGTCCACCACTGTAAGCCAACAGCTGAGCTGTTACTTTAATAAAGGAATTACTCGGATTCTGTGAATCAGAGTCTTTCTCTTCACCTGACCAACCACCCCACATTTATAAACTATCTAACATGTCAAAATATTTCACACTCTCGCAAAGACCTTGAGTGGTCTGACAGGGAGCCTCTGACCTGAATCCTCCCTCCTCTCAAGTACCTGGGCCTGGCTCACAGCTCCCCTGCCCACTCAGCCCCTCCCCTTGCTGTGTGGCGAGGTGACCTCGCAGCCTGGTTAGGGGCTGGGCCTCCCCGCACGGGCGACCGACTCTGCAGGGGCGCTCTGCTGCCTCAGTCAGGTCCCTGAGCTTCTTCATGACCCCAAAAGGGCATCCTTGGAGAGATTCTTCCCACCTTCTCTCCCAGAGTAGAGCCAGAAAGGTTTTCTCTAGGCCTTACTAGGAAACAGGCCATAAAATCTTATTGGTACCCTTAAGTGAATTCGTGTTAGCATCTCTAACAAGGTAAAAGTCAAGAGCAAAGAGGCTGGGTTGGGGCACTGAAAATGATTCATATATAGTAACAGTTGCCAATATTAAAATATTCAACCCAAAGGCAGGAACCAGTGTAAAATATTTAGGAAGCCATAACCCTCTCTTCTTCAAAGTGACACGGACAGCTTCTGCCCACTTAGGACAATCAATCTATAAACACTCACAGAGCACTAGGACGTGTAACCAAGGGGAAACAATACAAAGATGGAGAAAAGAATGACTCTATCTTTCACACCAAAACCCGGGAGTGACAGGGGCATGCTCATGGGATAGAACGTCAGAAACAAGAACTCTCCTGAAAGTTAAGAAATACAGACTCAATGAAAATATCAGATTATCTGACACTGCAAAGAACCGATAATGCAAGAGAAATACATGGAAACGTTCGAAAGGGTAACAAACACTAGCAAACAGAATGATAACAGCTTATCTGGGACACGTAAGTGGCAAAGACCCAAAAGGTTTCATTAAACTCGAGCTGGCCACTATGTAGTAAACGCGCTCCCCCACACAAGGTTGATAGAAATTTAAATTAACATCATCTTCATGGGGGACAATTTGTCCTCCACAGTACAATTACAAAATTCACGTAAGCTTTGACTCAGCAACTTCGCCAGCACTTTTCTTACAGATAGAGACCTACTTGCATGGAATTTTGTTGGTAGAGTATAAGACTATTGCAACAATGCGGGTAAAAGTCAATTATCCTCATCATCAGGAGACTGGTTAAAAATTATGAACGTCTATGTAGTCATTAAGAAGAAGCCCTATTTGTACCGATATGAAAAGAGATCCGAAATATTTAAGTGAAAAAAGCGAAGTACAACAGTATGGCGAGTATGCTACCATGGAGGGACACACACACACACACACACACACACACAGAGGTATTTCCACAGGGACACAAAAGGAACGGGCAATAGTAAGTGCCTCCAGGGAGTAAAGATCCTACAGTCTCGTGAATTTATACTACATGCATACATCACCCAATCAAAAAACACAAACTTTAAAGAAGGGTAGGGAATATGTGTGTGTGTGTGTGTGTGTGTGTGTGTTAATTTTTTAAATGTTTATTTATCTTTGAGAGACAGAGCATGAGCAGGGCAAGGGCAAAGAGAGAGAGAGAGAGAGAGAGAGAGAGAGAGAGAGACACAGAATCTGAAGCAGGCTCCAGGCTCTGAGCTGTCAGCACAGAGCCCGATGCGGGGCTTGGACCCACAAACCATGAGGTTATGACCTGAGCCGAGGTCGGACACTTAGCCGACTGAGCCCCCCAGGCACCCCTGCGTGTGTGTGTTTATGTAGAAGAAGTGCTTTCAAAAGGAACAGGCTGTCTTGAGCAGAAGTGGGTAACATAGGTTTCCCACAAAAGGCACTTCTGAGTGAGATCAGCCCCAAGGAGGTGAAGATGGAGGTGACCAGGGAAGGCTGGGACTTGCCCCAGCGGCCAGCCTGGAGAGGAAGAAAGCAACGAGAAGCCAGTTTGTGTGTACAAAGTGACTCAGAAAGAGAGATGAACGTTACGCAGACACTGAAAAGCTACTCCCTTCCCCACACTTCTCTTCCAGTACTTTCCTCTTACTGGGGGCATGTGTATGGACATACAATGTAATCCAGCCACTCACTGAATGTCTACTATGAGCCAGGAACTCTACAAGACACTGAGGACATAAAACTCAGCGAGGCCCAGTCCTTGTCCTCAATGAGCTCTCTGTCTGAGGAAAATGCAAAACTTAGGAGGATTTCCAGAAAGGCCAGGCTTTTTTAAATTTTTTAATGTTTTATTTATTTTTGAGAGGGAGAGAGAGACAGTGTGAGCAAGGGAGGGGCAGAGAGAGAGGGAGACACAGAATCCAAAGACAGGCTCCAGGCTCTGAGCTGTCAGCACAGAGCTCGACGCGGGGCTCGAACTCATGAACCATGAGATCATGACCTGAGCCGAAGTTGGACGCGTAACCAACGGAGCCACCCAGGTGCCCCGAAAGGCCTGACTTTCAAAGGAAAGGCAGTGATAGACTAGCTAATGGGGTCTGTGTCCTGTAAATGCCACTTAAAACAATGAAATACTGCCTTTGACTTATCAAAATAAAAATTACGATACTTATATTCTCTTATTAATTATACAGTTAAGTTTAGCACTTTGGCAATTGGTGTATGTCTAAGTATTCAATCAGCAGTAAGTAAAATGGATTATAATCAATCCTTCTCAGAAGAGTTTAATTTGTTTAAATAGGACAAACGAGAGCAGAACGACTGAAGAGCAAGTTCACCTGTCAAAGTCAGGAAAGGAACCTCCCCGCTCAGCTCTTACAAGACTCCGGGCACACTTGCAGAAAAAGCACCAGCAGACATTACTCAGCGGGGGTTTCCTCACTTTTGTTAGTTCTGGATTTCCTTATCAACAAGAACACAGGATATCTGTCTCAGCGCCCTTACGAAGTGCAGCAAGTATTCCCTACTCAATTTTCCAACCAAACGGCACAAATATCTGATAGAAAGATTAAGCCTTGGCACCATCAAAGGGAAAAAAATTTGACAGCCATCTTCCCGGCATAATGTTTTCTACAGTCTTTCTACGTATTATCTCATGCTCTTTAATATTTGCCACTTTAAAAGGCTCTCTCTTTAATTAAATAATTATCTTCTTGGGAAAACACAACTCAGTCCTAAATTGAGTAGGATTTTCGCCTCTGCACTCATTCAAATTCTCCCTCTTCTTCAAAGTCTCGTTCAAAACTCATTTTCTCTATGAAGCCATCACCTGTGGTTGCAAAGTGCTCTCCTTCTCAGGTGTTAATTATATGAATCACACATCCTGGCAGTTGGTCACGTGCTTCCTATTCTTTTCCTAATTCAACAGCGCTCAGTGTATATTTCTCTCATGGAACTTATTATTTCACTTTGAATTACAGTGGTTTTAGTATCTGTTCGTCTGCTCCACTTAAAAGACCAAGTCATATCCATCTGTGTATGATTGTTGATTAAAGCCCGGTCCTTGACACATTAATAATAAATACTTTTGGGGTTGAATGGGCATACATCTTACTCATCCTTTAAGAATGAATACGAACTGGTTGAAAGAAGATTATGCCACGTTTCTTTTTTCTCTGTTCATGAACACTGATCCCGGTGCTGGGCACCAAGAAGCCACTCACAGCTATTTGATAAATTCTGTGTAAGCAAACCAGCTGTAGTCTAGTTTTACTTATGTTCAATTATCTCTTCAGTTGCTTTGGTATCTGAATAAACATGTCCCTGATCAAACGGATGACTCACAAAAGTGAGGTTACTTCAAATACCCCTCGCTTCTGGGAGCTGCATATTGAGAAGAGACGGTTAGTAACATGGGCGCGCACACACACGGCCAGCAATGTTCCAGTAGCTAAAATCTGATATCTGAGTATTCGAAATGAACACACGTGAGCTGCTGTGGCAGACTGGAAATCTGGCCCCAGTACTCTGTCTCCTCCTGTGGAGGCGAGTCTATTCCCCAACCCCACCAGTCTGGGCTGTCTTGAGATGCTTTGACCAATTGTCTGGCAAAGGTTACACTGTGCAGTTTCCAAGCTGGCGCCTCCAGAGACTTTCTGCTTCTGCCTTGAGGCTCCTCTCTGCTTTCTGCCACTATGTGAACCTGAACTAGTGCGCTGGAAGACAACAGGGAGCAGGGCACACTGGCCCACCCGAGGGTACCCTAGACCAAGAAGCCACGAGCCGATCGGGCGGCTGATGCAGACGGGCCGGTGAGCCTAGACAGACCCTCAGAAGAACCACCCAGCTGAATCCAGTCCAAATGTCCAATCCGCAGAATCACAAGCCAAATAAGTGGTTATTTTAAGTCACTAAGTTTTGGGGTGGTGTGTCCCACAATATTAATTTCTATCCCACAGCAGCTTCAACTTTACAGACAATGCAAATCTCTCCTAGACATGTAATGTTTATTTTTAAATATTCTTAAAATTCTAATTATTAAATAAAATATTCTAGTTGTGATTAAAGCACAACTTCTAAATAAGAAGCGATTGTAATTACCGGCTTTTTGATGGATTTTTAAAAAACCTATTATCCAAGATCAGCGAGGACACCTCATTTCCATCCCCCTATCCACTGTGAGAATTGTTCCAAACTACACAGTGCATTTTTTTGCTTACAAAACTAAACAGGGGAAGTCAGGTGTGAGCTCCGCTCTTCACTGCTTTAAATGCCCATATCTGGGAGGGGCAAAAGTATCTGTTAATACTTCCAACAAACAGTAGAAACAGAGAAAATAAACAATGGCTAATTCCACATCCCCAATCTCATTAGATTATAAAATTCAGTTTATGAATTTTGAGAATAATTTTCCACTCTGGACTGAGAGGTATGTGCATCCTTGGTCATTGGAAATTCAACTAAAAGAAGCAAATGGTGTTAAGAAGACAAACTCTTTCTCCCTTTGATGCTCTTGGCCCCACTGCCCGCCCCTCAGTCCCCCCTGGCCCCCACCCCCCTGGCCACCCGCGCTCCTTGCCTGCTCCTCCTTTTCTTCTTCATGTCCTAGACTCTCTCGGACTCTTCCCTTACATGGCTCATCTGCTCCCCCCTCCAACGATCCCCTGGGAGCATGTGGAGAGCCTTTCTCTCCCCCTCTCTCTAGCAGGGGTTTGACATCAAACTTCCTGACTTCTAACCACTTGTCGGAGATCTATGCCCAAACCCAGCACCTTAAATCCAATACACTCAACAAAGTCATTCTCCCACCAAAACACCAGCAGCTCAGGAGATATCTGGCTACTTTTAATGGTACCACGTCTTCCCCAGTTACTCACACTAAAAACCCTAGAGCCACCTTTAGCTCCTGATTCTCCTAGGCCCGTTATTGTTTTAAATGAGCTGACAAGCTGACAGATCTCACCTCTGCAACACCTCCTGCGTTCATTCTCTTTCCCTGGTCCCCCGTCGGGAGATCATTAGCACTTGACCGGATCATTGTACCAAGACTTCTTCCCTTCCCAATTTATCCTATGGACCACAACCAGATCTACCTTCTTAAAGTCAGAAATCTAATCAGATGGCTCACCTAATGAGAACCGTAACGCTCCCGTGACTTATGAACCAAACTCTTATTATTAAAGGCAACAAATAACTTTCTAAATCAGCCCCAATGACCCTGGTGATCTTATCTCCCATGTACTTACACTCTAACTGGATCACCTGCGGGTCTTCACGCCCTGTACCTCTTTCTGCTTCACGTCTTGGCTTACACTATTTCCTTACCCGGTAACGGTGACCAGACCACATGCACAGCATCTGTCCTCTAGAATGTAACATTGTGATGAAACATTTTCTAAACATTTCACTTTTTTGATGAATGATTTCACAAATCTCGACTGTTTCCAAATTCCCCTAGTGAATATCACTGAGACATACCCTTGTATATAAAGCATTTGCATTTTGGATTATTTTATTAGAACCGAGTCCCAAGACAACAATCACCAGCAAAACATTTAAAAATCTTCACACACATTGTGCTCCTTTAAGAGTCCGTTGACACAGCTGTCTTAAACTGCCGTTGTGTTCCCAAAGCTCAGCCTCATCCTCAGAGGTGGCTGGTGTGTTTTATTAACGACAGTGTTGGTATCCATAACCTGGAATTCTAAAACATTTCTCTCCACTCTCTGCTCCTTCAGGACCTCCTTTTCTCCAACGCTGACCTCCAGCTTACGCAATTACCAGAATTCAGCTATAGGCCAATGGCCATCAGAGCAAAGCCAAAGAAGAGCTCACTGCTTCTCAAAGCTTGGCATTTTGAAAACATAATAATATACTTGCTATTTTTAGAGGTGAGGCTATGGGGGAACTTGCCCTTCAAGTCAACTGAGTCAGCCGAGATGAGACAGTTCATGTATTTCAGTCGAGTATGTCTGTGCTGGCCTGTACTATCTATCACCCAAAGCGGTGCATATAGAATATTTTATTAAAAAAATTTTTTTAGTGTTTATTTTTCAAAGACAGAGCACAAGTGGGGAGGGTCAGAGAGAGAGAGGAAGATGCAGAATCCGAAGCAGGCTCCAGGCTCTGGCCTGTCCACACAGAGTGAGACACAAGGTTTGAAACCCACAAACTGGAAGATCATGACCTGAGCAGAAATCAGACGCTCAAACGACTCAGACACCCAGGTGTCCCTAGAATATACTGTTTTAATTTTTTAAATGTTTTTATTTATTTTGGGGAGAGAGAGAGAGAAAGAGAGCTAGACAGAGCATGAGCAGGGGAGGGGCAGAGAGGGAGGGAGACATAGAATCTGAAGCAGGCTCCAGGCTCTGCGCTGTTAGCAGAGCCTGGTGCGGGGCTCAAACCCATAAACTTGACCCATGACCTGAGCCAAAGTCGGACACTTAACCAACTGAGCCATGCAGGTACCCCTAGAATTATTATAAATTTTTAATGTTTATTTATTTTTGAGAGAAAGAAAACCAGAGTGTGAACAGGAAAGGTGAAGAGAAAACAAGACCCAGAATCCAAAGCAAGCCCCAGACTGAGCTGTCAGCACAGAGCCGGACACGGGGCTCAAACTCACAGACCACGAGATCATGACCTGAGCTAAAGTTGGATGCTTAACTGACTGAGCCACCCAGGCACCCCTAAAATATTTTATTCTAAAGGATAGTTTTCATACCTCTTCAAATATCACATAATAAATTGGGTCTTTTTGTATTGGCTTCACTCTGCACACTATTCAAGTAAATAATGAGCATATTTCAAAGGCATCATAAACTTTGCTTCAAATTTTTCTTGCAAACTGCATGTTTGAATCCTCCTACTTTTTGACATTAGATATCAGTCTCCAGATTAAAACTTCTTTAAAGGTCGCACGTTATAGATGTGCACTTATCCTACCTTTGGGGAAGATCCCCTGAAGTCCGTGACGTCTGCCTTAAGGCAGAAAGATGGATTTGTCGTAACCAAGCATGACAAGAGACGGAGATGGGGCGGAAGGGTGGGGTGGGGGGAGAGAGCCAGCGAGCAGACAAAGCAGAATCCTCCACAAAGAGACCGGCAAGTGTGAAAGTCCGCAGGTGAAAGAGAACACAATACCCCCTGGAAATGGCATGTGTCTGGATCGAAGCAGTGAGCAAGTGAACAGAAACCTGGTGTGAGAAGGGTCTTTATTCTGGAAGGCTTGGCGAGTCTCCGGAAGACCACGAGGCAAACAACCAGGACCCTATGTTGGGCTGATCCATCACTCTGGCAGAAACGGGGGGGGGGGGCAATTCTGTGGCAGGGAGGACGTCACAGGCCCAGGGTGGACCTGGAAATAGAACAGCAGCAGCGGGAGCAGAAAGAAATGGAGAGGAGACGGGTTGAGGTTTTTAGGAATAGGACTAGACAGCACATCTTGTGAACTGGCCGATACGTCCTATTCCTCTCTTTATAGAAATAATTTTTTTGCTTTTGGTAAATGTAAAATTAAACCATTGTGTTTTGAAGCAGAAAGAAAATATACCTAAAAAAAAACCCCACTACTATATTTCCTTCGCTCCATATCATCAAATGTAAAAAGCAGTGTTAACTTAATGTGTGAGGAGGGAAGTCAATGCTACTGCGGAACAGGAGGGGGAGGCTGTGAAGGCTGGTGGTCGGGAAGGAATGAAAAGCTCTCGAGTCTAACTTGGAAGTCTCCTGCTTTACGCAACTAGAATGAAGTCAAAGAGTCGTCCCCACTGCCCGGTCCCCCAGCCTCCCACCCTGTGGGGAGGAAGAGAAAGAAAGAACTTTCCATCAGTGAGCACTCAATGGTGAAAGTGGGCGGGAAGAGTTGCCAGGACACCTGGGAACACTCTCTGCCAACTGGCAGCCACACTTTGGACCCAGAGTACGGTCGTCAGCCAGGTGTGCTGAAGCAATGTGGGTGAAAAGGGATACCACACCTGACCCCAGCCTCCATTCCCAGGACCGATGTGTGTCACAGTGTCTGCTTTGGAATATCTGTTCCCTGGAGAACATTCTCTCAATTCCTCAGATATATATGAAGCACTGGTCCCTCGCTGGGTGCTATTCAAGACAGACAAGGGCCTGCTCTCACTGAATTCTAATCCAACTGCATGATAAACACTAAGGAATTCCATAGTAAAGATAACTGATTAATGCATCTAACCCTGGGATCTTTATAATCATTATCTTTCTTTTGAGCAGAGACAGAGGGAGTGTGAGAAGGGGGAAGGACAGAGGGGGGAGGGGAAAGACAGAGAGAGAGAGAGAGAGAGAGAGAGAGAGAGAGAGAGAGAGAGAGGGAGGGAGAGGGAGAGAGAGAATCTTAAGCAGGCTCCACACCCAACCTAAATCCTACCTGCGGCTTGACCTCAGGACCCTGAGATCATGACCTGAGCCAAAATCAAGAGTCAGACGCTTAACCAACTGAGCTACCCAGGTGCCCCGGATCTTTCTTATTTTACCAAAAAATTAAGATAAAATAAAATAAAATGACCACATTTATGCTGAAAAACTGCTCAACACTTCTCATCAACCCTCTCGCTCGCTCTCGCTTCTTCTCGGAAGTCTGCCTGTCAGGCTCCAGGCCTGCACTTGCAGGTGATCGGCTTCCTTTCTCTCTCACTCCCAAGGCATGAGTTCTTTGCCTATGTTCCTCGAACCCACCGGAGTCCTCTGCATACAGGAGGCTAACTGTTTGCTAAAAAAAACGGAATTTGAAATAAGTCACTGGGCGAGCTAATAAACACACACACACACACACACACACACACAGCCAACCACATAGGTTGGCTCCAACAGCACAGCCGATTCTCTCCAGTGAAATCTCATGTGTGTACGAAAGACTCCCTAGTACAGTAAAGGCCCATGCGCACACAGGGAAAGAGGCAGCTCTGTAACATACGCTCCACGTCGTTCGTATGTGACGAATGTACTTCACCAGGCCCTGGACGGCTCCTTCTGTGGACACCGCCGTTCCTGACACTTCCCTCCCTGCCTCCCGATCACGAAAAGGGTGCCAAAACCAATACCGTATTGAAGTGACTTGTCACCTTATCAACGTGTTTTTAGGTTCACACCCTTGTCAATGACAGATTACTTAACTACTAAATAGTCTAACAATATTTTATCTTTCATTTAATCTCTTAACACTTCAACAAACTGACGAGAACACTCTGAACTTGCTGCCTTGCACCTGAGAATTTATGCTAATTGCTGATAATGTAAAACGCATATCCTTTAAAGTAAAAATTACTGAAGTAAAGTGCCAGTAAGCAAGTTTAAAAAGTCAGGTAACTAAAAAAATACGGGGAGTATTTTACAGTTTATAAACTCACTTCCACTTTTCATTTGTAAATATGATTTAATCCTCATATAGCTCTATAGGAATTATTATTATTATTTACCCATACTTTACAAAAAAATAAAATTCTATTGATTTGATTAAAAAAACAAACTATTGGGGCGCATGGGCGGCTCAGTCCATTAAGCCTCCGACTTCGGCTCAGGTCAGATCTCACATTCGTGGGTTCGAGCCCCGCAACAGGCTCTGTGCTGACAGCTCAGAGCCTGGAGCCTGCTTCCGGTTCTGTGTCTCCTTCTCTCTCTGCCCCTCCCCCTCTTATACCCTGTCTCTCTATCAAAAATAAATAAAAATAAATAAATAAAACATTAAAAAAAAACCCAAACAATTAGTTGGTTGAGCAAGAATCTGAATTTCTATTTTTGGATTCCAAATTCTAGATCTTTCTATGGGTTGGACAGTCTCTACCCTTAACATTGTTCTCAAGATACCTAGAGGTGATTAAATACACGAGTTTAAGAGTTAGCAAGAAAATAGGATTTCCTGACTAACATAAATTTTAACAAATATGAGGAGAGTACCTAAGTATAACAAATACACAAATATGATCATTATTGAGGCCATCCACTATGCACATGAATACACCTCTCAGAACCACTAACATGTAAGGAGACACGAGCACGGTGCCAAAGATCAGACTGGAAACCTCACGAGCACCAGGACTTGTATTCTTGTTCACGGCCCTATTCCCAGCGTCCTCAGCAAACACTTGCCAAAGGAATAAATGTTGAAGTATTAACATGGAATATACAAACGAGGCTTTCAGATATAGAATAAAGTTAACTTATATTCAGACCCAGGAGACCAAGTGCCATCGAAGTCATCAGGTAATCCTGAGTCACCTGGAGGCAGGTGCCTGTGACTGTGCTGTGCAAACGGCTCTTCCCTCACAGATGATAAACGGCATGAGATCTGGAATTAGAAGTCAGATACTGTATTCTCTAGGGTGCCTGGCTAACCGACTTTTACTAGATGAGTCACCTTCAACCCTGTCTGTGTATTAGCACCACACCTGGAGAACCTCAAAAGGAATGCCTCAAGAGCCATACCAGACACCAACTAAATCTAAATCTCTGAGAGTGGGGTCAGAGCTGACTTTGTTTTAAAAGTCCACATGCGATATGATACCCAGTGATAGGGGGGTACCACTACTATAAACCACTGGTTCTCAAACTCTGGGGTACAGGAGGGCTGGCTAAAACAAACCCCACCCCCAGAGATTCAGATCCACTAGGTCTGGGGTGGTGCCTGAAAATGTGCATTTTTAGTACATTTCCAGGTGACCCTGGTGCCGGGCGGGCAGCACCCTCTGAGGACGACTGTAGCGTGCACCACCTACAACGTCTCTAGAATTAAAGAGTCAACGTAAGGGATATGTGCACAGAGAGACCTGAAAACATACACAAAATTCACATATTAAAAAAAAGAACTTCACGCTCAACATCACTGATCATTAGAAAAACATAAATGAAATCCATGATGAGATACCCCAACATACATATTAGAATGGGTAAAATTAAGAACAAAACCAAAACAACCCCAGTGCTGGCGAGGAGGCCCAGCCAATGCGCCCGCCCTGCGCTGATGGGGACACAGCGGGGTCCGCCATGTTAGAAAGGAGTCGGTCAGGTTCTCAGAAGGTGAGCACGTCCTTCCCACACTAGCCTGCAGCCCTGTGCCTGGATATTCATCCAGGAGAAATTAAAGCTGATATTCACAGAAAAACATGTGCACGAATATTTATAACACCTTGATTTATAACGGCCCAAGCTGGAAACAACCGAAATGCCCTTCGGCTGGTGACGGGTTATAAACTCTGATCCGTGCACACAGTGAACCACTACTCACGGTACACAACGCAACCCGCCATGGATATTAACGCCACTATGGATGAAGCTCAAGTGCATTCTGCTCCGTGAAAGAAGCCACTTAAAGAGCTACACACTGTATGAGTCCTTGTAGGCAACGTTCTGGAAAAGTTAGAACTGTATGTATACAGGAAAAAAAAAAAGAAATTAAAACAGTCACTGCTGGGGGCTAACCACGGGGAAAGCTCTCGACTACAGAGGGCCGCCCACTGTACCATTCTACACATCTAACCACCACAAGGCGGAAATGGCTGCAACCTCAGGAAGTAATAACTTGACAAGATCATGATTTTCTTAAGTGTGATGTACGTCGTCCCAGGAACACATGGTTTGGTCCTTCCCATTTTAGGTTCACGCTGCTTTCTGAGCACGGATGGCAGCACACACCTCGAAGTAAGCCACCGGGAGAGGAACCCCCGGGGCTCACAGTTTGTGTTTAAACTTGCCGCTGACTCATTTCGCCCTTGATAACTGAACCTTTCTCTCCTAATAACTTTAATTATAGCCATCTCTCATCCTAAAGCTTCCCCTTACCTCGGGAATGTATTTGTTAGCCTCGCAACCTCCTGACTGCGAGACGCTGGGTAAATATGTCACCTCCAGGATTCAGTTTGCTAACAACAGAGCCTGTGTTTTTCATGCATTCTTTCCTGGCTTGTGGATGTCGTGAGGACGAGGAGAGAGGATGTACGGGCCTGGGGTCACTGTTATGCCTGAAATAAACTTCATGGAACTTGTTCTAAACTTGTAAGTACAATAAACACCCTACTCCTGTCTGCCATAACACAGCAACTATTCACACCAGAAACGGCATCCTTAGGCACTATTTCCCAAAGGTACTGCATAAACCACAGCATCTGGACATGGAGGACCCAGTTCTGAGGCTCACTCCATATTCTGTGACCTTGAGTAAACCACTTACCTTCTGTGAGTCTCACTTCAAGGACAAGTGTCTCCAGAGCATACTTTGAAGGCAGTATGAAGCACACATAAAACAAACTACTATGTGATGTCTGTTAGGATTCCTACTCTCTGACCTCTGTGTGGAAGTAACCGAGCAAGAGAGTCACTCTCAGCTGGATGGTACAGATTCCCCCCAGGGTCCTCAGGGCACAGCAATGCACATCTGTGAGCTGGGAGATTCAAACAAACTGTCCATTACCCGAGAGCCTTATGACAAATCAAATCTTCAAGAGATAAATGAAACGTTTGAATGGAGAGAAAAGAAAACCAAACAGGGGCGTGGCTTAAAGAGTGAGTGTGGGGGCACCTGGGTGGCTCAGTCGGTTAAACCTCTGACTTTGACTCAGGTCATGATCTCGCAGTTCGTGGGTTCAAGCCTCGAATCGGGCTCAGTGCTGACAGCTCAGAGCCTGAAGCCTGCTTCGGATTCTGTGTCTCCCTCTCTCTCTGACCCTCCCCTGCTCATGCTCGCTCACTCCTGCCCACTCTCTCTCTCTCTCTCTCAAAAATAAATAAAACATTAAAAAAAATAAAATAAAATGGGAATCATGATAAGCCACCACATGAAGATTTAAAAAAAAAAAAAAAAGAGGAGTGAGTGTGGTGCTCGGGGGAAAGAACATGGGCTTTGACGTCACCCAAACCTGGGTCTGAATTTCAGCATTTATTGTCTTAGGGAAGTTATATTACTTTTGTTTGCATATTTTCTGAGCTACAAAATGGGTATAGTTATCTAGTATAGTTGTGAGAAATAAATGGTAACGTAGACAAAATATACAAGTACCATACCCAATGCACGGGTAGGCACTCAAACAAGGCCTCTAGTTATGCGTTAATTCAACCAGCAATCATTGAGCATCATGTATACTAAGCGCTTTCCGAAGCCTGGCTACCACTTTTACTATTCCTATTTCCCAAAAGGACTAGGACAAATCTAAGGTGAAGGCCAAGCAGCCGGTGTCTGTATTGCTCCATAAAATGGGCATTTCTCACCGTCAAACAGTTCCCGGAGAGCTTAATGTCCGGAGTAAAACACCACATCAGAATCAATCTAATTTGAATGAACCTTTATTCTCCTTATTTTCTTCACTTATTCAATTATTTATTTGGTACTGCAAATCCTGCCTTAAGATGACAAACTTCCCGGAAAGTAACAACTCCATGAAATAGAAGGAGGCAGAAGGCGACACCGTCCCTAACGCTCTCTTTTTATCCCTGGCGTCTCCTGGCTTCCGGGTCCACTGTTGACTAGCTTTGTAACCTGGGGCGAATCACCCCCTCTGAAGCTGCTTCAGCCTGAAGATGGGACCACTTAGCTTCGCTGATGCGAGTAAGGATGTACAGGAAAGAGCAACTACTTGGGCGGGAAACACAAAGCAGAAGGGAAGAGAGACGCAGAGAGGAGTCAGACAGACATGGACTCAGAGAAGAGGAAGAAGGAGAGAAGCAAACACACAGGAATAAAAAATTTGCATAGGATGGAAATCTCAGTGAGCACAAACCCTCAGGCAGGGATATAATCCAGCCTAAGAAAGTCAATCTCTGTTGTGAAACTTATGATTTTTAGCATTTCCCAACAATTAATGGTCATCTAGCGAGTAAATGGTAATGGCCTGATCAGTATCACCAAGGAAAACGTGAAGATCAACTGAGGGCCACAGAGATGATAAAACTATCTAAGAGCGAGCAAACTTAAGTTTTTAGTAAATGCTTCAATGTTCTAAGCAGTCACTCTTAAACTGAGCCATACTTAATTCCTCAGCATGATGCTACTTGACACTAAAACTGTATATTACTATACACATCAAATGTTTGCACCAGTAGGTAAAGGGTTATACACACAAAATCATTTACGTTGAATTTTTGAGCAATTTAAAGGATTTTCAAAGACAATATAAATTGCTAACCTTTGCTGGTTTTAGATCCCTACCCTTTGAATGTTAATAGTCGTCTTCTTATTCTCTTCTTTACTGGTGAGGTATAATTGAAGAGAAAAGGTGTTTTAGCATCAGAACGCCTTAACTAGGTTCTGACCCTCTTTTTCCAGTTGAATAATTCTGTTCTATAAATATTCACCGAACTCTGATTATGTGAGAAGCAAAAGGAATGCAGGGATGATTAAGAAATTCCTGGCTTAATGGGTCTCGGGCTTTTGGTTAATGGCAGGCCAGCAATGCACACTGTTTGGATGGGTGGTTATGGTCTACCATATGACAAAGAGATTTATGTGTTGAAGAGCATCAGGATTGAGTCAGGTTGGTCCACCCTTTGCCCAGTTGAAAGGCGCTCAACATATTTCTAGCCACAGCCAAACATTTTGCCTCTTGGCACTACCTTTGCTTCTTGTCTCTTTCCTTTCAGGTTTCAACACCCACGCATGCCCTCCCAACCTTCCAAGGTGCTAATTTTCTCCTTAACTCCACTGTTCACCTGCAGAGGGGTTAAGAGCTCCCAGATGAGGCCCCTCACCACCACAAAATCTCCATTTGCTGTTCAATAGAACCCTTCGGGCCTCAATATACTCCCAAATGATGTGAAATGCACAACCTGGCCTTAGTATAGAGCATCCTGACAACAAAACCATCCCCTTCTCTCAAGAAATCATAGTCTACTGTTAATTGGCCAAATTAATGCTGATGTTGCTCGTCAAGGGCCTAAGAAGGCACTCACAAATGGTAGTAGGAGAAGGTAAAGCCAATGGTCACAAACCGATGGTTTTGTTTGCACAGTGTTTTAACAACTGGTGATGGAAAAATAATTAGCTGAATTTCTTGGGTTACCCCCAAATAACCTGAGGATCTGGCCACAGTGGGTCCACGCCTTTTCCCAGAAACAACGGACAGGCCTGGGTGGCAGGTGTCTCCTTTAGAGCATAAGCTCTCAAGTATATGACGTTCTCCTGAGGACTCTTTTGACCATCAGAGACCAGCGCTGTACATACCATGTGCCTAGACATCAGGCTGGGGTTCAAGGACTAGAGCAGTAAGCAAAGCATCAAAGTCCCTGCCCTCGTGGAACTGCACTGTGGTTTTGAAGTGATGTGGAAGGAAAAGGAAAGCAGCCCACTAAGAACAGCAAAGTGAAGGTGTTCTGACGTTCTTGCCAAGCTCCCCATGAGCCCCCCAGTCAATGGGAGAGAGTGAATCCTCTGGGACGTGAATGGCCACTCCCTATTCTATCAGTTTTTATATTTAAATTAAGTGTGCTTAAAAAGAGGGTACTCAGCTGATTTGTGAGTCCACGTAATTACAAATTACAGTATCAAATGTCACCATCACTGAACCGATTTCTAAGTTCACTCGTAGATTCAATGACTTCCACACCTTATATCCTACAGATCTCATATGTGACCTAACCACACTGTCTAAATTTCTGGTGAAGGCCTTCAGATTAGCAAATTTGCATTAAATAAGTGCTCTCCTTTACTCCAAGCATTTCAACATATTAGATTTTAATCTAATCAAAGCCTGATTTAAAATAATCACAGATTTGGTCAATTCTATTTTTGATCACAAAGTGAACCCTTTAGAAAGGTTTCTAAACATCGAATGACTGTCTAATGTCAATTTCTGTTTTGCTGAGTTGCACTGAAATGTCTCACGCCTGCTGATTATAGAGTAAGTGAATGAATACAGGAAGAAAGATTGTTTGATGACTTGAGAAAAGTGTCCATACAGGGGTACTGCACATTCTAATTAAGTTCTCCTGATGCAAAAGTACAGGAAACCAGGAGTTGGAATGGTGAAGACAGTTCAAGTAAGAGAGTCAAGGAAGAGAGAAACCACCTGAACATACTGTTTAGATAAGTGAAAATCACTTTACTCAAGAAAGTACGGTTACGTCTTCCCTAAACCAAGTGATACTGCTGGGTTTTACAACTTGGGTTCATTAACAACATGATTCTCATTGAGGGAAATGGAATTTTTATCTTTGGAATTGTTCCCTAACTCAGTTGTCACTGCCACTACCAAGTGTAAAAATTATCTTCAATCAATCTTGATTTGTATGCCTCCAAGAATCACAACCAAGAAAAATGGGTGACACCAGCAGGGAGACCAGGGTACATGGTAAGTGACTCAAACCCAGGTATTTAACTGCTAAGCTCATAGTCTTTCCACCGTGTTCTACAGGCCTTTTCTCAATAATAAGTGAAATCTAAAGCAAGGTTTTAGTTTGCAAAAATTCTCTCTCTTGATCTTCGTAATAATCTTGGGAAGCTGGGACAGACATAGTATCTCTAATATACAACACAATGGGTCCCCAGGTATGGTATTTATGGAAAAATCTGAAGCTAAAAAAAAAATCCAAACCAAAAACCTACCCATGTTTCTGAATGTGGTTTAAATGTTTATTTGTTTTCAGAGAGAGAGAGAGAGAGAGAGAGAGCGAGCGAGCGAGCGAGAGCGAAGTTGGGAGTGTGTGCACACAGGCACACGCAGGTGAGGGACAGAGAGAAAGCAGGAGAAATTCCACACTGATGGCGCAGAGCCCGACATGGGGCTTGGTCACACAAACCATGAGATTATGTCCTGAGCTGAAATCAAGAGTCGGACACTTAACTGGTTGAGCCACACGGGTGACCCTGATTGTGGTTAGATCAGGGGTCTGTAAACTGTCCAAAGAAGTTGGATCCAATGCCTTACGATATCCTCAAGACACAAAGAACTACTAAAAAAATTACCATGTGCAATGTAAGTATGTTACCTTCTGAGTACTCTTATCTCCAAAGGAGTACAGCCCACCTGTTGTGTTTATATTCTTGGGACAGCAAATACCAGGTTTTTGTACCATGCCTACTCTTTCCCACCATAACCCTGGGCCTGAATCCAGCCTCTGAATCTTTCTGAACATACAGCTCCACACAGCCCCTACCAATTGCCTGGCGGCAGTATATTAGCCCGACAAATAAAAGCTGCATTTTTCTATTCTGACTCCCTCCTATGTTGTGTAACAGTGGTTTCTTGCAATTTTTCTTTGCTTTTGATTTTTTTGTTATTAATATTTCTCACATTATTTCATGCTCGCACATATTGTCTTCTCTGTCTTTTATTTATCTCGGAGCACCAAATGCAATGATTCACATACAGCAGTCACTCAAAGCGTTTGGAAGGCACCAGAGACAAATGTATGGTATTTATGGGAAAATCTAGAGCTAAAAAGAGCAAACAAACACCCCTCCTCCAATACTGTCCTTGTTTCTGATTATGGTTTAGACCAGAGGTCAGTAAACATTTTCTGGAAGGTGCCAGGTAGCAAATACTAAAAGCTCTGTTTGCCAGATGGTCTCTGACGTAACTACTCAACTCTACCACCACAGCGGCAGGCACACACAGACGACGTGGCAACGAATCAGTGTGTCCACATTCCAACACAACTTTATTTTGGACGCTAAAACCTGAATTTTATGTAAGTTTCACATGTCACAAAATATTATTCTTCTCTTAAATTTTCCCCCAACAACTTAAATACACTGGGGGGGAAAACCATTCCTGGCTCCCAGGACCTAGAGAAACAGGAGGCAGGCTAGACTTGGCCCACAGGCTATAGTTTACTGATCTCTGGCCCAAATTTGTGGTTCTCAAAATGAGAACTTCGGGTGGTCTGCATGATCCTTTCAGCAAGTCCAACTACCGATGTGTGGGGCCAGATTTTCTTTGTAGGCCTCAACCAAAACAACGAACCACCGCGGACGGAAGGCGGAAGCAAGTAAGAGGGTCCAGCTGCCTTCTATTAAAGCCGCAAACTGAAGAGATTTGCAAAAATGGAAAACAATTTCACACCTCTCACTCATTTCTCGTCATGTTTGGAAAATACATAGCCGTATTTCATAATCCTCTTTATGGTAACACGTTGGGGGTTTATAACTGATTTTTAAATGGGTTAATAACTTTAAGAATGTCTCAGTTTTGATTTCTAAGGCGATGAATGTCAATAGCTACAGCCCGTGTAAACAAGCACTCTCTGGAAGCCCTGGCCGACTTTGAAGATGCTCAGGGTCTTAACTTGCTGCTCTGCCATCGGCTTGCACACCACTTCCTCAGGCCACCTGATTTCAATCCCCATCTCGGCTTCTCCCCCACCCCCCACCAAAGGGCTTCCTAGCGTTGCTGTGATTGGGTCCCCAATTGGCAAAATTTAATTCCATGCAATTTATGTTTGTGTAAATAAAGGTGGTTGAGAGCGTGGTAGTGATTTTCAGGAAAGAACCCTTTTGATCCGTGTAGACCCATAAAATAGGGTCAGCCTCCGCTTTGCCAAGATAGGCAGCTTGAAGCAAGAATCTCTCACTGGCCTATAGTTTCCAGTCTTTAAAAAAAAAAATTATTATTTTAATTCCTTGTCTTCAGGACATCTCTCAACAAACATTCAGTGGCTCCTGTATAAACCCCAGTCCCTCCGACGTGGCTCCACAAACACGGGGCGGGGGGCGGCTCCCTATGCTAATCGGCATCCTCAGAGCAGCATTAAAGCTAAAGGAACAGAGGCCACTGCACACGGTATTACTTGGACAGTACAGATCCTGCGCTGAAAACCGCATCTGCAAGTCACGTACACACATCTTACAGAGCACTTTGAGAAAGTATTAATATTTGCTTGCCCCATCCTTTGAGAGTTAAAAACTTTTGAAAAGAGTATTTTAGGAGAAACTAAAAGGGAAAGTTGTCTTAATTCCAGTGTTACATATATAGGGAAACCTGGTATAAGGAAGCATTTCTTTCAGTATAAATTTACTGTGTCATAAAGATTAACTGTCTATCTAGATGATGTGTCGTGTTGCCAGCATTCGGAAACCACCCCCAACACCATCCCCTGACCATTTTAGAGAGGATTAAAGAAATAATAACCATGATTCCAACATTTATCATTTTGTTGAATGACATAGTCTTCATGAGAAAGCGTGTCCCTGGGAGTGTATGATTCTAAAAATCTTTGTAGCTGTCTCTTACGGAATAGTAATTTTGTAAACAATAACAAAGGAGGAAGAAACTTATAGTTTTGGATATTTATCCTTCAATATGTATTATATCTATTTTAAAAAATCAAGAATTATGATCGGATAATTTGTCATTATTGGCTCCAACCAGAAAAATGAAATACATGTGGCTACTTGGACCAACACCAAAAACTGAAATTCACTAGCATCTTTAAGATTAGAAAGACACTAGCAAATGATTATATTACCTGTTTGGGGAGTTATTACCCATTTGGGGGGACCATGCAATTTATATTAGAAGGAGTTTGGTAGCTGTGATGTTCAAAGAAGAACAAAAAAATAGACTAAAATGTGGAGAAAATGCTTACTGTTTAAATCCACATTAAAGCAAAAGTCTCATCACGATTGCAAAACATTCCAAATTGTGAAACTTAAGTTACTTGTAAGATAGACAAAAGTAAAGCTGCTTCCTCAGTCATTTTTTGAGATCTCAGCATCAATTTAAAGAAAATGCTTATATTTAAAAGAAAGCATTATTTCAAAATACGAATCCCTCCACTCAGGACAAATAAGGACATGAAGTCAATCTACATGTCATACCGCAGTGCTCCGTGCGTATGCAAACGAAGGTGATGGGAAAGTAAAGTTTACAAAAAAGTTACCTGCTTCCCTATCCAATTCTGTAAGGAATGAAAGAGTCATGAGGTTAAAGGAATGACAGACTAAGCTAACGTAAAAATGATCAAATTACATAGAGTTGTTAAGTGGATTATGCAGACAAAGAGGAAAGGAAAAGGACGGATGTACTTCTGCACAGAAAAGATAGATTTCTGTCAAATACCGTCTACAAAACTTTTTTGGATAATGAATCATTTCTTTTCCCATTTTTAAATCAAAGTTATGTTGGAATCCAAATCACAATCACGTGGCCTTTATGCTACTGCAAAGACGAAAGGGAGGATTCTGGTTCACAGCTGAACAGAAAAAACGAGGCTGAGAAAGCAGTGCTACCCCTCCTCAGAACAGCAAAACCAGAATCAAACTGGTTATGTTAAAGCGTGGCACAGCAGTTTAAGATCTGAAAAACACCACTGCTATTTTCATAAAACAGTTCCGTTTAACTTTCCCAATTCCTCTCCCCGGCAGCGGGACAATACCGTGGAACTGCGTCTAGCTGCTGGGGAATTTCTTAGCACTTTGTGGAAACTGTTGGCTTTCAGAAATGGACAGGCTGATGTGAACCAAAAGTTAGACAAAATTGCAGAATTGCAACAACACTAAAAAGCAATTTAGAAAGAGGATCAAGCCAAGCAGATAGGCAGACTTTATATAATAAAGTCAGTTTTCTGGGGTGGTGTATGAGGTCAGTTCCCCAAATTCAAAAAGCCAAACCAAAGCAAAGCATGTGGACTTACATTGCTTCTTTAGTTCTTTCAGCTGTTGTTTAAACTGTACAAATTTTGCATTATTTTGAAAGTCTGTGTCACAATTCTTATTCTGTAAGGCCAAAAATTTCTTCTCCACTAATAATTTTAGATCTGGTATTTTCTCGGGACGTTCTTCTTTTACCTGAGGAAGACAAAACAATTACCTTAGTTAAAGGTTAACAACAGCACTGTTTTGTTAACATTGTTTTTACGTCATTTCATTCAAATAAAAATACGGTGAGGCAGAAAACACAATCCCAACAGAACAGAGAGCCTGGGACGTGTTCCAGAACAGACAGCTGGTAAACAGTTGGGGAGAGCCATTCATTCCCATCTATTCATCACTGTCTTCAACCCTCGCTCCAACGCCCTACTCACTTCTTGTCTCCCGACAACTACTGCGGAAAATCTCACACCAGCGCAACTCTGTGCCCTCGACCTCAAGAGAACCTGAGCCTCATGGCTTCCTCCTCTTCCCCAGGTCGGTCAGTCCCTTCTTCTGCTCCCCAAGTGGGGATTCCAGCTCTCATTCTGCTCAGGCCTCCTCTGGCCCTCAGCCCCCTCTGGGCTCCGACTTCACAGAGAAGGTGAGGCTTTAATCTGGAACTTCGCCATCTGCAGCCACAAGGAGTTAAGTGTCCCCTGTTCTGTTCAAAGCTAAACTCTCAACCTATATTCCTTTTGTCCTTCCCAATATTTTATTACAAAACTTCCAAACATGTGGCAAAGTTGAAAGAATTATATTTTACCATTCATCCACCTCCTAGATGCCACAACTGACATTTTGCTATGTCTGCTGTCTCATCCGAGTGACCCATCTGTCTCTTCTTGTTTCATCCCTAATCTGGCTTTCAAGTCCAGTCCTCATTCCACCTTCACCTCTGTCAGGACGAACCTTCCCCTCTAGAAGCTCTTCCCCACCCCCGCCAAACCTCTGCATTGGCTCTTTACTCCCAAATTTAACAAATGACCTCCTCTAATCCCTGCCCACTCCCCTCAAGTATTTTCTCTCTGCGGTCCAGCTCCTTGGAAAAATCATCTGTACCCACTGTTTCTATTTCCTCAACCTCAAACGTTAGCCACTGCCATCAAGCTGCTGTCCCTGCCTCCTGTCCCACTTTACCACAACTGCCCTTCTTCAGGCCTTCGTATTTGGCCTCCTGATGCACCTGCCACGAAATTCACCAAACTCTCCCTCTTGCGTCCCAACATGCCTTAGATTCACCACAGCCCCCTTAATATTCGATTGCATTTATTTTTACATGTCTGTTACCCCTAACAAAACGCAGACTCTCTGAAAAATGTGTGATTTATCACTGCGTTTGCGAGCACCTGGCAAGTGGTAGGTGGTATTCAATAGATGGACTCAATAGATTTCAAACAAATTAATCTTACATGCTCAACTATACTTTCCCACTAAAACACACAACTGATCGACTCAACTGTCATTAGGAGAGTCTACAGCACAACTTCAAAGCTGGAAGACAATTGAGCAGTCATCTCCCCTTGAGGTCCACCTCCCTCAGGATCATAAATAAATAAAATTATACAGAAAGAAGTGAAATGACTTGTTTACTATAATCCAGTTGGTTGGAGGCAATGTTAACACTGCAGATAGATCCAGACAATTCTTGCTTTTGGTTCCAGTTCATGGAATATATTTCTCTCTCTGAATCTGAAGGTCAACTCGTGTGAAGTTAAAAGATTACCTGCAATTTATCTGTTTCAAGTACCCTTTGTTATGGAGAGAAGAATTACATAATGCTCTTTTGTTTAACTGCTGTGCATTTTAACTAGCTAAATCAAAAAATAAAAATTAGCCATGAAACCAAAATGCCTAAATGTAATTTATGGCACAGAGTATAGAAACTGTCTTCTCGCTGGATGGGAGATAGTCAACCAGTGCTGGATCCATCATCAAAGAGAGCCGTGAGAAATATGGAGAGGTTTTAATGACACATCTTATATGTAATTAAAAGTTTTAAATAAGTCCTGGAAGGCTAAAGTACCAATAAAGCCCAGTTTGGAAAAGAGAAGGTAGAGAAGCAATTTAACAATGCCTCATGTCTCAAGAATAAGAGCTGTTATACACGGTGACTAGCTATTCTCTACTTCTATAATGGACAGAACAAGATGAAACAAGTTCAAGACTGTAGCATGAGAAGTTCAGAGTAGGTATAGAAAATAAATGACAAGTTCTCAGAAAAGAATTATAGTCTTTCTTTCTGGATTTATAAAATAAAATGGACTCACATCTACCTGATATGTTAATAGTGCTATTATCAGCATGTATGAAGGTGAACTTCTCAAGGTCTTTCATGGGTTGAAATTATTATTTAATCTAGGGCAATCAGAGCAGAGCGGAGCAGATGATCAGCAGATGCAAGACTTCTTTTCCAGTAAGGTCTCTAACCCACTCAACATATTTAATGTCCTCAGCTCCATTACCACCAAAGCAGAGGAGCTGGCCGGATGATGGGGGCAGCGGAGGTGGAGAATCGATAGGCATTTTGACGTCGACAACACGGCGACCTGAAATAGGACTGGGAAAACCCGAATAAGCCAAATTTAGCGATTCAAAATACTCATTTTCCCCAAGGCCAGACCCTCAATAAAACTGCTGGAAAGCACATAAATCCACGGCAGCAAGCATCCTCTCTGGAAACGCGATGCTCGGTTGGCACAGCTCTGCGTGCCAGAGAGAACTTACTGTGCTCGAGCCATCAAAACGAGAGCCTGGAAAATACTGAACTCCTTATCTGTTTAAATCAATGCGGTAAGTGAGGATTAAGGATATCAGTCATGGACTCTTGCTTTGTTTGTATCTTCAAGAAAAATAAGCTGAACAGTCCAAAATGGGAAGCAAGAAAGTCATTCTTTGGGTAGCTGATCATAAGTGGCATGGAGTCCAAAAAAGGTAAGGATGACCCTCCTTCTCCAGGACAGATTTCAAATACTTCAAAGAAACGTGAGATGGCAGGAGAGATTTTACTGGATCCTCAGTCCATTCCTTTCCCGAGGATCAAGTTCCTTGATGCAGGACTTAAATTCTAAGGGAATCAAAAGCCACTGGGTGTATTGGTTTCTAAGGCTGTCACAACAACACACCACAGATTAGGTGGCTTCTAGGTGGAGACTGTTTTCTCTCTGATCTGGAGGTGGGAAGTCTCTGGCTTATAGGCGACCATCTTCTCCCAGTGTCATCTATCACATGGTCTTCCTTCTAGGTGTCTGTGTCCAAATTCCCCTTTCTTAATAAAGATACCAGTCATACCAGATCAATGACTTCAGTTTAACTTAACTACCTCTTTAAAAACGCCATCTCCAAAACAGTCATATTCTAAGGTACTGGGGTTTAGGAGTTTTAACATGAATTTTGGGGCAACACAATTCAGCACATACACTGGGTTAAAAATTTTTTGAAGCAGAAGGGTTTCTTTTTAGTTTTTTTATTGTTTTATTTTATTTTTGAGAGACAGAGCATGAGCGAGGGAGGGGCAGAGACCTAGGGAGACACAGAATCCAAAGCAGGCTCCAGGCTCTGAGCTGTCTGTCAGCCCAGACAGAGCCCGATGTGGGGCCGGAGCCAAAGTGAGACGCATAACTGACTGAGCCACCCAGGTGCTCCTGAGCGGAAGTTTTTTAAAACACTTCACAGATTATTAATCTTTATGCCATTATAATTTAAAATGATAGAAACTACCGAGAGGTAAACTCTGCAGATACCAAACTTACATAATGGGAATCTGATACTGCCCTCGGGAGAAGAAAAAGTCAGGTTTTTATGCAGCACCCACTTCCCCCTCCAGTGAGTGCCTTCCAAGTGCTAAGAACTGTGGCTAAACCAGACAGAAACCAGAAAAGTTGATCAAGAGCAGATGGTGAACAGCTTTGAAAGTGAGACCTGGCCTTGGAGCCGCAGGAAAGACAATTTCAGGAGGTTTTAGGGAGTAAAGTAAGATACCGTAAGAAATTTTTAAAAAAATCGTTGCTATAGTTAAAGCGTATGAGACGCAGTCCAGACAGGGAGGGGGAAGGAAGTTTCTGCTATGCGTTAACTAACTGCAGAGGCGCTGGCAACCTGACCACACCACGATGCCACTTTTAAAGCACGGTGGCCAAGTGTTTTTGCGAGAGCAGGACAAGGGATCGCTGTGGACGCCAAGATCTTTAATAGTTAACATGGACAACCAGGGAAAGGATCTTTTCCCGAGGTAAGAAGGGGCAACCCTGAAAGTCTGTCTGAGTGGAGAGATCTGGTACACAGCAGGAGAGACGTTTTAAATGAGGAAAAGGGAACAGATGGAAAAGAGCTGCCAAAGGAACTCTGAAAGAAGCAAAGAAGAAAACCAGGGGTGAGGAATGCCCGCAGAAGAAGGAAAAGGGGAAAGTTTTCCTGACAGACATGCTCGTCCTTGGGGGAAAATGATGCAAGAGAGCGCAGGTAAGATAAGGTCTAAAAAGAAACTGGACTTCATTACCAGGGATTTTGTACCCTGTGGTGGCACGATTTGCCTGTCCCAACCCACCAGCCTGGGAAGCTTCTCGCAGCAAGGGCTGTTTGCCTGATGTCTAGTGCACTTCCTGGTGAATGGCAGGCGCTCACAAGATGGTGAGGAAAAAGTGAACTACAGGGCGGCCAAATGATACTGTACTGAGATGAGAAAAGAGACCCAGGGAGTTCTGTGTTAACAGGGGAACTAAAGTTTGGCAGTAAAGGAAGAGAGAGACGGGAGCAGACCATGGGAAAGAGACTCACTTATTTGCACAGAGGTTAGAAGTGGCTTGAAATCAAGGTGACACAATGGGGGAAAAAGAACATGTACCTGGGATCAGACAGATCTGAAAAAACCCAGCGTATGGATCTTGGGACAACCCTTCCAGGCCTCAGGTTTCTCTTACCCCTGAATCAGGAATCAGGAACACCCCCTTCAGTGCTGGGAGGATTAATTAAACCACATTTGTGTTTAACTTTGGCATATTGTGGATGTTAAGAAATTTTTATTCTTTTCCTTTCACCTTTGGCATACAGCCTTGAACTTGTCTGTGGGCTGAGAAGGAGGAGCCAGTGGGGAAACATAAATCACAAATGCTAAGAGAAGGCAGATAACAGATTTCACTTAAGAAAAGCATTCAAGTACTCGGGCAAAAACTAGAGAGGAAGCAGGCCAGCTGGGAAAGCCCAACGACAGCCTTTGCCAGGTGTCATAAATGCCTACAGGGCTGGACGGGCAAAGATCTGAGGAAGCCCCCGTAAGAGGACAGCAGGAAGTGGTGAGGGTCACGGTACGCAGACAGGACCAGCCCCAGGTGTCTGTGGTCCCGTGACAGAGCAAGTCCAAGATCTTCAAGGAAAATTAGAAATCTAGATTTTTGTGGCACATTTTTTAGTTTTCATAACAATGCACAGTCCAGACAATACATCAGCCTAAAAGCCCACGAATTTGAAACCTCTATGTAATGCAAAGGAGATATTTTAGCCATGAAAATAAAAGTGCTTCCATGACCCACAATAGTTACGGATCCAGTGCAACTCCCAGATTTCTACTTGAGGGATGAAATTTGGTCCTTTTAAGCACGACAGAGAATAACGCAAAAAAATCATGAAGGAGAGAGGGGAAAGGAAACGATTCCGCTAACCCAAGAATTCGTGATTAAAAACTCGGGCTCTAGATTTGAGATTAAACGTGAGGCTCTGCTACTGACTGAATGACTTTCGAAAAGTTAAGAAGTACATCTAGCCTAGGTTTCCTCACTTATACACAGAAAATAATCACAGTATTTGCCTCACAGAGTTGCTGAGAAAAACAGATGGAATGAAGCAATGAAGCGCTGAGCTGTCGGGCACAGGGAATACTCGGTAATGAGTAGCTGTTATTGTTACTATTATTGTTGTTATCATTACACATACATCTCTGGGGTGCCTGGATGTAGAGGCCAGCGGCTCAGCATCCTGACATGGAAACACCACCCAGAAGAATCACTGCATAGATCTTAACAGAAACCATGGAAACGAACAGGGCTACCAAGAAGACTGAATAAATAGAAATAAAAAAGGACAAAGGATAGACCTAGGAGAAAACCACATTTATGGGGTAGCTAAAGGAACCTAAAAAGAAAAAGGACACGACTTAAGATGACAAACAAAAGAAAATACCCCTGAAGTCCAGGAAGGAATTTCAAGATCTGTCAAATGCTGCAATGGAAAAGTCAAGCTATATTAAGGATTGAGACCTGTCCATTGGACCTGGGGACTCGGGCACTGGGGACTTTAGCAAAAGCAGAGATACGCACAAAGTATGGACTCTGTATATACAGACCTTTGTTCAATTTTTCAAAAAGATGGAGCCAGAACAGGAAAAAACACACAAATACCCAACAGTTCCAGTGGCTCCAACGAACTGCTCAGTTTCTGCTCAAAACCACTCGTGTGAATGTTTAGCTACATTTAATTGGAACCCAACGCTCCTGTGACTGCAATATTTCTCTCTGTCAGCAAGGAAGAGGGGATGAACGAGCTGTCAACAAACTAAGTTAGGTCTCTGGTGGCTCTTTCCCTTATGAAAAGCTGACTGTTTTAGGAGACGTGATTATGGTAGGAACAGATGCCGGAAGGTCGTCCTTACCCGTATCATTTCCAACATGCTTTAACAGAACATTTTAAATATTCATAATATACCTCATTTCTTTCTAACAGTATTATATACATGAGCAATTACTCAGTATGTCATTTTATTGCCCTAGGACAAAGTCAAGGTTTCCTCCTCCTCCAATTATCATTATTGCCTTATAGCTATCGTTTCACTGGGAGGGGAGATCACAGGAGCTAAGGACATTAATGGGCTGAGTCATTCACACACTTTTGAATCATGTGAGAATCTAGTTTAAAATTAGTCATTCTTGCAACTAAACCAAGGCAAGACTCAGATAGATTTACTCTCCAAAACAGCCACGGTTAGATATCTCACTCCCAAAATAACACATACCTGATGATTTACATCTTGGAAATCATATAGCCTTTAGAAGCTTATTATGCGTACAAAGTAGTGATAAGCAATTTGCTTTGTGTTCTTCTTGGGGCACTTGGTGTACTCCAAGCTCTAATCCGCAGTCAGCTGGACCTAAGGCTATGAGGCCTGCTTTCAGGCTGGGAGTCCACAGGGAATTGCCTCCACTGGTCCCTCGAACATTCATTCAACAAGTATCTACTAAATCCTGGTTGGGTACCGGGCATTACGCTAAGCACTGAGACATTTATGGAAGTCAGCCCACACTTATGACACACCACCAACCTAACTGGTCATGCACAGGGTAAATTTATATAGGCCAACACTGTCTCCATCTTTACACAGCAAAAAAAAAGCTTGGTAAAGTTTTTATTGAAAGGCATGTCCAGGCCAGGAATCATTTTGCTTTCACTGGGGATAACCTAATTGCATGTACGTATGGAGATACACTGTATTTTTCTACAGAGTTTACTATACTGTCTTTTCCCCGTGTGAAAAAGTACATATTTATCATACACAGTAATGATGACCAGCATGGATTATGGCCTTCATCTCATGCCAGTTTCTGCTGTCAGTTGCACAATCTGCAATGAACTCTGTTGGACCCAGTTATTTGTAATTGAGTGAGTTTCCTAGTGCCATTATTTAGTTTGACTTCTGACAAAACACTTGAGAGAAAATACTTCCTTGTTGGGCATTATGACACATCGAATGGACTTCATGGTTCAACAACGTGCTGTAATACACCATTACCAAGCAGACAGACATGGGAACCTCTTTCCTCCTTGAAGGTTTTCAGAAGAAGTTTCAAAATGGAACTGAAATATGTGTGAGAGCGCTGCTGGTCCCATTCTCCTGGACCAGTCCTGCCAGGATAGCTGTCTGACAGATGGCAGCTGAAGGAGGCAACTTGCCATGTGTGTGCATCTGTTACTAAACATTTATGCTGTTGAAAATTACTCCAATAAATTTCTCATGGCGCCTTTCCCACCATCAGATTATGACCAAGAGGAATCCCTTTTTTATTTATATGGGATACAGCGTTAGATTCTCATATGGCGGGCGCGGAAGAACTACCCCCTTAATTTGGCCTCTCAAGTATTTTTTATTTTTTGCTTTGTTTTGGGGCAGAATTCATGGGAACATGCATTATTCATTTATTCATCCATTCAGTAAATATTTACGGAACACCTAACCACACACAGGCACTGAGCAGGGCACTGGAGATGCGACAGTGGACAGGCTAACCTGCACCCTGCTGTTTTCACGGGTTTGGGATTGCATGGAGGAAAGAAGCATTATTCAAACAAATACACTATCGCCAACTGTGATAAGTGCTGTGAAGGAAACGTATCAGATGCTGGGAGAGCATGTACAACATGAACGTGAGGACATCACTTTCATGGGCAATCTTTTTAAGCACCGCTCAATTTTAACAGGGGGCATGTGGAGGGGAGGGGAGTGGGGGACCACGGTTATTTGCGGACACTGCACTCACACAGTACCTTTCACTGGAGGGGTTCAGAGTTTTCCACACACAAGTATCATGGCCCCAGTTTTACAGGTGTGAGGAATGGGCAGCTACCAGCAGTTAGGTATCTGGCCCAGAGTCATACTGAGCCAGCGACCAATGGTTTGAACTCATTCAAATCCCCTTTCAATTTAATTTTGCTTTGCTTGTGCCTCCAAGTAACAATTAAGAATGAACTTTCATACCCCATCTTAACTTTAGGAAGACACAGTTGATTTCAAGTGTATACCCTCAACCTTCAGTGAGCACATTTGTTAGTTCTTATATGAAGGACACTTACTCTGCATTTGAAATTGCCTTTCTTGTCCGCAAGGCCTCTGTCATCCACAGAATTACTCAATGCCTCATTTACTTTTATGGTATTTCACTCAGGATTTTGTAGTAAAAAAAATACAGCAATGGGTTGATGCTAATGGGATTTTCTGGTTGTACCAAGTACCCCAGGTTCCAGAAAGATGATCTTTCAGAATGCTAAATCGTTTACTGGAAATTCAGATCCAACGCTACCTGGGAGACAACACCTCATGAGATTAATGTCCCACAGGATGCCTGTAACCAGTCAATAATATGTGACACTCATTCTCCAACAGCCGGAATATGTGGGCAAGGAACAAATACACATCTTCTCCTCCCTGTCATCACACCTAATGACCAGCTTGCATTCCTCGCCCGCCCCCTCCCCCCTCATGGCCGCAACTCTAGTTCTGCTGGTTTAACAGTCTCGGTACCCAAGAAAAGAATGATTTCACCAAGGGACTTAACAAAGCCTCCACTGATTTGTAAGCTTAAACTGCAACCTAGCAATTCTGAGCTCCTTGTGACACTAAAAAGACACACAAAAAATGAGGTTACACAACTTTCTGGAGCAAGGAATCTTGATTTTCAAGGGTAGAGAGGATGGCTGCTCCAGAGTGAGAAGAGGGAGGTGTGTGTCTAGAACCAGAAATACCTTCTAGTTTTGCCATTTCTAATGGTAAAACATAATGGAAGTCGGAAGTAACGCCATGTAGGCAGGACCATCAGGAACATAGATACTCCAGGAATGAAAGTCGAGGTGTTCTAGTCCGATAAAAACCTACAATCATCTGGCTGAGCGCAAAGAGAACATGGAATGGGTAGTGGAGAAAAGGAGTTAATACCAACTATGGGTTCAGGACCAATGGCAAAAGCTAAGGCAGAAGTACCCATTCATGTTTCTTCCTTAGTTTGACAAATACATATTTATGTTTTTAACTAATTTCTCCCCTTCCTCTGTTCCTAATATTTTAGAAAATGTAAGTTGGTGTGAGGTGGGTGGCTCAGTAAGTTAAGTGTCCGCCTCTTGAGATCGAGTCCCATGTCGAGTGGAGAGCCTGCTTGGGCTTCTCTCTCCCCCTCTCTGCTCTTCCCCCTCTTATGTGTTCAGGTGTGCTTCTCTCTCCCTTTCTCCAAATAAATAAATACATAAACATTAAAAAAAAGTCAGTTCGTGGCTGACTAGTTACAGAGTACCATAAGAGAACAGTAACACAAAAGAATAAGTGTGGCCCAAACATCCTGGACTTAGAAATAGTAACTAATAAGATATTTGATCGGTCCACCTTTGGAGGAAAGAGAGCATTGGATGAGAGACAGCAGCAATATGTTAGTAGGGCATATTTTGTTACTGTTCTGTTGTTTGCAAAGTTAAGTCTGGGAGAAAACTGTATACAGAGGTGGAGCAGCCAAGCCCACTGGTCTAGAACCTTTCGTATACTTTCTCTATGTTTCGGGAATGTCCCACCTTCTGAGAGATACCTCACTGGGGTCGGAACCCAACATTTGCTTTCCTGGCCTCCCCTGCAGTAGGAACACAGACGTCGTGTTGTCCCTTGGCCTGTGGAACTTCAATTCTTGTGAATGACATGAAGGGGTAGTGGTACAGGAGGGGCCTGCACAGCCCCTGGAACCAGATTTAGCTGGAGATGGAACCTCCCAACCTCAGCTCTCTCTGGCTCCCAGCTGTGTGACCTTGGCCAAGTTAGTTAACCACTCAAGAACCCAATATCCTCATCTACACTCTAACTATGCCAGATGATGTCTTGAATAGTGAACGGATTAATATATCTAGAGAATTTGAAGCTTTGAAATCCAACTGCAGTAGCCACTGGCCACAGGTGGTTATTTAAATCTAAATTAAAACTAAATAAAGTTTAAAGTGTAGTTCCTCAGTCACACTGTCACATTTCAAACGCCAGTAGCTAGCTCGTGGCTACTTTTCCGGACAGTGCAGATACAGAACGTTTCTACTTTCTATAGGAAGTTCTACCAGAATGTGATGACTTACAGGGTACTTCCTGGCACTCAGTAAGCACTCAAATGATAGTGCTACTATGATTATTACTAGTACTGTTATCACCACATTGCTGTTATGGTCTTTTTGTTCCTTTACATGACACCCCCAGAACTAATTTACCTTATATCATCACATTTGTGCTTGTGACCACCATCAACTACTCCTCCCCCACCCTTCATCCCTTTCCCTCACCTCTGACAACAACCAGGTTATCGTTATTATTACAAAATCAAGGTCAATATTCAGCGGAATTTAAACTCCGGGAGGGGACGGGAGACAGAAGAGTAAAAAGCAATTGGAATGTAGCCTGGTAAGAATTAGCAGCAGTTATCGGTAGCAACAACCGCTCTTGATTTATAGTTTATTATGAGCAAGGTACAGAGCTAAGCGTCTCATAGGCTTCTTTAATCCCCCCTCCAAACAAACAGCCTGAAAGGGAAGAACTAACAGACCCCTACATTACAGATTAGGAAACTGAGGCTAAGGAGTAGTCTGACTGGAAGCAGTCAAACAGCTCACCAGCGGTGGGGCCGGGACTCACTGCACCGGCTGGTCTGTTCCACTACCGAGTCCATGACTTACCTACCACCCTAGACATCACCAAGTCCTACTGAGTGCCCACTAAGGGCTGTGCACTGCTCGAGATGCAGGGGAAACAGTGGTAAGCTAACGAGACCAAGTCCCTGACCTCATGGAGTTTACAGGCTAGCTGGGAAGAACAGTATTAACATGATGAAGGCATGGAGAACACACAGGGCAGGGTAGGTGCCTTCATCTACGATGGGCAGCCAGGGAAGGCTCACAGAGAAAATGACATTTGAATAGAGACCAGAGGCAGAGTAAAAGGAGGTGAGGTGAGAAGTCACAACAGAGAGAGGGTGGGATGGGTCAAAGAGGCTAGACGCCTCTCTTCTGAGAGATGGGAAGCCGTGGGCAGGAGGTAGAAGATGTGATTTTCTGTTTAAAGAACTACTCTGGCTGTTGTGATAAGAAAGATTTGGGGGAGGAAGGGCAGAAACCGGCCACTGCAGTCATCTACGCAAGGGTGACGATGGCCGGATGAGGTCACAGCAGCAGAAGGAGCAAGAGGCGATCACATTCAAAAAAAAGTTTTTTTATGTTCTTTATTTTTGAGAGACAGAGAAAGATAGCGGGAATAGGGGAGGGTCAGAGAGAGAGGGAGACACAGAATCCGAAGCAGGCTCCAGGCTCTGAGATAGCTGTCAGCACTGAGCCCGACGTGGGGCTGGAACCCACATTCCGTGAGATCCTGACCTGAGCTGAAGCCGGAAGCTTAACCGGAAGCTGAAGCCGGAAGCTTAACCGACTGAGTCACCCAGGCACCCCGAGGTGGTCACATTCTAAATACATTCTGCAGGTAGAAACAACAGGGTTTACTGGTGGGCTGAGAAACAAGGAACTCAGGACAACTTTGGTTTTACCCTGACTGAATGAAGGCGTATAGCTGTCATCTGCTGAGGCGGAGAAGTCTGGAGGGACAGCGGATGTGGGAGAACACACATGAGGAGTTCAGTTTTGGAAGGCTGAATGCGGACCGCCAGCGGGAAGGAAATGAAGTGGATATGAGAAGACAGCTGTAGACGTGAGACACGGTTATGGAGAGAAGGCAGGGGCACAGGTACAAGTGCATGGCGTCAGAAGAGCACACGCGAGAAATCCACTTGACAGAAATCGGTCCCGCCAGTGAGGGCTTTCAGAGCCCTACTCCCGGTAGAAGGAGTGATGTGTACTTGGGCCGGAAGCATGAGAACTCTCTAAGAGCTAGCATACACGGATGGTAAAAAATGAGACTAAGCAGGGGAGTACGTCAGGTAAGGACGTCTGTATTCAGTGCTGAGCGTAGTAAGGAGTAACTGAAGAAGGTAAGCTGTGAAAAGGGGGGCAAAATAATGAAAACTCCCAGTTTAGAAAGATCGCTTGGGCGACTAGACCGAAAACACTGGAAGAGAGCAAAGCCTAGGGCAGCAAACGCTCCATGGGAAACTGAAGACCGAAGACAGGGAGGAGGCCGGTGAGCCAATCTGAGAGTCGGTCAAGTCCAAAGAGGGGGCTGCCTGCTGGAAGGAGCTCGCAGGAAGAAGGACAAAGAGCCACTTTCTGGTGTGCGAGGAGGACGACATCACCATTTGCCAAGCTGCAGCAGCTCAGAGAAACGCTGGGGGCCCAGCTCTCCCGACGCCTGCTGACGTCAAGGCGCATCGGCAGAGTGGGGATGGCAGCGAGGACAGTGGGGCTGTCCGTGTGGTTCCCAGCCGAGGGCCCCGGCATGGGAATGGGGGCACAGGCCTCGGCTTCGGGAGACAGTGGCTGGAGTTACAAGCACGGATGTTCTCTCCTGGGAAGAGAGTGCAGCGTGGGAAGAGAAACGGGCTGAAGGAGGCCTAGTGGGCAGAGCGACATCACGGAGACTTCACCGAGGAGACCACGGAGAAGGGGCCTAGGAGCCAGAAGGAAGAAAAAGCAGACATGCGTTGTCATAACTGGAACCCAGCAATTCAGGAGGAGGGAGGGGGAGCAACAGTGGAGAAGTCCCGTGAGGAACTGACCGAGCAGCACCCACCGGATCTGTCACAGGCGTGGGAACCTCGGGCAAGTCACCCAACTGTCTACCCGCCGCGCAGGCTGTCGTGAGGGCACGCGGGGACGTGTACGAAGTACCGGGACAGCATCAGCACACTGGACACTATGAAACCTGCTCTATTTGTATCGCCGTGGGTGTCAGATGGCAACAAAGAGAACAGGGGCAGGAAGCAGAGAACGAAGGCCAGGAAGTGCCGCGTGCCGTGTGGCAAAGAGCGAGGGGCAGAAAAGAGCGACAGCCTTTGTCCCCTCCTCCTGCCCCTCTCTGGATGTCTCCCTTCTCCCTCCTTCTAGATGCAGCGGAGAACGCAGTCATTCCCGCGAGCCTGTCCAAGGGGCCCTGCTAAGTTTCTCAGGGTTTACACAAAGAACCGTGTTCCCACAGCCTTTTAAGGCAAACATCAGAGGTCTGTGACACGGACGCGATGTTCTTTAGAAGGGCAGCTTCCATTCATGAGCAGTCCCACCAAAATTAAAGCTATCGATTAGTGATTTCAAAAATTCTCCTGACAGTGTTTGAAACGATAAGCCAGGTGCTGTTTATCAAATGAAACATTCTAACTGCATGATTAAGGGGACCTTTGAACAACCAAACGGACTTTCAGGTTAGTTTCGACACTGGCCACATGAGAGTCACAGAGAAGTTTCCCAGAAGGCACATGCTTTCCTATCAAGGACTGAGGTTCTGCCTTTCGGGGGGGCACAGGAGACAGACTCAGGAAACTGTCTCTAACATTTCCATTTCTAATGTACGAAAACGCCATGTTTTACATAAAAGAGTCCACTGGTTTTTTTTTCATATTATATATAACCCTTCTGGTCCCATTTCCTCCACAGCCTCTTTGCTGTGGAACTGACTTTGCAGTTCTTTCAGTGCAGCTCTGTACGTGAAGCCTGTGTTCTATGCTCTTCCCCGCCCGCTTATTCTGTGTTCCATCCATCACATTCAAGGCTCCTAGAAAAGCCCTAATTACGGAGGATCTTGATTTTCTTATACACATTTACATAAGCTTCCCTTTCCGACACAACTCAGCAGTCAATGGTGACACTGAGGCTCTCTGGTGGCAAAGAGGTACCCTGCTTTAGGATCTCAGCAAGGAAGGGAGTAGTCCTTGCTCCGGTCTTTGTGTGAGTGTGTGGAGGGGAGACAGGAAGAGGAGGGACATACATACTTGGGGTTCTCTGTCCTGAAGAAAGCAGACTTGAGAATAGGGAACACCGCATTTCACAGAAGTGCTTTCTTTCTGAGCATTCGGAAGCAGGAAGACGTGCAACCAGAGGAAGCAACAGTGAGTCTGCCTGTTCCATCGCTTCTCTGGGGCTTACGGTCACACCCTCCATGAACTAGAGGATCTTAATAACTGAAAGAACCAATTCACCATTTCTGTTATCATCTAAAAGAAAGGGAAATGTGAGTTGTTTTCTTCCTTCTGTTCTTGCTAAGTATCCATCAGAAAGCCCTTTTAGTAAGACTGTAGGAACCAGAATGGCGGCAAAATCTCGATTTCGAAAATAGTACATTTTGCCCTCTCAATCCGTAACCTCTAACATTCTTAAGTGCCACAAAGATTCTAGTAAGTGGACCTCTGATTTCAAATCCCTTGTCTTTACATCACACTACATGTCTACAGCAAGGAACGAGGGCAATCCTTACATTTGCGGCTGGACCTTTCCCTGAGTTATCACATCTCACTCCACACAATAGACTATGGGGTTACTAATGCCCCAGCGCTTCGTTAATCTTTTATCCTTACCTGTTCCATTCACCGCAGCCTAGCAGCCTATCAAATTCTTGGATGCTGCCTTCTCTATAATTAATATGGCTTCCTGATACTTGAAATTACTTCCCCTACTAAAGCTATCAAATTGCCTTTTGCCTTCCAATTCATCTCGTAGGAGAAAGGTTTCCTGACTAAATGAAAACGAATTCTATCCATCGCAAACCTAATCCAAAAGCTACTACACCCAGGAAAATTAAAACAATACCAAGACAAGACCGGTCAGATGCTTCCTAGTCTATACAGAGTACTTTTCAGAATAATTTACATAATCTGATTCTCAGCACCCGGAGAGATTAAAGAACTTCCTTGAACCAAACACCTAATGGGGGACAGAGCTGAGGCTGAAACCACAGACGACACTATTTCATAACACCGGGGAATATTATATAACTAAGCCGCGTATTGTGTGTTCACGCACCTTCCCAGACTTGGTGGCCACCCTGTAAATCCAGATCTGCTCGCCCTAACTTATTTTCCTTGATTCTCCCCCACTTTTGCTCTGGAAGTGCTAAAGAAGGGGGCAGGCAATGGAAAATACCACCTTACACTGGGATGATATTTAAACATTGATAAACCAGCTTTCATACTGTTCCCCAATTTAACTTCACAACCTTGTGCCTGGAAATTAAAAGAGGCAACTAATATTTTCTGAATGCCGACTACGTGAAACCTCACTTCCTACGAAGGCATGAAGCATTTTACCTCCATTATCTCATCTAGTCCTTGTACCAGCCCTATGAGGTGTCACCCTCTTTTTACAGATAAGCAAGCTGAGGATCTCAACAAGACAAGTCACCAGCCCCATGTCATACAGTCAGGCACTGAAGAAGCAGGGGTGAGTCTGGGCCTTCTGATTCCAACTGCACTGCTCCGTCCGCTACCCCAGTGAACATTCTTATGTTCCACAGCATGCCGCACCCTGACCATGGAGAGACTTCTCCCTCGGTGCTTCTAAAAATCAATCGTGAACAAATCTATAGGCTAACCTGGCAAGAAGAAAACAGTTACTCAACCTGAGTTAACTAAACTAAACAGAACTAAACTAAAGAGAGAAACATTGGCTAGGTTTACTTTTGTTATGGAAAGGACAGAATATTGAAATAATATAAACATCAAGCATCTATAAAAACCAGGAAAAATATAAAAGCTATAAAATCTAGAACAAAAGATTTACTCCATTTTTATCTCAAAGCCCTAAAATTCCTTCATATTCACACCACTGCCACTTTTAAAATATAACCGAGACGAAAAGTTTGAGAAGGATTAATACTGGTTCATCCAAAGTCTTTTCTAATATAACATTAGAATATAAAGTCTTTTCTAACGTAATTATTTTCTACTATAACAGTTCCACATAACAGTATTCTTCCTCAAATAGTTCTTTATTACAAACAGAATCCCTCCCTTATGCATGTCAAATCAGTGTGAAGAGTCACTTTTTGTTTAAACTAAATGTTCCAAAACTTTACCTTTGGGAAATTGGTGATAAGACAGGTGTAAGATCAGAAGCATCCTTTATAATTGACACTAGACAAAGTATTCTTCCTCCCTAAGAAATCTACAACTCAAAGTAAACTCAATGAACTCTGTCTTGAGGCATGACAATAACCTTGCATTACAGGTCAAAACACAGAGGTGTAGGGGCATGCGTTGAAGCAGCATGCGGCTCCTGATCTCGGTGGTCATGAGTTCAAGCCCCATGTGGAGTGTAGAGATTATGTAAACAAATAGAACTTAAAAACAAAAACTATCAAGGTTCCGAATCAGCACGTCCCTTTACCTCCCTGAGGCTCAGGACCCACCGTGTCTACCTTCCCTAACCTGGAGGGTTGCTGTGATCACTAAAGAGGTCACAGAGTCCAGAGGGCTTCTCCACCCTTCACTTTGGGCAAAGAAAATTGGTTTCAGACCTTTAGTCCCAGGGCCAGGGGACTGACCAGGGGGCACTTCCAAAACTGGTTTAATCAAACTATCAATAGCCCTAGGCAAATATCAAATCATCTGGGAAGCCAAAAGAAATGTAAATTCATTATCGTCCAGACCCAGGCTAAATCTTCCAGGACACTTTAAACATAAAAGGATACCTGTACTACATTCATTCGGGCTTTGTTGCAGTTTTATAGATTTTGGATCACAATAAACTATTTATGATTAAATTCTTTTTAAAAAATTGTCTAGACTAGAACTGTTATTTGTATAGAAGATGGTGTCCCATGGTTCAATTCAGAAATCCCGACGCTGGGAACCTATCGTCCTCTTCCCAGCTCTAGGAACTAACACAGACTCCCTTCCCGTCCTTTTTGGCAGAATCGGGAAGTCTCCATCACTCTTTCGTTCTTGGCCATTTGGACACAAAGTGTCAGACAGGGACTGTCAGGATGTACTTAACTGTGGAATAATCAATCACCTATCATCTTCTTGGGGGGAAGGGTCCAAACACATTACTGTTTATAATCTCACTTTACCTACCACTACCCAGTGAGGTATGCAGGACAAATACTATTTTTAGTCTGATTTAGAAAGGAGGAAGCTAAAGTAAAGAATTAGCACGACTTTTCCAAGGTCACAGCCTGGCAGAGCGAGTATGAGAAGCCACGTCTTGATTTCCCAACCCAACACGCTTGTCAATCAAACACCCAATAGCTCAGGGAAGGGGGAGAAGGAAGTAAAAGGTGATTGTGACTTATTTAGACTAATTCGTGAGACTAATTATTTTTAGACTAATTTTGCCTGGCTTTGTGAATTTTCATTAATTTCCTTTTTCACAGTTGCTTGATGAGTTAGTCACTAAAGCGATCAGATCAGACATTATAAATTGTTTAAAATTATTTCCTCATTGTTATATATAGATACTCAACTTCAAGTGTTTCATAATAAAGTGACTCAGGGACTAAGAGAGCCCATCTACATGAGTCACTTGTTGAACTGTTAAGAGATTTATGCAAAACTCTTGGGAGGTGGGCGGGGAGGGGAGACAGAAATAAACATTTACCAAAAAGATGACTAAATTAATGACAGAAAAGTGAAATGTAAAACTTACACATTTTTCCTTCCAGTTTAAGCTGTGGGATGGGAAAATGATTGTGAGGGAACGACTCACCCATCGCCACTAATACCCAGTTCGGGAGGTTTAGAAGAGTTCGCCAATTTAAATCTCCATGTAGCGAACGTTTTTGTGGAAAGAGAAAGAAATTAAAAGTTAATAGGACAATGCTAACCCCATGCCTTTACACAGCACTTTGCCCTCCCCAGGGCTTTCACATATGTTATATCTCAGTGTGTAATCAAGGAATTACTCTAAGATAGGAATGGACAGATACTATCAAGTTCACTTTGCAAACTTGTTCAAGGTCACACAGCTCTTCAGTAGACAGGTGTTGAAGGAAACTCAGCAATTAAATTCAACACCAAACACTTTACCACGGTTAATGGGATCATGCACGTTTTTCCGCTACAAAGGCAAAATACCTGAATTCTGTATTCTAGCCGAGCAATTTCACCACTATTAGACAAAATGTGGTAGGGCATATCCTAATTTCCCCTGTACTATTTATAGGTGCTTTTAGTAATATCTTAAGAATTTCTTCCAAGAAAACACTGAGCATGCGATGTTTCTGCTGGGGCTTTTTAAAACACAGTGTAACCACACTGCACAGCAAATTTAATTTCTGATTTTGCAAGAGGGATGCTCTAAGCACGCCCAGGATTTAGTCCATTTAAAGTTCCTGTTTTATATTTCATGTGACATTTTTGGCTTCTGTTACAATACTGGGGGCTAAAATAAACCTCAGGGTGACAGAGAAGAGAGTGATGGGTGGAGAGGGTTTGCTCCTTGGTACCAGGAACATTCCAAGGACCACGAATAGCTGTGGCAGTGAGAAGGCAGGCGCCGAAGCGTGTGAGATCCTGAGTGTCCGGGATGTGGATCCAAGTCAGGGATGTGGAGATTAATCATGTGATACAATCATATTATTCCGGTTATTGTGTCCAATTTTAAGTAACAGTGATTCGGGCTTTCTACATTTCACTTTCTAAGGGAAGGTAACTAAATGATTATTTTAAGATGAAATACAGGCTAGAAGAAATCATTAGGAACTATTCGTTCACAACAACTGACTGCATTACTCTAGCCCATGAGAAAAGAACACAAGGATTTTCACTATTTTAAAGAATGTTGTATTATGTGACATAAATTTTCCTTTAAAAAAGGGGGGGTGGAGTGGCGCCTGGGTAGCTCGGTCAGTTAAGTATCATCAACTCCTGATCTCAGCTTAGGTCACCATCTCACAGTTCATGGGACCCAGCCTCACATCAGGCTCTGCACTGACAGCGAGGAGCCTACCTGGGATTCTCTCTCTCTCCCTCCCTCCCTCCCTCTCACTCTCTGCCCCTCCCCCGCTCACATGTGTGCTCTCTCAAAAAAAAAAAAAAGAGCCAGAAAGAAATGAAGTTCAAAAAATTCCAGAAGTTAAAACATCAGGTTGGCCATGTCACAAAAGAAAGGAAGATAAAGTGGTGCTACTGTCAGAGGTTTACTGTGTTCAGAGAGGAACGGAGTGAAAAGACCGCTTACGCTCAGTGCCAGTTCCCCGGGCCCTGGCTCTGCTTCAGAAAGGAAGCCTTTCCGTCCCAACAACTGCAAATTCACACAGGGCTTGAGAAAATAAAACCCGTTTATACTCTCCCACTTATACCCTATTCTCTCACTTGTCGACAATTTACAGAGATCACACACTCGAAATAAAGCTGACAACTTACATAGAATATATCAGAGCAATAAATCCAATGCATTTTTCTCTCCCAGTATTTTTTTTGAAATGGGTGCTACTAATAAAGTAAACAAATTACTTCAAGGTGGAACTGGAGCTCACGAACTATTTCTCTGTGCACGGGGGCATATAATTATGCTATTTATTGAACTACCTTGCTTACATCTTTAAGTAATTTTTGGTTATCTAAGAAGACCTCAAGTAATTCCCGAGTTACCAAAGTTTTTACTCAGTTGTCTGGTTCTTATCTCTAGTATGACCCCCGTTTCATCACCACTAACGAGGGATGATCTCTTGTAGCTCGTTCCGACAGACGTTAAATAGACCTCACGATCGGGGGCTTCAAGCTCAACCGGCCAATGCCGTGCCGCCTGCTGGCCTCCTCAGGGGCCCGTCCCCCCTAACTCTGCCCCACCGCTTCCTGGTCACACCACCCTGGGGACTAAGCTCCCTCCAACCCCCTCTGTCCCCACCACCACCAGACGCCTTCTAAGGAGAGAGGCCCTGCCTTCAACCTCTGAAGGAACATAATCTCTGGCTTTTCTCAGTGGTTTTCTACAGCTTCATCTCCCCTCTGACTTTTAACTCAAAATTCCCTTTCAGATGCTATTTAAATTTGATCAAAGGAAATGACTTCTCCTTTAGAGAACGCTCTGGGCAAAGTTATAAATTAGTGCGAAGGAACTATTCCAGGTGCTTTCAGACGATCATTTTCCATCGTTACCGGAACCCTAGGACTAATATTAGTACCCCTACTTTAAGAAGATACTGAGGGGGTGCCTGGGTGGCTCAGTTGGTTAAGTGTCTGACTTCAGCTCAGGCCATTATCTCACGGTTTGTGGGTTCGAGTCTCGCGTTGGGCTCTGTGCCGACAGCTTAGAGGCTGGAGCTTGCTTCTGATTCTGTCCCCGCCCCGCCCCCATTCATGCTCTGTTTCTGTCTCAATAATAAACATCAAAAAAATTAAAAAAAAAAAAAGAAAAGAAGAAACTGAGGCTTGGAGATCAAATGTAGAAAAGCCAGAAAAAAAAAAAAAAGCAAAGGTTCTTTTCCCTTATTCTGATTTTCTTACGTAGTTATTATGGCCTCTGTCACATTATTTCACTGTTAACATTATTTTGTAGCTATTCTGAATATACATGTCAAGAGCCTTTTGTGTCTTCATTAGACCAAGCATTCTACTGGCAGGAGCTGAACCACTTAATTACTTAGCTTTCAGCTCCACACTATGAAAATGCTTTCATTTTACAGGAACCATAACATCCACCTCTCTTCCACTGCTCCTGTCCGTTCACTGCCCGTTACCACAGACCCCTGCCCCTGCCCTTCACCTGCCCACCGGCACCACTGCTGGATAGGGGGGAAGGCCGGAATCTCAAGCTCTTCGATACTTGCCTGTTGCAATGAAAAGTCTGATATGGAAGGAGCTAAAGTGACTGTCTAAAATAAGGGTTTGATGCTACCGATGGGCTATGCTCAATGTCAGAAACGAAACAGGAGGTGCTAGGTCACGGAATGTCCACATCATTTAAATTAACATAAGTAATTAGCTGCCAGACCCCGTCGGACCACTGAGGCCCAGGTGCTCAGCATCTAACTGGGGTGTCGTGGGGAACCAGGCCTCTATCTGGGGTGTCGTGGTGAAGCAGGCCTTTCAAAGGTCTGCTTGCTTTTCCTACACACACCGTTGCTACGTTCCTTCTGCCTTCTCTGTACCCTCCTGTCTTCCTCTCCTCGAAAACATTTCCTTCCCTCCCTCAGGAGCTCTCCTGAATCGATGCTCCTCCACACAGGGGTCTTGCTGACTTCACAGATAGCCAAGCAATCGCTGCATATTTTTTAAAAACACTCTTCCTTCCTCCTTTTCGCTGTTGGAATAATTTGCGTGGTCTTTCCAGAAGCCTGGCCCTTTCCTGATCTACACAGTAACATCTCCCAGGCACGTTTCGGAATTCCAGATAGGGAGTTTGATGCACTGCCCAGCTGCCTGGATGCCACGGAAACTACCACAGCTGCTGGGCCCATCTCAGCCGCCTCTGCAACAGAAGCAGCTCCCAAACCAGGTTCTGTGGGTGATCCGTGCTTCCCCCAATGAGGTTTTCTAGTTAAAGAAGTTTAAGAAATTACTGCATGTACTTCCTTTGGAGAATCACAATACATAAAAGCATATTAAAGGCTTTGGAGTCTTTAAGGAAATTCTTTTAATCAAGCATTCCCCAAACTTATTTGACCACAAAATCCTTTTTTTCCTATTATACTTACTCACATCCTGATTAATTGGTATTATGGAGCAAACTTTGAAAAATGCTGCACTAGACTTACATTAACGCCAAGTAGCGTGTAAACATTTTATAACTTTGAATAAAATCCAACACTTAATACCTATAAAACACTCAGCTGGATTCCTATAAACCACCCATAAAAAGTATCTACAGTACTTGGTGACCCAGAAGATTTAGATCTAGCTTCTTTCCTACAGAAGCAACTCAATGAGTGAAATACTATATCCAGATCTAACTACTTTCTCTGTGTGTTAGACAAAATGCTACCAAACACAACGTTAATTTGGGAATAACTACAGCAGGAGTTCTAAAGCACCAGAATAGAAATTAATTACCTATAATCACAGAAACAGCCACATTCTGGGCCAAGTGGCTGCAGAATGAATGCCTAAAGCCAACTCTTTTCCCTCCTGCTTAATTCCCATACCGGGGCAATATTCCTATACACAAAAAGGCTCTATATGAAGCATTAGGAAACTGTTTACAAGAAAAATGGTGAAAGATCGCGCCCCATTTTGTCGTGTAAAGCAGAGCGGACAGGGAATGGAAGAGAGGGTCTTCTCCAGTTACTTTCCCAAATGGTTCCAAGAGATTCTCACTAATTCCACGGTCATCTCTCACCTGCTTGCTATTTGGCTGACAACAGTAATCTCTCTCATGCTCAGGAATCTTCTGTCTTCAAATTCTGTAACCCCCAAACCAACTCCCCTTCTTTTGTCAATGACTCACGGTGTGGAGTACAGTTTTACGTTCGGTCGGTAGATGATCAGAACTAATAAATTACATCCTCTGGCCCGAAACCTCCTTCAGATACTATAAAACATTCACTTTCTAAGTGCAAAATGGTCCCCCAAACTGGTTAAACTAAAATGGCAACTCTCAAGTTGTGAGATACTTCGTTAGATTTCATGATGAAGTAGTGGATGTTAAGGTAACTTGAAAGTAAGATTTATAACAGGCAAGGCTTACCAACTGATGAGGGTGAAGGGTGAGAGGCATAGGGAAGTGATATGTCAAAAAACGTTCTAAATCATGTAGTTGCATAATGACCAGGCTGAGGTAAGCTATACCTTTGACCCACCTTGTTCTTTTATTATATCTAAGACTGTGCTCATTTCAACAGCTTACATGAGGTGTATTTCTACTCTTCTGACTCTCATCGTATCAGTTTTAACACACGTGGAAGCAGCACACACTAAAGAACAATATACAGGTAAAATCTGACAACGAGTTCGAGTCTGTGAAAGTGACATCACACAGTTAAGCATCATGACAAGAACATAATCGCCAGAGTATAATGTGAGTCTCCGCTATGCTTCTAGGACCGGACTGTTCATTGAAAAGCACAGAGGACATGTATTTCATTCCTGACTGCTAATAATGGAAGTAACTAATCTGAGCTTGTTAGGATGTTTATCATTCAGCCCGTTGATGCCCATCGTTTTCCGCCACTAGAATTAAGGTTACAAAGTTGCAAGGATCACACCCATGAGAGTGGCTGGACTCTAGCATCTCTTGTTTGAAACACACACCTGAAAAATGGCTCTGAAGATTTCTTGAACTAAACTGGTCTCCACCCTCTAGAATCTGAAGCCCCAAGATGAGACCGCAGGTGTAATTTAAAACAATCACATGAGCACTGAAATACACAGTACAGAGATGCACAGTATTACCGTGTTTATTCAAAACCAGTTCACCGTTTCCCTCCGCGAGGGATAACCCTGCTCCGCTAGTGAAATGGCTGGAGAAGCAGAATAGCAGTAACAAAGTCATTCTTAAATCAACCAGGGCCATGACTTGCATCACTATTCACAGTTCCTGGCACATAGTAGGCACTCCTATCTGTGAAGGAATGAATCACTGACCAGCCCTAGGTACATTACACACTCTACATACTTCAACCTTTTCTATATAAAGCAGTAGGCTTTCGGGGCGCCTGGGTGGCTCAGTCGGTTGAGCGTCCGGCTTCAGCTCAGGTCATGATCTCACAGTTTGTGGGTTCAAGCCCCGCATCGGGCTCTGTGCTGGCAGCTCAGAGCCTGGAGCCTGCTTCCGATTCTGTGTGTCCCTCTCTCTCTGCCCCTCCTCTGCTCATGATCTGTTTCTGTCTCTCAAAATAAATAAATGTTAAAAAAATTTTTTTTTAATTAAAAAAATAAAGCAGTAGGCTTTCTCTGGCCTAATTTCTCAGATTGTCTGAAACTCTGACATTGACACAAGCAGTAAAAAGATGCTTTTATTTCATGTAGACGTCGCAAAGACAGAGAAGCTATGTATCATGATCCCCATGTTGAGGCTCATTTGACCTTCGTCTTAGATTAAATATCACTTCCTGAGGAAGGAGTTCCCCAACCACCCAGCAGTATTATGCCTCCTGAGTTATCAATTCTCCTTGAACACTTTATTTTCCCTTTGTCATATACAGCGCAAGTCATTAATAAGATCTGTACTGCTGTTTGTTAAACATTTGTCCCTCTCTCTAGACTTCAGACATGATGAAGGTGGTGGTCACGTGGGCTTTGGTGACCGACCTATTTCTAGCACCTAGAACTGCCTGGCACATAGGTGTTCGGTAAATGTTTATTCAATGAATGTTTGAACACAAGAAATCCCTCTCTGAGAACAATGAGAATAATATACTTCAATGTACTCAAATAATGAAAGCTTAGGAATTGAGGGAAGAAACATGAGGTCATCAAAAGCGTAATGTTCAGAACCTCACTGTCCTCGGGGTGCCTGGGTGGCTCAGTCGGTTAAGAGTCCGGCTTCGGTTCAGGTCATGATCTCACGTTAGTGGGTTCGAGCCCCGCGTTGGGTTCTGTGCTGACAGCTAGCTCAGAGCTGGAGCCTGCTTCAGAGTGTGTCTCCCTCTCTCTCTGACCCTCCCCTGCTCACGCTGTCACTTTCTCTCAAAAAATAAATTAAAAAAAAATTTAAAAGAACCTCACTGTCCTCAACATGAAACTGAGGGAAGGTTTTCCCTGGCGGTCAGGGTGGTAAGAGCAGTAACGGTACCATGAGCGTCTGTGTGCCGTTTTACAGGGTTCAAAGCGCTATCACGTGTGTGGTCCATCACTGAAGGTCTCCAAAGAGTTCATACACAACTTCCTGTGGTTTGACATGAATGTTTTGAAGAGCTGTGACAGGTATACAGTTCACTCATTCATCCCAAAAGTTTTAATAAATGACTTACAGACTGTGACTTTTTTTTAAGGCATCACTGTATAACATTCCCTCTGTAAACCAGCTGGGACAAAGTCTTAATTTTCTTTTTTTAAGTTTCAGAGCACTGAAATAAATACTGATTCTAAATAAAATCTTCAGGCACTGTAGATTATAGGAGCTCTTTTTTTCTCAGAGGACAAAGAAAGGCAATCTGAGAGCTTGTGCTGTGTGCCAAAGGGACTTCCCAGAGATTGTTGGTAAATGGATCCACGCCTCTAAGTTTCCAAAGTAAACTTTCTAAAACCTTTTCAGAGGTGTATGACCTTCAGGATCCTGTGAAGGTGAGAGCAGGAGAGAGACATCCATTTAAACAATAAACTCTAATGCTCTGTGATGATTTAAAGACATTTTTCTTTAACTTTCTAGAACTATAAGAAAATTCACAAACACAAAGACCACTGGGTGGATCACAATTTCGGCAGATGTTGCAGTGATGGAAATACTACTTGCCTTTAAGATCCTTTTCCACCTTTTTAAGGAATGTTTGGACATCTGAGTTTGCAAAAACCCAGCATCTGATGTCTCCATCAACTTTTACAAATGTTAAAGGTTTGATACATAGTCTCTAATCTGATTCACGCTATAATCTTATGAACCGGGCAGGCCAGGAATTGGATTGATGAAGACCAGGAGGTTTCCTAAAGGTTAACTTTCTTGACTCAGGACCTAACCTAGAAAGTGGAAGGACTGAGAGTGGAAGAGTTTCCGAGCCCTAGACCCTGCTATTCCTAAAGAGCTTCTCCGTTCTGGCCCTTCTCAAACCCCTGTTCATTTTTCCTCTTTGCCAAAATAAGCAGTAAGAGAGCAGTGTCCAAAACTTCAAGTGTATAAAGAGTATACAGTACATATACTCAAAATAATAATGGCCTTACCCCCACTCTATCCCCACATGGTTTCAGGTCTTAGAAACCTCATAAAATTATGATTTACTATTCTTGGTCTTATATCAATCTTAGGCACAGGGCACAACTTTGTATCAGAAAAAGACAAAAAAAACATGTTATCTCCTCTTATGAAAGACCAGAATCACTAAATCCAAGCTGCTCCATAATCTAGTGTAAGGTTAGGGCTGAAAAGTAGGTTAAAACTCAAAGTATAATCTTTCCTGTTTAGTAGGTAGGGTGGGGATAACAGGAAGGGGTCTCAAGAAAAAAGAAATGCTGTTAACTACTGAATGAATACTGAAGATTTCTTTCTCTTTTTTCTTCTTGTCTTTTTTTTTTTAATGAGTGACTTGGTTTTATGAAGGGGGAAGAGGTTGTTTTTTTACATAAAACGCTTTAAACATCTGTGAATCCTTGAATAACAAAAAAAATCATATTAAGTTCTTTAGCTTTCAAAATCTGTTTTCTTATCTATATTGTACCCTGTGCTATTATTACATTTGTACAACATCAACGTTAAAGATAGAAAGGCCTATCAAATAACCTCCATTGAATGTAAGGGTCAAAGCAGGACTGATCCATACAATAGGCCTAACCCTGATTTTGGTTGAAAATATACTTTCGTCTATAAAGTCGGCCTTGTTCTTTTAAGTCAGTGGTCTCCAACCCTGAATACATATTAGAATGAGTTTTTTAAAAAATACTGGTGCCCCAGTCCTGTTCCAGAAATGAAATCAGAATCCCATTAGAATAGGAATGGGCTGGTTCTGAGGGTCAGCTAGAGTTGAAAACCTCTGGTCCAATAAGCGTTTTTTGTTGTCCAGTTTCAAAGGCCCCATCATGATGTCACTTTCCTATTTTCCTATGGAAGGGAGACTCACAGTCCCAAACTAACAGCCACAGTGGTAAGAAACATCATCCTTTCGCAAGCTGAATGAGTTGACTACTTCTTAAGGAGAAGGAGATATTCTTAAGTCACAAATACTATACTTAATAAATACTAACCATGTAAAAAGAAAAAATAAAAAGTTTTTAAAAACTTCATGTAACTAGGAACATATAATTATGTAATGCTCATTTAATTAAAGCTTAAGTAATAAACTATTTTTAAAAATGAATCTCCTGCTGAATAGTAGCCAGTCTTATAAAATATTTGATTTTTGGAATTTTCCCATAGATGGAAGTAAGAAAAGGCAAATAAAGAAACCAGAAGTACAAGACACCCCAGTACACAGGTATCTGAAATCAGTTCAAAGGGGAGTTTCCACTGCTTGGAGGACAAAGGACTTCTCAGAAACATTACTGCAATCCTATTGCTCATTTCTTACTCAACCCGGCACTGCTGAAAAGGATGTTGCTATGTTCCCACCTTAACTGCCTCATGGGCCCCTCCTGTGACAACCGGAGTCAACAAAGATAAGTGTGGCTTCTGGAAAAACCAAACTGTTAGCCTCCTTTCTTTCTTCCTTCCTTTCTTTCTTTCTTTCTGATTTCAGCTCAGCCTTCTTTATTTCTTAAGCTGGCTCCAAAACTCTCCCACATTATCTCATCCTGGGAATTTGACAACAGCTGCGTATGCATTAAAGCCAGAGAAGGAGTAACTAAGCCTGGCCTAAATTGTACGCTGAAGGAAACAGAACAATAAAAACAAATTTTATGCAATTTTTAGCATTTTATAAAAATCTACTTCTGTTCAAAGGGGACTTACACTAAAGATTTCAAGACCAAAATATGCAAGAAAATCTAAAGTAGGAGTAATATTCTAATGTTAAAAAATTCTTTTTTAATATTTGTTTTGTTTTTTTTTTTTTTGAAGAGAGAGAGAAACATAACATGAGTGGGGAAGGGGCAGAGAGAAAGAGAGAGAGAGAGAGAGAGAGAGAGAGACAGAGAGAGAGACAGAGACAGAGACAGAGAATCAGAAGCAGGCTCCATGCTCTGAGCTGTCAGTAGAGTCCGATGCGGGGCTCGAACTCATGAACCGTGAGATCATGACCTGAGCCGAAGTCGGACGCCTAACCGACTGAGCCACCCAGGCGCTCAAGGCGTACTATTATAATTAAACCTAGGTGGCCTAGCTATCAACTTCTTGATTAAAAGGAAATTAACAGCTGCAGTAATGCTAAGGAAATATGAAAGGATGCAGGAAATTTTTATTTTGTGTTTCTGTTTTCAGGTCAGTGAATGGTAACCAAGTATTACCAGGTGAGTAGTATAAACTTACATGATTTATCGCAGACTGAACAGCCTTTATGTAATGGCTTAGTTCCCGATCCATCATGGCCAATTCAACCATTGCCTTGTCCATACTGTATTCACTACTCACTTCAGCTGAAAGAAAAAGAAAGCAATTAATTGTTTTCCATTTAAAGTGCCATCTCTGAAAAAGTTGCTCCGATATATTGTCAATGATCTAAACAATTTTGTAAAAGGCAGTGCATGTTGTTTAAAGACCCCCTTAACATAGTTCTGCTTCATTCAAAATTCTAAGAATACATTCAGTAGAAGAAGGCTCAAAAGTTGGACTGGAAATCAAGCCCCAGTCAGGGCAAAGTCTAAAGAAAATGAAGCAGCAGCAGCAGAGCACAGAACACCAAAGTCGCATGGCCTCCCCCAGGCAGCTGCGTCTCTACTCCTCAGAATGCAGAGGAACCATGAGTAATGCCACCCTGTCCTTCCGGGCTGCGGCGAGGCTGGCGTTGGCCACTGAGCAGGACAGAGGTGAGAGAGAGAAAACAATCCTGTTTCTGAAAAAGGTGGCCACAAGCCAGCTCTCCTGGCTCTGCGGGCTAGGCTGCCCTGGAGAACTGAAGCTCTGATCTTGGTGTGAAGCGGTCTCACATGGAAAGTACCTGCACATACTTCCCTCTGAAGGAGACACTTCCATCCTAAGCCTCAAATAATCCGGGCAAAGAACTGCAGAGGAGAATGAGCAGAGTGCAGGGGGGAAAAGGTAAAACAACAAAAAACCTTACAAGCACAAGAAACCAAGACACCAAGCATAAGAATCAGCAGAAACAGATCCACAGATGTTTCAGAGACCGGAATGATCTACTAGTTCGAATAGGAAACAACTATGCTTAAACTATGTTGACAACATTAAAATCACCCGATGCAACAGGAGACTGTGAAATGTGAAGAGTGACCAGCCCACTGGAAAATCGAGGTAATGTTCGTAAGTGCTTTTAAATTGTTTTTTTTCTCTCTCTCCAAGCTCTAAACATACAATTTAATAGATCAGGAAAAGATCAAGAACGCAAAACAATACCAACTTTCACATTAAAAGAGCTGAACGAAAAGAAAGGAAAGCTGGCTTCCGCAATCACATTTGGGAAGGCACATACTCCATTCACGTACCTTGGCTCACACAAACGTCAGTATTTCTTGTCTACTCTGAAGCACAATGTGACATCTCATCCCAAAGTCACAAAATAACGGAAAATGCACTTACATTCTGGCTTTGGAAAGTGATTGTCCTAGACTTTAAAATGATGCTTTAATCTTACAGTAGTCAATGACAAGCACACTTCAGAAAGAATGTCTCCTGGATTAACCCGCTTCTGCTAGAATGCCTCTGGGCTCATTAGCATCCAGAATTCGGGCTGTATCTGTCTGCATAGCTCATTACAAGGGTTTTTGGCTTTTTGTTTTTGAGGAAGGGCGAAGGGCAGTGTGTAGCTAAGAAAAACTTGCCAAATTAAATACAATTTTAACAAGATGGTGTATGATAAAGGACTCAAGTCATATTTCAAATAAAACTGTTAGACAGTCACTCACAGGTCAGTGTTGTGAAACGTCCAAATGTTAACAAGGGAGACAAGCTGGTTGGGTGCTGCTGATCTCAACATGTATCTGGTGCTACGTGGATGGCAGCTGTTCGTTAAAAATCCTATTAACTGCCTGATGACCAGAAAGAGAATTCTAAACAATCTATATCCCGATATGATGGTTTGTGACTTACATTAAGGCAGGTATTTTACTGCATTCGGATAACCAGTGGAATTCAGTACACTGTTAGCGCTCTCCCTCTGGGATAAGTGAGTTTATTTTTGAAAGCCCATAAAAATGTGCCTTTGACATTAAAAATGCTATGAAAGTTTGCAAAGTAAAATAAATGGGATCACGGTTTTCATTATCAAAGTCCCACGGATGCTAGCAAGACTTGAACCAGATGGCAATCTCAGCTATGAGGCCAAGGAAAACTTCCCCGCACAGGAGAACGTGAATGTCTGAGGGCTGTCGGGTTTGAAGGCATGACGCCTAAGGGAAGAATCTTTGGAGGCCATCTGTGGCTTCCAGCAGCCTCAGCTATGGCTCCAGGGCTCAAGAAAGTTGGGACAAGCAGAAGAACCTAAGTGATGAATAAGTGCAGCCTGAGGCAAGAGAGGGAAAACACCAGAAAAGATCAGGAAGCCAGTGGGAGAGGAACTGAGAATCACACCCCACCTGGAGGGGACGCCCAGTCTGCTAAATTCCAGCTGAAGGCAGTGTCCAGCCAAGACCAAAGGCTGGAGACCAGAGACCGATGAACCAGAAGGCGGCTGCTCGGCAACAGGAATCTGGAAGAAAGGCCAGGTGGACATCCAGGGGGACATCCCCCGGTAAGTAGCAAACCTACTGCAGCTATTTTAGGATTCTTTCATCACTTCTTTGTGTTCTTCTCATTAACTCTTATTTCCCTACTGTGATAAGAATCTTTTAGAACTGTGATTTGTATTCATGTTTCAGAAACACCCAGCACAGGGAGTCTGTGTCCTGCCCTACAAAAGAATCCATGTGAGGAAAGGGCATGGTGTCGCATGAAAACGGCAAACCGGCCAAAAATAAATCCCCCAAAGGATTCAAGAGGAACTGGGAATGAACTGGCCACCGGAGCCGGCTGTTATCTAAAACGTGGGTGTGGGCTGCGGTGGGTATGTGGATGGACTGCTCTTTAAATGCACAATATATCATCCCACTGTCAAAATTCCCCCAGCCTACAGGAAAGTCTTAATAAAAACCTACACCAAACTAAAGCCCACACATCCTTCAAGGGCTGAACTCAAGCCCTACCTGCTTTTTTGTTTTTGATGTTTGTTTTTTGAGAGAGAGAGAGACAGAATCCAAAGCGGGCTCTAGGCTCTGAACCTGTCAGCATAGAGCCCGAGGCAGGGCTCGAACTGGAGCCCAAGTCAGACGCTCAACCAATTGAGCCACCCAGGGGCCCCATACCCTGCCTGCTTTTAAGCCATACCAACCTAGGACGATCTCTTTCTTCACTTAATTTATCTTAACAACTATACTTGATACTATGGAACTTTTAGCCAAAAGACAATCTTGTTTTCTTATATGCATTTATCTCATCTCTCCAAACACATTTGAACCCATTTGACAGCAAGAACAATGCCTTAATGATCCTGAAATCCAATAAAGAACTATAGCGCCTCTTCCATCAGTGTTCTCACATGGCGTTATTTAATAAATATGAAAATTAAAATTTCACCGAACTATGAATCGTCCTGTCTCAGATATTCTACTGTACTAAATGTAAGGAAGAGGGGCATCTGGGTGGCTCAGTTAAATGCTGACTCTTGATTTCAAGTCATGATCTCACAGTTTGTGAAACTGAGGCCTGCGTCGGGCTTGGTGTAGACAGCATGGAGCTTGCTTGGGATTCTCTGTCTCCCCTCTCTCTCAAAAATAAATAAAAACAGTAAAAAAGTTAAAAAAAAAAAAAGGGATTCTCTGTCTCCCTCTCTATTTCTGCCCCTACACACACACACACACACACAGACACACACAGACACTCTCTCTCTCTCTCTCTCTCTCTCTCAAAATAAACATTTAAAAAAATAAAGCAAAATAAAGAAGACATGTGATACTAACTCCTTTGCCTATTATATTTTCATTGTGACTTCCATCGGGAAAAGGTTGGCATCAGCACGTGGGGGCAAGGGTGGTGGGGAGGGGGTGGGGAGCACACAAATCATGTTGAAACGTACAGAATGACAATCTCAGAGAGGACATTCTTACTGTCCCACAAGAGCCTGGCATTACAGAAGGTCGGTGTGGATGATAAAGCATGGAAAGCAAGAACAATGATGAAAAAGATACGTAAAAATAATAGCTGCAGCTAACAATTAGTAAGCACTTTACTGTGTGCCAGGACTATACTGAGCACGCCATTTATAGTGAACCTCACAACATGAGAAAAGTGAGAAACTGAGCAGCGGAAGAAACTTGCTCGACACCATAAAGGCGGTGAGTGCACAGCTAGGCGGCCCACCCAGGCTGCCCGCGCCAAGTCCGTGTGCTTGCCCATCTGTGCTAACAGGTGCTTCCACAGGAGGAGAAAGACAGCACCTCCAAGTCCTCCTCCGCGATGATCCAGGGAATAAACCCTCAGTGGGGACAAAGTCCTGGCCCCACTAGGTATGCCACTCAAATGCTATCAGAATTCCTTACACAGGGGAAACTGATAACAGAAAGAAAATGATCGTTCCCTTTTAGAAGATTACTAAGTGTTAACGCTGGTGAAGAGAGTGACTTCTCACATCAGCAAGGCCTGCTGGAGAGGCTGCAAGCCACCCACAGAATGCTAGGAGATAAGGAAATGGACTCTAGCTGCTACGAAATCAAACGCACATGAGGTCAAGAGCAGCAACAGCAGCAGCAGCAGCAAGAGACATGGAAGTAGCGGCCAAGCAAGTGCAGCAGCAGGGAAATGTTCGAGGGGAAGGGAAAGTCCTGGAGTCTTCGTGTTACAGAGATACTTCTGCGGGAGCCTGCAGCAAACCACTTCTATCACCTGCGCCTCCAACTGAGTCTAGGATATTCATATTTCTCCGGTGTGTCATTCAGTGAGCATTTATTATAATCAACCCTTGCTTATATTAATAAAATCAACCTACATAAGTGATGTACTCGAACATTCATTTATAAGCCAACAAATACATAGGGAAGTCTCATGGAGAGAGCTCGGTGAGTCCACGAACCCCGAAGAACCCATCTGGCACACTAATTAGGAAACTGTTCCAAGAAGTTAGTACAATTACTAGCTGAAGTATATGCCCCCCCGCCCCGGCAGATCAAGTCCAGAGGGCAGCGGGAACCTCTGATTTACATTATAAAGTGATAACCTTTTGTAACTAGGTCAGCATCGGGGCTGTCTTCCTACAAATCCGATGTGTACACCCCTAGAACCTGGTCGGCAGCATCCCAAACACTCAAAGAACTTTTAAACTGTTATTTAGACCAGAGAGAGCCATAGAATTAAACCCATTTTTAAAAGATGGTTTCTCTTTGATTTTCCTTTTTCCTGTTCAGTTGGCAAACCTTAGGAAAATCAAGAATGATAGTCGCTGAAGGAGGGCTTTACACTGAGGTACTCTGATATTTTTATAGTACAAAAGGGGTCTGAATGGATGCTGTCGACCTGTGCACCATTTTCCTAAAGTCAAACAGACCTATAATTATGCAATCTAAGCAGCCACACTATTCATTAGACACGTCATCTGTTACTCAATGTCAAAATGCACTAACAGCAATATTATAACTATTACTGTTCCCTGTTTGAAGTGTTGAATAGGCATTAAAGTTACATGGTCTGTAGAACACTAAGAAGAAATGGGGGGTTTCATGTTGCAATCGCTTCAACTTAAAGCAAAATTCACAAAGCTTCAATGGGAAGGTGATGGCAGGAACAAGTTATAAAAGCAAAACAGTTAACAGTCAATGCCAGTTGTCTTGATTGAGAAAGACCAGGGCAAAATGAGAAGAGCTAGATCTGAGAAAGAAATGGAAGGGAGGTGACAAACAAAGCTATTTTTATAAATGTAGACTCAGGTTAAGACAAATGCCAAGTCCTCTATTTAGGACCAAATGCTGCAGGTAATAAGCCTGTAGCAACACAGGACTTCTCACATAGCACAGTGTGGGCTCCTAAGAGTTTATTATCCAGGGTGAGTTCTACCCACACCTTATTTGCTCAATATAATGCCATTTTAGGCAAATGGCTAAATATGGGGGAGCCAAAGATTCTTTATCTTGGCCCCTCCAAGTCCAGGTAGGCGTGGAGATCAAGCTATCTTTCCAGGCTGGTGACCATTTTGGCAAGAACCGAGGGTATAGCCTCTGACTGACTATTCCAAATAAGGCCCCTCCCTAGCCATGCTGCCTATAACTGCAGCCTAAGGCATATATGTACCCAGAGAGAGAAACTCTCTTCCCCAGGTCCAGCCCTGAGGTTTGGGAAACAGCTGAAACAGGGCCAGGCACCTAGTACCCAAAGCCAAGTTCTCTTACCACCCTCCAGGCTCTCAGGAGAACTGCTTTCAGTGAAACAGGCATGAAAAAGAAGACATTTCCCTGCTCTTTCCCCCAGCATGTCCATACACATCCTGTACTACTGCTCTACACTACCAGATGTCTCTTTGCTTTGCTCTGCTCTTCTCTATGATCTCAGCCACAGATCCTTTTCCAGAATCCTCCCTAATCTCCAGAACAGGACTAAATGCTTCAGGTCTTAAAGGTCTATAAAACTTCTCTACCTTTACAACTAGGACTCCTGTGAATGTGTGTGTGTAAGGGGCACGCCCTCAAGACAAATTTCACCTACTTAACCCTTCCAACTTTTTGGTCCTGATTCAACTGTAGCGTTTTGCCCCAGGCCAAGTTGTTTCCTGAAATTTTGTCCTAAACAAATAAAAATTGCAGAATCGGGTGTTTTTTGTTTTTCTACAAAGTCATGTGCAAGCATGTCTGCACAGGAACAATACCAATTACACAGAGTTGATTAAATTCAACTCCATGCATTTTATCAATAAAATGCCAGACTAAGACAAAGCAGCCATTTAGTGTTCTCATGGGGTTGCTGACTCCAATTCAACAGCAATCACACACTCAGAAGGATCTGATAGTCAACGCCATCAAGTACATATGTCCATTTTGGCAAGGAGTGGGAAAGAGAATGGGCAGGGGAATTGCCTGATTATCTTTTAAGTTTCCTAGAACAGATGGGCCACAGAATAGAGAGATTTTACTTTCCGAAAGACAGAAATATCTTCCTAATCTCTTCAGTGAGTCTTCTATATTCTGTAAGCAAGAAATTTCTTCTTTCTGGGTGAACTCAAATACATGATGATATAAACCATATCTTTCCCTCTCTCCAGAACACACACACACAAACCCCTTCCTCTCTTAAAATATAGCTCCAACTCTATCTAGCAAGATATATCTACATACACACCTACCTCTATGAGTGGGTGTGTGTGTGTTTTTCCTGGCAGCCTGGTATTAAGCAATCATTATATATTCATCAGGAGTCAAATTTAATGACTTACTCACTGCTTGAGCAACATTTAATAGAAACTTGTTACTTCTCACAAACTGTACTTTAGCCATAATTATTCCTCCCCACAGATATTAGTGTGGAGGAAAAGCTAAAACTGAACCCACATTCTGTAACTGCCTCCCTCCAGAAGTAATAGTGAAGAATGTAACAGTGCACGGCATGAACTGGTCTGCCAACTATAAACACAGTGAATATGGGGAAATCTTTAAGAAATATTGACCTTTATAATCCTCTTTACTTATCTCTACGATTTTCTTGTCAATAATACAGGAGAGGGAAGTTGGAGAATATAGTAAGTCAAAAAGTCAGCTCTGGAGTCAGCTTACATTCAAATCCAGGCTATCTTACTTGCTAGCTATGTGGTCTTTGGTCAGTCACTGGATCAGTTTCCTCTTCTGTATAATGGGTACAAAAACCATATTTAACTCATAAAGCTGACAAGAGAACTAAAGGAGAAAACACAGACAAAATGATCAGCATGGGGCCTGGCTCACAGTAAGCACAAACAAAATACCAGCCGTTACAATGACTGCAGAATGGAAACGACTCTGCGAATGTAATTAGTCCAAATGCTGAAAGCATCTGACCCCTAGAGCCACAAGGTGCCAAGTGAAGATCGCCTCCTTAACTCTCTCGGCTGTTTTTACCAACTTGAGACCAAAGCACTAAGTCGAACCACAAAACTACAAGGCTCAATGAGAGAAGCTCTGTAAACCTCCCCCAACAACTAACGTCTGGAAACCCACTCACCTAACATATGCTTCAGTACCTACTCTGTGCCTGGCGAGGGGGAAAGGTTTTCAAGCAAGGGGCACCCAACCCCGGCCATGGAGGGTAAAAAGGCTCAACAGGTGAGGGGATAAGTGTGTTGGATCTTGAAAGGTGAGATAAGTGTATACCAGAGGTTCGCAGACTGAAGTAGAAGCTAAACACATGCTCTCACCCCTTTCCACAGAGGCTGACTTCAAGTTCAAATTCTCAGACAAGAAGAGGAGCACGATATACATTAAAAGGAGGAATAAATCATCACTGAGCACAGATAGCATGCCAGGCCCTCGGAACATACTACTCATTCTATCCTTTGTTGCAACAATGAATTACGTGTTATTAAAAGTAATTTGATAAGGAAAATGATACTCACAGAGGTTAGGTCATTTGCCCCAGGTCACAGTTAACAAACGGTGGAGTTAGGAACTGACCTCAGGTCTAACTTAGAGTTAGCATAGAAGGCACATGTGACAAGGGTCTGAACTACCACACGGAAATAAATAATACACTCATGCAAAAGTCATGCAGTAATAAATCGATTCTCTAGTTAAAGGAATTCTCCTAAACATTACTTTCGTGGGGGGGGGGAGAGGGGGGAAGAGAGAGAGAGAGAGAGAAAGTGAAATTAGTTTAAATAGTTCTATCCCAGAGGAATGTTGACCATCTTTCATTATATAGATAGATATTTCCTTAGAACACAGTTAATATTAAACCACCAGAGTAAAGGTATAACTCAAAATATTGCTAGAAATAAATTCTGTGAAGGATTAAGTTCACAAAATCACAGAAATTGGTCTCTGGATACAATCTGGTCTCTACCAGGCATTGAAAGCACAATGAATCCCAGGTGAAGATTATCTACCATTTTAAAACATACCCACAGATCTTTTTTGGCCACCTAGTATAAGGCCCTTGAATCGTCAAGGTCAAATCTGTCTTTTTCATGACTTAAACCCTTTTTCTATACCCTTCTTGCCCATTTCTTCCTATCTAATCCCCTCACAGACTGGAAAGGAATGGTCAATTCAAGGCAGCAAGCAAGTTACAGCAGCATTTCTAACCAATGTAATTTCAGTGACTGCCATTTCTCTCTGGTCTTCAAGTCCTTGGCTGTGTCCAACTTCTAGCTTAAATGTGAGGCTGGAAGGCCCAGGAGGCTTAAGGAACAGAGCCTGGCTTTAACCTGGTTCAACACCAAAACAGTGGCGTGAATTTGTGGCAGCAAAGACAAAAGGAAGTGAGGCTTAAACCTCATGTGATTATTGAGCAAATGAAATAAGAACATACGTAAAGCACCCGACAGGATGTCTTCAACACTGTGGACTCTGAATAAATGGGTCTACCTCGCTGTTAACTGTGCCTCGCAATATGCCCCGACACAAATCCATTTCACTTAAGCGAGCACCTACTGAATCATGGAGTCATCTCATCCATTTTTTAAATTAATAAAGCATATGGTTGAGAAATTAAGCACACAGCTGAAAAATTCAAACAGTATAATAATGTGGTGTCTCCAATCCCAAAAAGCAACCACTGTATAAAGCAACCTTGTACCTATGTATAAGGTACCCTCTTTTAAAAAGGACAACAGAAATGAAGGCAAACAAATTTATCTGGGAAAACATCATGAGCATATTAAAAACAAGAAAGGAGAGATGCTAAACAAAGACTACAATATGGGTGTTGGGGGGAACATCCACTCACTCATTGAACAAATATTTACCAAGCACAGACCATGTGTCAGGCACTGTGCTGGGTGCCCCGAACAGAGCAGCAAGCAAGGTAAACGCCACACCTTTTCTCAAACAGCTTATAAACATTTCCACTCCATACAAGAATTTCTAAAAAGCCCTGATATGACTATTCTGCCTCTGTTTGGCTCTTGGTGTGGTGGGAACGCTTGCTGTCTGCCAAATGCCTCTAATGATTAGAGCCCTAGCAGAGAGATAGCTGATTCATCATCGCCCTAAAACAATTCTGGGCAATGACAACAATAAACGTGAATTGCTCTTTCACACACATTAACTTATTTACTCCTCATAACCTCTGTAGAGAGTGATTCTACTCTCGGTTTTATACGGTTGAAAAGCGAGGCTCAGGGAGGTTATGCCACCGAAACCATGCTTCGGTAGCAGAGGCAGGACTTGAACCCCGGTCCTCATCTGCAGAGCTGCAGAGGAGCTATGAAGTGAGCCACACAGAAACAGTCAACTCTTTCAGATCATAGTTTTTCAAAGATCTGAAGATGGCTATTAAATATTTCCCACCTGGAAGCCTTTGCTTCTCCAGAATAACTATGATCAAGTTGGCCGGCCCTTATTTAAACACGCTTCATTTGCTAGTGTCCCTTTTATGAGTATATTCCAGAATTAAAAACAATGACAGGCATGGGCGAATGAATGAAGGCTATGATGATACTATTATTACATGTGTACCACTGCGATCCTGAGTTGATTATCAGTTTTCTTTCAAGAAATTAAATAATAGCTAACATTTATTGAGCACTCACTATGTGCCAGATACCATTCTAAGCAATTTAAAAAGATTTTTATGTTTATTTATTTATTTTTGAGAGAGAGAGAGAGACAGAGAGAGAGCGAGCACAACCAGGGGAGGGGCAGAGAGAGGGAGATACAGAAACTGAAGCGGGCTTCATGCTGAGCTGTCAGCATACTGCCTGATGCAGGGCTTAAACCCATGAACTGTGATATCATGACCTGAGCCCAAGTCAGACACTCAACCAACTGAGCCACCCAGGTGCCCCCCCCATGCTAAGCAATTTCATTCAAACTTTATAGTAACTCTGTGAAGAAGACATTATCATTATCCCCATTTGATGGAACAACAAACATGGCCTCAGAGAGGCTGAGTACCCTGAACCAAGGTTATATAGCCAATGAGCTGTAGAGGGAACGTTCAAATTGGGGTCTATTAAATAACTCAGTCCATTCTCCTAACTACCTCAATAATCATCACCATTTGGGCATAACCCATTTCTACATGTCATAAGACTTCGTTAAATGCCTTTCTAAGATCTCTGCATGTTAGATTAAGAAGCATCCCTACTTCACCAGGGAAGTCACCATAATTAAAAAAGGGGGGGTATGAAAAGGAACTAAGGTAATCAAGAACAAAAATATCAAATAAGCTAATAAATGAGATCACTACTCAAAAAAAGTGAATGATCCTTTGCTTACACATGGAAAGCAACTGCCTTAGACCAGCCTATCTCTGTACTCATTTGAAATAAATTTATACCGGCGGGGGGGAAAAATTACAAATAGGGTCAGCCTACTTTAAAATGGAAAGTTAATGAAACACTTGAATTAAACAGAAAGTACGCCTCCCAAAAATATAAAAATAAGTTGGAGGAGGTTTGATAAGTTTATTAGATCATAAGATCTATGATAGGAACGGTAATCTTCATTATTTACCTCTCAAATGTTGATCTAAACGAGAAATAGTTTGCTCTCAGAAGCATTTAAGGAAAGGATAAGAGCCACGATCACAAAAGAAGGGAACCGTTATGTCATAATCCTGTCTGTTGGAGGATAATTTCTATGCTTATTATTTTTGGAAAAGTAAAATACATTTGATTTGTAGTGAATACGGCATAATGTAAAACTTGCCAAGTCACTCTGCTGTACACCTGAGACTAATTAACACTGCAGCAACTGCAGTCAAGTGAAAAATAAGTTTGATTTCACAAAAACAACGGCAAATCCATCTGTTAAAACTTAAATTACTCACAGCTCCAGAAAATAAAGCTATTGTGATTTACCACAAACACTATAGTAACTACTCCATATGTATATTTGTATCTACACAGAGAGCAAGTTCTTGAGAAGAACTTGTAAGTTACAAGGCAATTCTTTTTCCCATTATGTATCTTATTTCTAAGACATTTCATTTCCATTTTAACGGACTTAAATATTGTCCCAATATTGTTTCTCTCTTGCCTTCTTTTTGTAAAAATTTTTAATGTTTATTTGTTTTTGAGAGAAAGAGTGCAAGTAGGGGAGGAGCAGGGAAGGGGACACAGAATCTGAAGCAGCTCCAGGCTCTGAGCTATCAGACGGGCTCAAACTTATGAACCGCGAGATCATGATCTGAGCCGAAGTCGGATGCTTAACCGACTGAAGGCCCCTCTGTATTGCCTTCTTCAAAAACCTCTATCCTATATCAATGAAATATTGGTCCAGAAACACTGAAATCTACTCGAAACGGCACAGAGAACTCTGTTGGGGAAAGAAAACTACTTCTGCAATGGGAATTATCAGCCACCAATATCTGGATGCCAATTATAATAAACCGCAAAGTAAGAAATAAACAACTACTAATATTCAATGGGGAACTAACTGGTTCTGTAACAGCACGCTACTATTTCTAAAATGGGAGGTTCCACTCAGTCACATTCCACATCCAGGCACCCAGTCTTGGCAACCACAGTGAACTGAACCAATGCAAAACCCAAACCCTGAAGTTACCGTAGGTCCCTCCCTGCTGGCTTCCTCCACACCTAACTTACTCCCCACATCCTACCAATTCAGCCCACTCAGGTCAACTATCATCTCCTTTCCTCCTTTTCCAATTCCAGCTGCATTAATTTCAATCACTGTTTCTTCCTCACATTACTGATTTGCTTCTTTAGTGAGTTCCTTTCCCAATCTCTTCTCCCTCCAATCCTGCCTCCATGTTGCTCCCAATGCTCACAAAGAAATCAGGGCTTCCTCTCTTGTTTATCAACAACCTACCACAGTATTGCCACTTCTGGCCACGACTGAGTAACAGGGACCAAATTTATTCTCCTGCCTGAAACAACCAAAAAGTTCAAACTAAAAATAAATAAAGAAATAATGGTCTGCAAGACGCTAGACGTCACAGAAGGAAGAAGCAGCAGAGTGACGGGAAACACATGAGGTGAAACCTTTAACTGTCCCGTCACTTCACTATCTTGAAGGCACTTTCAGGCTGCAGCACATATGGTATCAAACAAAATCTGACTTTTTGTAGAAATTGACAAACAGATTCTAAAATGCATATAGAACATGGAGAGGACCTACAATAGCCAAAAAGACTTGAAGAAGGCAAAGTTGGAGGCCCAATCCTACCCAGTCTCAAGACTTATTATAAAGCTCCAGTAATTCAAATAGGGTGGTGGTCCTAACACATCAACAGAACAAAATACAAACAAACGTATATGGACAACTGATTTGACAAAGGAGCTGAGGCAATTCGGTGAATAAAGAATCATCCTGTCAACAAGCTGCTGGTACAACTGGCTGTCATCTATCTGCAAAACGGAACCTCCTAGATCCGTACCTCACACGGTGAGCCACATACAGAAATTCGGTCAGAACGATCGCAGATCTAAATGGAAAATTCAAACCATGAAACTTATAGAAAAAAGTTATGAAGTAAAACCTTGAGATCTTGGGTTAGGAAGAGAGGTCTTAAACACAACACCTGAGCACAATCCGTAAAAGAATACACGGATAAATTGGATAGCACCAAAATTTAAAACCTCTGCTCTTCCAAATAATCTGTTAAGAGCACAGACTGAGAGAAAATACTCACAAATCATATGTCCCATTAAAAAAGCTGCACTCAGTATATATATGTACTCTCAATATCAGATAATAATAATAAGCCATAAGAATGGGAACAATATTTGGATAGACACTTCACCAAAGAGGTCCATGGCAAATAACCTCACAAAAAGGTATTCAACATGACTGGTCAGGAGGGAAATGCAAAATGAAACACCAGAAGACACCAGTGTGTATTTATTAGAACAGCTGAAATTAAGAAGACTGATCATTATCAAGTGTTGATGAGGACGCAAGAACTACCTTAACGTATCCCCCACGCAGAATCCTAATTTTCAGACAACCTATTACTAACAGATCACATTCTACCATATAATAGAGGCCACATTTAATATAATTTCATCTTATCATAATGACTCAGAAGGGACTTCAAATATCATAACGTCTCCCAGTGTCTTCATTATGGTTTAGTATTACTGTAGAGTAGGAACATATGAGTCAACAGAAATTTTTTATGTAGCAGGTATCAAAGAAGCCAGCTTTCAGTCTATAATTACCTCACAAAATTATGATTGCTTTTTATTATAATTTGTTTTCTCCAATCCAGTAGTTCTCAAAGTGCGATAGCCAGCCCACGGTGCATGAGCCCTGCCTGGGAACCTGTTGGGAATGCAAGCTCTCAGGGGCGCCTGGGTGGGTCAGTCGGTTGAGCATCCAGCTTCGGCTCAGGCCATGATCTCGCGGTTCATGGGTTCGAGCCCTCTGTCAGGCTCTGTGCTGACAGCTCAGAGCCTGGAGCCTGTCTTTGGATTCTGTGTCTCCCTCTCTCTCTGACCCTCCCCTGCTCATGCTGTCTCTCTCTCTCTCTCTCAAAAATAAATAAAATATTAAAAAAAAATAAAAGAAATGCAAGCTCTCAGGCCCTCCGCCACACAACTGGATCCAGGAGGAAAGAGCAATCTGTATTTTAGCAAATCCTCCCCGCAATTCTGAAGCATGGTAAAACTTGAGAGCCACTATGTTAATGTATGTTTTAAGGCTAAAATCATGAATTTGCCTTTTCTCTGAGATTCTTTCTGAATTCACAGAATTTTAAGACAAAGAGGAACCATTACTTCAAACCCACATTTTCAACAAATCTAGAACTCAACCAGCTGTTTTCCTATTTTTATACTCCTGAATTATGTTAGGCCTTTTAAAAAGCTAGAAAACCAAAACTGAACGTAAGGTCCCAGAAATAATGCATTCTACAAAAGCCTTTGTTTTAAAACAACTTTTCTACTTAAATAACCTAAGTCATCATTCACATCTATTTTTGCAACTACTCCCACCATTCCTTCTAAATCTACTAAAATAGATTTGCTTCTAATTTCAGCTATAAATTGTCAACCTCCAGTGAATATCAGCTCAACTTTTAATCAGGTTCATCTAAATGGAATGGATTTTTAAAATAATTCTAGTTATAAATTTTAATTGTTTCATAAAGAGACTTAAGATAGAAGCAAAATGAAAGCGGAAATGGCTTGGACCAAATCAAGACATCTGGGGCTGATGAAAATTTGCTCAGGGATTTTGAGTTTTCTGGGGCCCAGGTCACTTATTTTTTAAGAGGGGGCTAGAGAAGATGGCCTGAATAGTCCATTTCAGGTCTAACCGCCTATAAATCTGGTCTCTTACCATTATGCTCTATGGTACTATAGTTTTATATTAACATTATATTAACATTGACATTAATAGTTAATGTGGGATGGGCAAATTATTTTCTTTAAATGTTGTATCTGTTTTTAACAACTTTTAAAATTGTTTGAAGAGACATGTCTCTCCTGAGGGCCCAAGAGCATCACTCAGTATAACATTACTTCCTGGGGGCGCCTGGGTGGCTGAGGCTGAGGCTCAGGTCATGATCTCACGGTTCATGGGTTTCAGCCCCGCATCGAGCTCTGTGCTGATAGCTAGCTAAGAGCCTGGAGCCTGCTTCAGATTTTGTATCTCCCTCTCTCTCTGACCCTCCCCTGCTCACGCTGTGCTGTCTCCTCTCTCAAAATAAACAAACAAACATAAAAAAAAAAATTACTCCCTGGAATACAGTCAAGCGTGAACACACTTTTAGTTGCAGAAGCACTGAAATGGTAGTGTGATTTAAAGTCTCTTATTTTTTTCTCAGATTGGTTTATTTATCTCTAAAACTATGGGGATGCACAGCATGAACCCCCCAAAGGCAAAGATTTCACAATGTCAGAAACAAGGACTACAGAGGCAGAACTCCTGGATTTGAATTCCAGACCTATCACTTAAGAACCTTTGATGATTTGGGGCAAGTTATGGAAACTTTCTAAGCCTTATTTTTATTAATCTTCTGTTAAGAGAGATAAAAACAGTATCTTCTTCATACAAATTAAATGAGCTAATCGACAAAAAGCACTTAGCACAGAGCTAAGTGAGCATTAGGTGTTTTTATTAGTACTGCTTGCTAAGTAAGCCCTCTACTCAGAACTATTTTCAGAAAACAACACATATGTAACATTATCAGAACTGATGTGCAATTCGATTTAATAAACACACAGAGTGCATGTACTTGGTGCAAAGCACCTCACCATTCACCATCGAATGATTCTCATTCTCGAACTGCAGGACCTACCAGAATTACTTGAGTTGTTCTGTTTAAAATCCTGATTCTTGGGCTCTGCTTCCAAATGCTCTGATTTTGCGATTTTTCAGTAAGCTTCCCAGATGTTTCTAAGGCAGGCTGGTTGAGGACTGCAGTTTGAGAAACGTGTCTGTAGAATTTCAAAGAAGGAATCTCTTCCTTCGAGTACCTACAATCTCCAAGCATTTTTTCCATTTCAGAACCCACTGTAGCTGCTAGTGTTGCACCTGTTGGCTGTGTAACAGGTATAGCTAACATGATCCTTCCATGAAGATTCCGATTGCCATCACTTAAGTTCCAATATCTATGCCCTGATGAAATAATATAATTCAACTCTTTACCTGATACTTGAGGTACCTGATACTTTGCCTAATCCTCTAAACCCCACCAAGCACGTGACTAATGAAAGTTCCTGATATAAGGCCTATTCCTGACCTCTAAAACCAGATTCATCAACCCTAATTCATTAATCCTGACCTATAAACCTGACTGTGGCCTCATTCAGAGTCCTGCTCTCAGCCTTACGCTTCCAACAGTGCTGCCAACAGACATCACAGTATGTCCTTAGCACACATTTTCAAAAAGAGACTGCAAAGTGTCAAAATCCATATATATTTACCTCCTTAAGAACTTTAACAATAAAGAACAATCAGAACAACAAAGCAACATTCAGGGATCAGGGGAGGGAGGCAGAATGCAGACTGCGACAAAGGAATTCAACACTCTTATGAATGTTTGACTTCACCTCACTGAAGGGTGAGGGGGAACCGACCTAGGTAACCTCACACAGTGTTTTGAGTGAAAATGGTAAGACTAAAGACAAAAAGACCTGTACCTAAGCACTGTAAGCTAGCTGATGAAGCTATTGGTCATGGAGGTACAGGTTAATAATTCTGAGACTGCTTTACATGTATCTAGCGTCAAAAGAGTAAAGTAAATGGCTGGTGGGTAGAGGAAGCCTCTATCAATACGGATATGCATAGAACAGAAATTTGAATTCCACCACTGTCTTTTCAGTTTTCTCTCAATTTTCATATTCAATAAATCATCAAGCTTCACCAATTACTTCTCCTTTGTTTAAGAATCTGATGATGACTTCCCATCACCTGTGTCACCTTCCTAGTCCAATCTAATGCCAGGGGACTAACTGCAACAGCCTCCCAGTTGGGTGGCCCACCTCTACACTCATTCCGAGGAAGCCATCCCCCATTTCACAGCCAGAGAATTAATGCCAAATATAAACTACCTTATTCCTATTTTTAAAACTTTGTACCGGCTTCTCACTGCCCTAAAGTCCAAACTTCTTAGCTTGATCTATGAGAGTCTACCACTGGATTCTGACCCTTCCCTAATTCTCTTCTGGCTCTGTTCAGTACCCAATGGCCCGGTCTATTTTAGTCACTGATCTATTTCCAATACCTAGTATACAGGTAGTAGTAATCCTTTGATCCTTATATGAATGTTACCTCTGCAGTGATAGACAGATTTTATTTTCTTTATCCATGTCTGGAGGCTAGCCCTGTGATGGGTTTGAATAACTGAATACATTGGAAGTGACACTCTGGAACTTCTTAGCCCAGGTTTTAACAGGTCTAGCAACTTCTGCTTTTTCCTCTTAAAAAAGCTACCATGCTGGGAAAAACCCAAACCACAGGGAGAAGCTATATGAAATAGAATCCTCAAACTCTGATCAGTAATTCTATCTGAATATACAGTCAACAGTCAGTATCAACTGCCAACCAAGCAAGTGAGCCACCCTGCAAGTTTCAACACAGGTGAGGCTCCCCCCCAATGGCCGCCATCTTAACCGACATCATATGGAGGGAAAGAGCCTCCCAGCCCAGTTCAGTCAACCCAATGAATCATGAGACATTAAAAAAAGAAGAAGAAAAGCTTGTGGTTTTAAAACATTGAGTTAGAGGTAGTCTGTTTCACAGCAATATGGGGCATGTTGTCAACATGTGCTGAAATCTCATTCCTGGTACCAATTCCATCTATTGCTACTTAATGAATTACCCCCAATAAGCTCCAAATCTTGATGTGAGGAACACCATGCAAGGACAGTGACAGGAAGACGTGCTGGGGGCCACCACTGGGGAACAATCACTGAAGGACGTGATAAATACGCAACACCTCTAGTAAATGTATGTGCACCCGTCCTGTAGTTTAAATTTCTTCGCCCTTCCAGATCTACATGTCTTAATGAAAAAGCAAAGTTAAGTCAGTCACTGGTTAAACTCTAGGATGAAATCAAATTTCAGCAAAGATATTTTCTCCAGGTTCTTTTGAAAACACAATTTCCGTGGTACTCGACTGGGACCCACCAAAACCATTAAATACAGAACAAAAGTATGTTAAAATCTCTGTCCGCATAGCAGTCACTTGCTCTCCTTGTGCCGTAGCTTTGTTAAGATGTGAGGAGCGGGCAATGTAAAGAATTTTGTTTATATTTTGACAGGTTCCCCCGCTGATGATCTGGCCAAGAATGCTACAAATGAGGAGCAAAACCAGAATCCTTGCAGGGAATATGCAAATTTTTGTTAAATATCTGAGTGAAAAGTAAATCACTGGAACATACGATCAGTTGACCAAAAACTAAAAGAGGAAAAGGAAAGAAGCTGCTTCACAGTTGACATGTGGGATGCCTCGTAGCCCCTGCCTGGCCGGCTCTCGCACGCTCTGGGTCTAACAGGTTTCTGGGTATGACAGGGATTTGGCCTGTAAAAGTGGCAGGGGGCTTTCCAGGAACAACCACCCTTCGTACCCCGCTTCCCAGTTAGGATCTAAGCACAAGTGCACGGTGCACTCTGGACAGGATGAAATTAGAATCAAGCTGCTGCTCACAACACTCCCCATTTCAATATTATTCAGTTCCTCGGGATCCAGGTGCTCTAATAAGTTTAGCACTGAGAGAATGAAGAAAAGGCAGATAAAGGAAATTCTTTCAAACATAAAAAATTCCAAAACTACCAAAAAAAACCTCTGGAATGCTCTATTTCAAGAGAACAGAGAACACCAACAAAAACCTGCATCTTCTATGTAACACATTACATAACCTTTCTCTGTTAACTGGTTTAAATGTCTATTTCAGACTGTCCCACAGGAGCTCTGATCCTTTTTGCTTGAAATTAAATCCTGAACTAATTTTCAAAAACTAGAACACATTTCTGCTTCTTAAACTCTCATAAATGTCACTTCTTTTCCCATGAAGGAGATAATGCCCCACCTTCCCCTCCCTCTGCTCCCCCCCACACTTGGCCTTCACTCCACACACGGTCTCGGTGCCATTCCTTACCCCAACTATAGGGTGTACCCTTTAGATGGTTTTTCCACTACTTGTCTTCATGACCAAAGCAAGTGTTTATGAACTGACCAGCCACAATAGGAGGTAAACACTGTATAAGAAACATCTAAGCTGTCTCAAACTAGGAACACCCACGAAAAGAAGAAACTGTCCGTATTTTACATGTAATGAAAAGGAAGGTCAAAGCCAGGAAGTAACTGGTTCAACGTGGCACAGTAGACAGCAGATCCTGCACTTTATCTCAGGGCTATCTGTACAACACTGATTTTGTACAATACTAATTCTGCACCAGGAGCTCTTAAGGATCCGGCTCTCTCACCTGCACAAGGTCCACTAATTATTAACAAAAACAAAATAATTGACCAATAAAATGTGAGCGCTGTGGGCAAAGCATAGTGGAGAGCACTTTATACACGTTATTTAGCTCTCGTGTCAGCCGTAAATAAGGTAAGAGGGTGTAAAGGAGCTGGGTGTGGGCACATCGTTAAATACTCATTAGATATTTTACAATATGATCCCCTTCTTACAAACGAAGAAACCAAAGCTTACCTAAAGTCACAGTGCTGATAATTGGCAGAGCGGAGCCTGAACTCAGGTTACTGGATTCCAGAACTGGTCCTTAAAGTCCTGAGTTACCCTGCCTCGCCAACCGAAGCACTGGGCTGCCCTAACTGGCCAAGGGGAAGAAGAGAACCCAGCACCAACCATGGCCTCCCTCTCGGTGGAGTTCAGTGCTGAAGCTGCAAGAGGTGGCGGTAAAAATATTACAAAGGCCCGAGTCAAACCTCCCTGAACCTATCCGGTGTTGGGAATCAATTCCAGGGGTCCCACAAATCTCTGTACATCTTGCAAGAAGAGGCACTAATAACTGCCCTTCTGCTCAGACTATCTTTCCAAGGATGTCTGTAACATGAATAAAGCTTTAGAAAACTGAAAGCTTTAGAAAACTCCAGAGCAGAGGGATGTGCAAGAAAGACCCTGTCTTCCTCCAGGTCCAAGAGTTGAGGATGGGTATTGGCCATTATAAAAATCTGGGCCCCCTGAGCTCAAGGGTCCTCAGCTGTGACCCAGACAGGCTGCAGTAAGAGCCTGGGCCCTTCCTTATCACCCCTGTGAGGACCTGGGGTGGCGGTCAGCAAGACGAGCCTCAGGACACGTGAGACACCCACTACTCAACGTGCAACAAGGAAGACCTTTGTCTCTGTGCCGGGAGACTCCCATCTTCTGCCCGCATCCATGGAACTGTGGTAGGCGACCTTGTTAGCTCACAAGGGGGGTAAAACCTCAGATGTGGCACAGATCTTCACACCAGGCTCTTCACACCTCGCCTTTGCTTTCCTCAGAAATACCCTTTCCCATGCGGTGAGAAACACTTACTCATCTTAAATAGACTAACTCCATGGCGCCCCCCACTGTTTCCAGAAATGGTGTTTCTTCCACAGCACCTTGAAAGCTTTCTTCCACTAGCTTAGCTGTGAGCTGTGCCAGTTAATCAACTCATTGCCTTCCAGCTCAAAATTTACTTTTTAATAATACTCTGTGATAATGGATGAAACTGCTAGAAGTATTGCTCCTTACAGTGAGCCTAATGTTAAACTTTCTCAGCAGACGGTGCGGGAAGGACCCCGCAAGAGGGAGGTCTCCAGCAAACATTACGCTTGACCGGATGCTTCTGCCCTAAGATCAGGAGCAAGATAAGAATGTTCTTGCCACTACTATTTAACATCATACTGTAGGTTCTACAGAGAAATTAGGCAAGAAGAATAAATAAAAGGCAAAAGAATTGGAAAGAAATAAAACTATGTCTATCTGCAGATGACATGATCTTGTATATAGGAAATCCTAAGGGATACACTAAAAAAATTTTTTAGAACTATTAAATGAGTTCAGCAAGGCTGCAAGATAGAAGATCAACATATAAAAATCAAGTGTATTTAATTGCAATAAACAATATGAAAATAATTAGGAAAATTAAATTTATAATAGCATCCAAAAAAAAAGAACCGATTTGAAATAAATTAACGAAAGAAGTGTAAAATGAATACTCTGAAAACACTGTTGAAAGAAATTAAAGATCTAAATAAATGTAAAAAAATTCCTATGGCCATGTACCAAAAGACTTAATATGTTTAAGATGGTAATCACTCCTCAAATTGATCTGCAATTCTACACCACCCTCTCTGAATCCCAGCTGGCTTCTTTGGAGAAAAAACCTGATACGCTGATCCTAAAATTCTAACAGAGGTACAAGAGACCCCAAATATTCCAAACAATCTTTAAAAAGAAAAACAAAATTTGAGGACTATCTGTTCTGATTTCCAAACTTCCTACAAAGCAACAGCTAAGACAGGGCGGTGCTGGCATAACGATCAGCAAACAGAATTCCATCAATGGCACAGAACTGAGAATCCAAAAACAAACTCTTGTGTGTCTGTGCTCTGCTGATGTGCAGCAACGTACCAAGATCATTCAGCAGGGAAAAACAGTGGGGGGATAACTGGATAGCTACACGCACACGAATGAAACTGGGCTCTTCATTCAAACTACAGATGAACTCAAAATGGATCGAACGGTAAGGGCTAAAACTACAAAACTCTTAGAAAATAGGGATAAATTTGCAAGGCTGTAAATTGAGAAATAAGTCCTTAGGTTTGATACCAAAAGTACAGTAACAAGAAAAAGCAGATCACGGGATGTCATCAAAATTTAAAACTTCTATGCTTCGAAGAACACCATCATGAAAATCCAAAGACCCAAAGAACGGGGAAAAAATTTGCAAATCACCCACCTGTTAATAAACTCATATCCAGAATATATGAAGAACACTTACAACTTAAAAATATAAACAGAAATAACTCAATTTGAAAATGGGCACCAGACCTGAGTAGACAGTTCCCCAAAGAAGATACGCAAGTGGCCAGTATGTTCATGAAAAGATGCTTCACGTCATTAATCATCAGGGAAATGCAAATCAGACCCACAAGGAGACACCAACTTACACAAAAATGTTCACAGCAGCATTTCTTAATAATATCCAGATAATTATTAATAACAGTAACCCAATGTTCATCAACTGATGAACTCACAGGCAAAATGTGGTACAGCCATACGGTAGAATGTTACTTGGTCATAAAAAGGAACGAAGCGTTGGTACGTGCTATAACATGGATGAACCTTGAAAACAGCGTGTTAAGTAACTGAAGTCAGTCACAAAGGCCACACGTTATGTGGTTACATTTACATCCAATGTCCAGAATGGGCAACTCTATGGAGGAAGAAAGTAGATTAGTGGCTCCTTGAGCTGAGGACAATGGGGAGGGAGGCGACAGCGAAAGGGCACAGGATTTCTTTTTTGGAGGTGATGAAAATGTTCTACAAATTGAGTAAATAAAGGATCTGCGAATATATTAGACACAACTCGGTTAGACATTTTAAATGCTTAAATTACAGAGTATGTGAATTATATCTCAACAAAGCTGTTATTTTTAAAAAGTCACCAAGCAAGAGAATAAAAGGGCTAGTGGAGATCAGAAGAGTGACTGACTAGGAGGGATTAAAAAGAAAACTAGGTTAGCATGAGTAAAATGCCACGAAGGTGAATTAAGGTGATGAACCTGAAGTTGCTGAAATAAGTTTCATTACAGCTAAACTGCGTCCCATAATGGGGGATTCTTTATTCATGACACCAAACCTAATACCTATGGATACGAAGGCAATTAGGACTGGCAGGGGACACGACGACACACACAAGAATGAGTGTGTGTGTGTGTGTGTGTGTGCGCGCGCGCGCGCGCACGGAGCAGAAGCGGTCTTGGATTTGAGTACCATCCAGTCAAACAAAACTTTGTGCCTTCAGACACATCACTAACTCCTCGGAGCTTCGCCTCTCTCATCTATCAAATGTCTACCTCGTTTTCGTGGGATTGTTAAGAAAGAAAATATCTATAGCAAGATCTCGAAATTTGTTAAGGGTATCTTCTGATCTTCTAGCATAGTGTTTGTCACTTAGGCACCCAGTAAATAATTTCAACTAACTTTAAAAAACACAAATGGCTCTTGGAAAGGAAAAAATTAAAATATAATTAAGTACATTCACTTCAATATGGATATGCACGACTTGAAAACCTTCAAAAGAAAGATTTTCCACACGATACAGACAGAGAAGCTTGATATGGATGCTCTTAAAGCTCACATTATCCTCTTCTATGGGAAATTAGAAATTATTTTCTACCAGTAATTTAATGAATTTGACAGGGAAAAACGTTATTTGCAAGAACATTTCTACTAATCTCTACACAATCCCTTTTCAGTTATCACTTTGTGTTTTGATTGTGTAACCTTATATACATATAAGGTGAAGAGTGGGTTATTTGTAATTTGTAATACGTAACATTTAATTTACATATATGCATACACACACACACACACACATACACACACACACACAAAGAGACTATCACAGAAAGACTTTGATCTGGACCAGGGATCAGTAAAGTATAGCCTTTACAGATTATGGCAGAACTCGGTAGCTGCAACGCATACAGAAAGCCAAAACTTGGTTGGGAAACAGGATATTATTTGACTTTTTCTTTTCTTTTTTAAATTATTTTTTTTAACATTTATTCATTTCTGAGAGGGAGACAGAGAATGAGTGGAGGAGGGGCAGAGAGAGAAAGAGACACAGAATCTGGAGACAGGCTCCAGGCTCTGAGCTGTCAGCACAGAGCCCAACGCAGGACTCGAACCCACAAGCAGTGAGATCATGACCTGAGCCAAAGTCGGACGCTTACCAACTGAGCCACCCAGGCGTGGCTAAGCTGACTTTTTCAAACTCCTGTATCTAGTGATAGGAATATAGATTTTATAAACAATCAAATGCCAAGAAGTACTCTATTGCTTTGATGGATGAATGCATGGCCAACTCACAGGAAACTGGGTTTGGTCTAGGTGGGAGAAGAGTATCTGTAGAAAAAAGAGAATACTTAAGCTTGGCCTTGAAAGAGGAATGGTTGCCCTTCAAGCAGTAAGTATGGAGAGCCGGAATTCTAGGGAGAGGAAGTCCTGTGCACGCAGGCAAGGAGGCCTCACAGAGCCCCTGCCGGCAGAACTAAATCCGGTCTCTCGGACAGGGCGTGAAGAGGGTGTAGCCGGTGACCTCATGAACATTCTTGTACGCTCTGCTCTATGGTTTAAAATGGGCATAGAAATTAATAGCTACTATTTGCAGAGAGTAAATGCCAGCGAGACATGATCAAACAAGGATGATCTACAGAGACAATTCATGGTAAATTGAGATTTATAAATATAGTCCTATGGAACACTTTTTTTTTTTTTTGGTAGGCTCAGCAAGGGAACCTTTTAAGTCAATAATGAGAGTTAGCATAGAATGGACTCTCCAAATTGTTGTAATGAGAAGCCCTCATCTTCAGGTACAATGGTGACTGGGCCCAGCAGAAGGGCTGTGTCCATAATAAGCATGCGCATAAGCAATACTTGAGCAGACAAGAGGACTTACCTCGAAGCTCGCCGCAACCGAGAAGGGGCAAGTCACACAAGGACACCAGACTGAGGATATACAAAGAGTAAATCATTAAAATGTGTATTTCCCATCTGAAGTTGGTTATTGTGAGAAAGTCAGCCTTAATGGTACCCAGTCCCTGGTCAACCTCTGTACTCCTCCGTTAAGTGATCATGCTACGTACCTAGCCTATAGCACTGTTGTAAAGATTAAACGTATGGATACCCATGAGGCATTCAGAGCACGGCAGGTGCACAAAAAGTGTTGTCTTCACGTTATTAAACTGCCCAATATGTACAGTCTGAAAAAACTTGTGCCTACTGGATATAAAATCAGGCTGCTGGGTCATAATGTAAAAAGTCATGAACGGGACAGAGAGATTCATCATCTCATTTAGAACAAATCATTTACTACTATGAAGTTCTCCTGTATACATGTTTGTCTTATCTAACTCAATTATTAGCTTCTTGAGGGCATGGGCCAATAAATTATTGGTGACCAATCAACACAAAGTGCTAACAATTATCTAGGAAGAGTGAAAACTACGCTCAACTCAATGTTCTAATCAGTACTGTACAGTAAAGGGAGAAAATTACTGTGCCTGAGCACTGCCCCAAAGAAATCGACATCTTTGTTTTAAAGTGAAAGCCACCACTGCTGCCACCACCAGTTCAGAGACAGAAACTTCAGATTTTATAAATATTCTCTCTCTCCTCTATCTACTGAATACTGCCTATAACTTCTTAGTGGGTGTAACATTTCCAACTAACATTTCTTTCTACTTTCTTTTTCAGCTACCTTCTTCTGGACCTGACACTACAACACCAGTGATTAAATAGTAAATCAAAGGGTTAAAAGATGGCTTCCATGTACTTTTTCAATAAATTTAGGAAATATAATGAAACAGTGATGAAATCTTTCTTAATCAACCATCACTATGGCAAATGGTGCTAGAAGGGGAAAGGGCAGGTTCAAAGGTAAATAAACTTCCTCTCAAAGTTCATCTAGACATAACTCAGCAAGGCCTGTAAAGAAATTCTTGCAAGGAACACTCCCCTTTTAACTCAAAAACCAACCAAAAAGCAGGTGTGTGCGAAGGTACCCCCAAGTGCCCTAGGACCTCCCCAAACTAGGTTTTAACTCCCATCCCGGGGGAGAAAGCCCACTTTTGCACACCCAGGGACAAGCAAATTAGCATTTCCAAGGTCAATTGCTGACAGGCCTAATTGTTTACAGCAACTAGAGCATTCCTGCTGCAAAAGTTAAGAGGCTGGACCTTCCTGGGTTGCCCAATACCATTAATTTACCAAATTCATCACAAAACATCAAAGTACTATAGGTGTGGAGTCAAATCAGTATATGACATTTCCGACAGAATCAAATAGTAATAAGATCCCCAGAAGTAAGTACTTTGAAGCTGGCTAAACAATTTGGGGAAAAACCTAAAATGCCAATCCCGTCAGTGGTAGAGAAGTAACAAGGACACACACACACCAGTAAACAGTATGGTCTCATTTTACCAACTGGCTTGATCTGAATAGTCACCAAAACTGCTAAAAAGCTGCAAAACTGGTTGATGTAACTACCCTTACACATTCTTGCCATCTCTGAGAATCAGTGAGAAATGAAATTAACTTATGTAACTGCTGCTATCATCGCAGCATATGAAGTGTGGCTGGTCTGGATGGAGATGGATAAAGGATTTGGAACTTAAGGGTGCCTGGGTGGCTCAGTGGGTAAGTGTCTGACTTCGGCTCAGGTCATGATTTCACGGTTTGTGGGTTTGAGCCCTGTGTCGGGCTCTGTACTGACCACTAGCTCGGAGCCTGGAGCCTGCTTTGGATTCTGTGTCTCTTTCTCTCTCTGCCCCTCCCCTGTTTACACTCTGTCTCTCTCTGTCTCTCAAAAATAAATGAAAAATGTAACAAAAAAAAATTTTTTTAAGGATTTTGAACTTGGCACCAAAAGAATGTAAAAATAACAATATTTATATTAATTACATGTTGAAATAACATTACATATATGGGATTCAATAATACTACTAAAATTAATTTCTCCTCTTTCTTACCTTTTATAATGAGGATAATAGAAAAACTTAAATTGCACGTGTGGCTCACACTGTATTTTTATTGGACAGTGCTGCAATATACAGATCATGCTTTACACTTACATAAAACAACAATAATCTCAATTTCAGAGTGCAGAGAGGAGAAATAAGCCTGAAAGATACCAATCTTCTCTAAAAATAATCAAATTGGTTTCAACTGTTAATCACCAACCTAATAAAAGCTCCTTTCTGTTTACCCCCAGACAAAATTTTATTTTCTAAAAAGGAATCTGATGTTTCAAAATTGATCCTAAAGTCTGCTCTTTTTTTGTCTCCAGTTGTCATCTTTGCCTAACATTAACCTAGGCTTCATTCTTTCCAATGATCAAAGATACCATGATAAAGTGCTAGTCTAATTCTTAAATCTGATCAAGTGATTCCAACTCTGGTTTTTCTGTATTAGTCATTTTCATACCCTATTAGGTCACCGAAACCTAACTCATGCCTTTGCTCCAAAGATATAGTTAACTAAGTAGAATTAACGGAAAGATTATTAAGAGTCTAGAAGAACCCAGGCAGTATTCAGATACTATACATACTCTGTTTCAAAAACTAAAATATGACTCATTTACTATTTCAGAAAGTGACATCCCATTGTGAACAGGAGAGCTTACCAAACAAACAGCACAGAAGCGTTGATTTCCACACATTCCACCGTGCGGAGAAGCCACGCAAACCTTTAGGTTGTTACAGTCAGTGGAAGAAAGAAAATCTGAAGGTGTTGGGATGGTTGGAAATGTATGGGGTGAGAATATACAGCAGCAAGAAGCGAGGAGGGGCAAACTGCCCAAACCTTCCTCTCGGGCTCTTGAAAAGGAAACTACTCAACTTTCTGACCGAGGAAGCCAACTGGGAAAGGAAAGCACATTTTACACTTTTTAACCTCCTGAAACTGTCCCAAACACGTTTAACCCTCTAGTAGAGAACGTGTAAATCTATTTAGAGCGGTTTTTAAGTGAAATCAACAATAAAAATCAAGATCGGATAATAATAAATAACAAAGAATAACAAATAAAGCTGCAGTGTCTATTTCTATCTGTCGACAGGGTCAACATCTATTACTGGCAAATGAAAATGAATAGCCTGCATGACTGAAAACGAAGCTAGTGAAAATGTGAAGTATTCCTCATTCCTGGAAGAGTGCATCTTAAAATGTAACCCTAATGGCCCTATAGTTTCTCTGGTCCGATATGGTCAACATATGTTTGTTTTCTTAGATACATGGAATAACTCAAGGCTCTAAGCTACAAAATTCCAACTATTCAGTGATTGTACCTTTTGCACAATCTTGAACTCTGCAATCAACAAGCGGTGACGAAGGCCAAAGGCTACCTCATAAGAAGTATTCTGGTGCCACCTAGTGGTCGATGTTTCCTGCCAACTAGGAAATGATTAGGCCCTGGTTCTCAAAGGATGGTCCATGGACCAGCAGCCTCCACATCGCCCAGGAACTTATTAGAAATGCAAATTCTTGGGCTCACCCAGACCTACTGAAACTCTGCTGATGGGGCCCAGCAATCTGCGTTTTAACAAGCCCTCTAAGTGGTTCTGATGCACCCCCAGGTCTGAAAACCACTGGATTAATTAGCTCTTACACAAAGATTAAAAAATCTTAGGTTTTTAAGGCAAAGCCTTAAAAAATTAGGTTTACAAATTAAATTGCACAATTTCTAATTTTTGAAAACAACTTAATTTTCTACACAGTGGATTCAAATATCTGTATCTGGAGAATAGTTTTCAAAGACACTTATTAAGTAACTCATACACATTCCACACCTGACCATCATCACATTAAGTCCCAAGCTCTGAAGATGTCCGATGAGCACCCTTAGGTCTCTGCCCCAAGGAGACCAGGTTCAAAGGGAAGATCAGACACATTAACAGAGCAAAATGCAATATAAATACCAAAAAACCCCCAAACAAACTGTGAAACAAAGAAAAAATCACTAACTGGTTTCAGGACACCGGGATGTGGCATGTTATTACTGCATCATAAGTGGGGGCGGGGCTCACCTGGGAACACATGAAAAGCCAAGCAGGTAGAATACTGATTTTTAAATAAGAGTCAGCTGCCCTAATGATGATAAATGCCACAGTAAAGTCCATTGTATACATCTGCTTTGTGCAATTATGTTATAAAGTAGTCAGGAGCAAAGCAGATCTGATTAAGCCTTGCTGAATTGTTTATTTTCTATGTAGATCTTAGAGAACTTGTTTATCTGATTTCTAATAGAGCAACTTAAAACACCTAGGATTCAAGAAGAGCAGTCCAAATATTTATTTACAAGTCTGTATTTCTTTAAATTCAGCTTTATATTATGCTCTTCTTTGAAAAAAAAAACCCTGAAATTTAATATTTATGCAAAATAAAAGAATTATATATTTGAAGTGAAAAAAAAAAAAGAAAGTGGATCAAGAGACCAGTCTGACTACTGGTCCACGCAGTCACAATTAAGTGCCATCCCTTACTCTGTGGGTAACTGCAAACCTACCACTGAGGGGGGAAAAATCAACTCTGAAAAGCAAGTCTTGCAAACCCAAGCCTCTAACATGACAAGTAACATCACAGACGTTAATACAGGCGGTGTAAGTACAGAAAGGAACTGCAGAGAGTTGCTCTACGGATTAGTTTTGATTTTGCACTTTTAAGATATTAATTTAGATATGTACAGAGACCAACTATTTAACTCTCACATTTTAAGAGCAACTGCCTGTAATAGGATGAGTTTCTGACAAAACTCTTCTTTCCTTCTTTTCAAATCCTTCCTTTCCTGGCAGAGAGGAATAGAGAGAGGACCCAGCCTGAGGCACATTAATGTTTTTAGAACGGCCATTCCTAGGGGCACCTGAGTGGCGCAGTTGGTTGAGTGTCTGACTCTTGACATCGGCTCAGATCCTGATCTCATGGTTCCTGGGATCGAGCCCAGCATCTGGGTCTGCAAGGACAGCACGGAGCCTGCCTAGGATTCTCTCTTCTCTGCCTGCCCCTCCCCCCGATCATGTGCAAGCCTGAATGCACATGCACGCACTCTCATTCTCTCCAAATAAATAAACTAACTTAAAAAAAAAAAGGATAGGACCATTCTTCAATTTTATTTAACTAAAAGGGCTTATGAAAATTTAACTGCTCAAAGATGGTATTAACAACACTTCTGATAAATTCAGTCAGTACTTCTGCCTAAGAAAGCAGAAGAGTACATAATAAATTTAAAAATCCAAAAAATAAGCCCCAGCTACCTGAAAAATCTCCTAATGTAAGAAATTTCATTTCCCAACTAAGTAAATAAGAACATATTCCCAGGGGCATGTAGGTGGCTCAGCTGGTTAAGCATCGTCTCTTGGCTTCAGCTCAGGTCATGGTCTCACGGTTTCATGCGTTTGAGCCCCACGTTGGGCTCTGTGCTGACAGTGAAGTAGGCTTGGGATTCTTTCTCTCCTTCTCTGTGCCTCCCCAATTTGCACTGTCTCTGTCTCTCTCAAAATAAATAAACTTTAAAATTTTTCTTAAGGGGTGCCTGGGTGGCTCAGTCAAGCAGCTGACTTCGGCTCAGGGCATGATCTCATGGTTCGTAGGTTCAAGCCCCACCCACATCAGGCTGACAGCTCAGAGCCCGGAGCCTGCTTCAGATTCTGTGTCTCCCTCTCTCTCTGCCCCTCCCCCACTCACGCTCTGTTTCTCTCTGTCTCAATAATAAATGAAAACATAAAAAAAACTTTTTTAAATTTTTTTAATTAAAGAAAAAAGAAAGCATTCCCAGAATAACCAACACATTTAGAGAAAAAAGCAGTGGACATGGTGACAGTAAAAGTCGAATTGCCTAGACACCGCATACTGTACCACAGCACAGGGAAAGGTGATCATTTCAGATGAGCTAGAAGCTGAACTGGGCCCACCACCTGCTACAGAAAATGCAACCAACAGGAAACAAAACAATACACATCAGCCCCCTCCGAGTTCTTGGGAATGAGAATCCCCTTCACCAACAACTGAATAATACAGCAACAAGAGAACTGCAGTACAGAGTGAGAAAATGATACCTACGTGATCACTACCATCTTTTAATAAAGCTTATTCTAATTTGTGATGAAATGGGGCAATCCAGAAGGGAAACAGAAAGGGTGCTAGTCTCAGAGGCGAAGAAAGGGAGTCTTCCTGTTGCTAAGATAACGGATGGACTTCCCCACATGCTCTTCCCAAGGGCTCGTCTGCCCTTTAATTCGTTCCCCTCTAGTCACTGCTGTCCGACAACATCGTCAACTGGCTTACGCTCCAGCTCTTCTCTCTTAGGGCTGGAGATTTTATAAGACTTTTATCCAAGTTAGACTTCAAATCAGGGTTAAGAACTTTAGAGTCTACCCACTAAATATTATGGGTGATTTCTGCTGCCGGCCCTGAATGAACTGGAATGGAATTGGACCCCTGCAAGTGAACAACTAGAGGGCGGGACGGAACATAAATGACAGGTGCTTGCAGACAGTGGGGACACCAGGCAAGCAGAGCTGTGGGTCCCGCAGAAAAAGGAGAAACAAGTTAGGTAAGTCACGCAGCTGCCACCTCCCTGCACAAGGGAGGAGGAATCCAAGCAGAGAATGCAAATCTTGAAGGATGAAGGAGACCGGACCTCAGGGAGGCTCAGACAACAGCACTGGGAGGGAGCTTTGCAGAGAAAGTGCTCAAGGAATCTGCAGAGATCCCCGCAGTCCTAACCTCTGAGGGAAAAGGGCCACGAGCTGTCGAGTGGACAATTCCCAGAATTCGCACAGGACTGGAAGAGCTTCAAATTGCATCGAGCAGAGTGGTGCTCTCTCACTGAGCCCTCTGGGCAGTCAACAGAGACTCAGGAAGGCCTAGCTTTGTAACAAGGCTGAACTGGCCCTAAGATAAATCTACACCAACTTGACCTGCACTGACAAAGTTTAACTAACCTGGAAAGGATCGGCGTGATCCACAAACTACTTTGATGCCTGCCAAAGCAAATGCCATAACTCTTTACTGGAAGACAACAAAATCCACACACTCAGCAACATAATGCACACAATGTCCATGTGGAGCAGCAGCAACAGACCGAGATGACAGAATTAGCAGACAAGGATATTAAATCAGTGACTATGAAAGTGTTCCGTATACCCAAGAATATAGAGAAAAGCATGAACATAATGAAGAGAAATAGAAGACAGAACTAGGATTTCCATTTAATTCTGTCTTACGTCTAGAGCTGAAAACTCTGGTTATCTGAAATTTAAAATCCATTGCACAGAATTAACAACAGCACAGACACCGCAGAAGACAAGACCAGTGAACTTGAAGACATCGCAACAGACACTTCAGGCTGAAGCCAGACAGAAAAAAGACCCCAAAAAAATCAACTAGCCTCAGTGACTTACGGGTCTTTATCAAGCTGTCCAATATACACGTACTTAGAGTTCCAGAAGGAGAAGGGAGGGGAGGGACACAAAAACTATTTGAAGAGATAGTGGCAAAATGTTTTCAAAATTTGATCAAAACTATAAGCCCATGAACCCATAAAGCTCAAAGACCACTGGACAGAATAAACAAAGAAACTCATGCAAAGGCACATCACAATCAAATCGCTGAAAACCAGCGATATTAAAAACAAACAAAAACACTGCTGCTCCCCTGCTCTGTATATAAAATAAAAACTACCCTAATCCAAAGAAAACAACTAACATCTTTCAAAATCTTCTGATTGAAAAAGGCTGATAAAGTTCATCAAAGGTGAACTTTCCTATTTTGGTAGAGGCCTTCCTTCCTTTGCCGGGACCCCTAGCATACGCTTAGTCGATCAAGCATGAAGACTTAAACTCCTGCAAAATAACTTTACTGTAACGCATCTGCCTACTTTACAGTTCACAAATGCCACGTACTTCAGACGATGCTCCGAGAGGTCAGGAACCTTCCTGTTTTAACCTGTAAATTTCTAGTTCAGTTTCTACTGGCACAGAACTATTTGAAGACCCATGAATAAGTCAATCTCATTTCATCCTCAGTCCTTCGTTATGGGGTACACAGAACACAATGAGAAAACAGATGCCCAGAGGGATTAAATGATTGGCCCCAAGAACACTCAAAGGTTGAGCAGTCTCTCCTATCCCCAGAGAAATGCCTCCCCAGAGGGTTAGTTCAAAGTAAACACAAAAGAAGTAAGTTTTAATTGTTATTTACTCTGAGTTTCCACAAGATCCAAGGCAACACTAGAAGCCGTGTCCATTCCAGAGCTGATACAGGACTGGAAGTTCTTCAAAGAGGAGAGAGCAGATTCTATACCACTGAAGGATATAAAACCAGTTGAACCTGAGCTGGAACGTCCGGGCATCTTGAAATTATTACCTACGATTTCAAACACAATAAAATAAGATTTAGGAGTTAGAATAATAACCACATAGGAAAAGAAAGTACTGTAAACATCCATATGGATGTATCTAATATCCTACAAGTGCTACACTGTTATGTCCATTCTCCATCCCTGGAGGGGACACCAAAGCATTGCTGGCATCTGGGCCACCAAACACAGATGCGCTCAATACATGGGAAGGGTGTCATTTTTCAAAGGAGGGAGAATAACGTCTTCCAAAAACATTCTTTGGTTCTCTGAAGAATTCAACAACAGCATAGCTCTTAGAAACCTAAAACATAAAGGGGTTAGAAAAAGTAGACTCTTCATCTCCTGCATTTTTCTAAAAACTGGTAATAGTAGTTATAAAATAGTCTAATAAGAACTTTGAAATCTGTAGTCGTTAACTTATCTGACATATTTGCATACTGAACTCTGAAAATTGTAAATATATTAAATATAAATTTTAAAAATAGGTGTACATATCGATACTGTATACATTTCTGACAGTCTTCTGATTCTAACAGATTTATAGACTTAGTAAGATCCCAGACTCTGTCAGTAAATGCAGAATTTCTCTACATAATAGAGCAAAATACAGAGGCCATATGGAGTAGAGGTCATAGATGCAGCTTCTAGAAAGAGACTATCTGAGTTGTAAGCCAGATTTTGCCATGTGAGTAACTGAATGACTTCAGGTGAATTACTCAACCTCTCAGTGTTTCATTTTTCCCCCTCCTAAAATAGGAATCACCAAGGCCTACCTCAAGGATCACTGTGAGAACTGAGTTAAGGTGTATAATAAAACACTGAAAATAATGCCCAGCATATAATCTTTAAAAGTAAAAGCAGGTATTACCCACCAACTTCATCATTATAACACTGTAAGCAACAGGAAAGAGTCATGCTTACAAGGATGGACAATGGACAGAGATGCCTGAAAATTCTGTCCCATCCGTGACACTTAAAACCTCACAACCCTGGCTAAGTTGCTGAGCTTCTCTATCTTCAGTCTGAAGGAAATGATTGCTCTCACAGCATTACTGAAGAGAAATCAAATTCTGTAATTTTCTAAAACTTGTCTGATCTTAAGAATCAATTGACATGCTTCTTTAAAATACAAATTTGAGGGGCACCTGAGTGACTCAGTTGGTTAAGCGTCCGGCTTTGGCTCAGGTCATGATCTCATGGTTCATGGGTTCGAGCTCCGCATTGGGCTCTGTGCTGACAGCTAGCTCAGAGCCTGGAGCCTGCTTCAAATTCTGTGTCTCCCTCTCTCTCTGACCCTCCTTTACTCGCACTGTCTCTGTCTCTCAAAACTAAATAAAAACCATTAAAAAAATTTTTTTAAATACAAATTTAAGTCACCCGGGTGGTTCAGTCAACTGAACATCTGACTTCAGCTGAGGTCATGATCTCGTGGTTCGTGACTTCAAGCCCCACATCAGGCTCTGTGCTGACGGCTCAGAGCCTGGAGCCTGCTTCAGATTCTGTGTCTCCCTCTCTCTCTCTCTGGCCCTCCTCCACTCAGGCTCTTTCTCTCTTTCTCTCTCTCTCTCTCTCAAAAATAAATACACACACAAAAAGAAATATAGATTTATATACAGGTACTATCTCAAACCTACTGAATCAGAGTCCTTAGTGGACACTCTAGGAAACCAGTTTTTTTTTTAATGTTTTATTTATTTTTGAGAGAGAAAGACAGAGATAGTGTGAGCAGGGGAGGGTCAGAGAGAGATCTGGGAGATACAGAATCCAAAGACAGGCTCCAGGCTCTGAGCTAGCTGTCAGCACAGAGCCCGACACGGGGCTCGAACCCATGAACCGTGAGATCATGACTTGAGCTGAAGTCAGATGCTTAACCGACTGAGCCACCCAGGCACCCTGGAAACCAGTATTTTTATGACTAACCCCAGATGATTCTTAGAATCAAACAAGTATGGAGAACAAGAACACTAAGATAACTGCATCTCTCCCCCCACCACCAAATTTGTATATTGAGAGCCTAACCCCCATGGTGTTGGTATTTGGAGATGAGGCCTTTGGAAGATAAGCAGGTTTAGACATCCTGAAGGTAGAGCCCTCAGGAAGGGACCAGAGTCCTTTTTAGAAAAGGAGACACCAGAGTTCTCTCTCTCTCTCTCTCCACCGTAAGGACATAACGGGGGTTGACTGCGAGCTAGAAGGAGGGTCCTTACCAGGATCCAACCATGCCAGCAACCCCATCTCCAGCTTCTAGTCTCCAAAACTGTGAGAAATGAATTTCTATTGTTTAAAAATAGTCTGTGCTATTTTTTAACAGCAGCGGGAGCTGACAAAACACACAATGTATATGGGAAATAATGTAATCTGGGATAAATGGGAAGCGTCTAGCACATAGCAGCTATCCTTATGACGTGCATGCAAAATTCCCATTACGCTAATGAAACTTCACACTCGCACAGAGCTGGGGGGAACTTCCTTCTGTGATCCTGGAGTACTTCCAGGGAAAAGACTCAGGCTGAGAGGCAAAGAGAATGGATGGAGAGGACAGATGGCGTAGACGCACGTTTCCCTATTTCTCCCACTAAGTACAGCTAAGCACATAACTCACAGGACAGCACCGCCACCCCTACCCCAAAGAATCATCGGGCCCAAAATGTCAATCATGCAGCGGTTGAAAAACCCGGATTTAAATCAACCTCTTGGAGCCTTCCCCAGTAAGAATAATCTCCCTGTTCCCTGAACCTATGGTTACCAAGAAAGCTTAAGACGAGGTTTCTCTGAGTTTTTCCCAAGCATGTTATTTTGCCTCCCCTAACAGACCTTGTCTTAGGCAGTTCGAGCTGCTGTAACAAAAGACCAGACTGGGTGGCTTATAAACAAGAGAAATGTATCTCTCAGTTCTGGAGGCTGGGAAGTCCAAGATCAAGGTGCCAGCTGGGTTGCATTCTGAAGGCACTCTTCCTGGTTCCTAGCCCCCAGGCCTTCGCAGTCCTTGTCACGGGGTAGCAGGTGCGAGGGAGCCAGCTCCCTGGATGCCTCTTTCACCAAAGGCACTAATCCCATTCCTGAGGGCTCCACCCTCAGGACCTAAGCACCTCTCAGAGGCCCCACTTTCTAATACCACCACACCGGCATTAGGATTTCAACCTAAGAATGGGAGAAGGGCAAAGACAAAAACATTCGGACCACAGCAGGTCTAAGATCCGCTTCAGACAGGACCAAGTATTAGCTAACTTAAAAATACTGTTTCCGGGGGCACCTGGGTGGCTCCGTCCGTAGAGTGTCAGACTTTGGCTCGGGTCAGGATCTCACGGTTGGGGAGTTCAAGCTCCACATCCGGCTCTGTGCTGTCTGTCAGTGCAGAGCCCACCTCAGGTCCTCTGTCCTCCTCTCTCTGCCCCTTCCCCATTAGCACTCTCCCAAAATAAATAAATATTTGTTTAAAAAAATACTGTTTCCCCGGGGACCCCTGGGTGGCTCAGTCGATTAAGTGCCAAACTTCAACTCAAATCATGATCTCTCAGCTCGTGGGTTGGAGCCCGGCATGCAGCTCTGTGCTGGCAGCCCGGAGCTAGAACCTGCTTCGTATCCTGTGTCTCCCTCTCTCTCTGCCCCTTCACCGCTAGCTCTCTGTCTCATTCCCCAAAAATAAATAAGTAAATAGATAAATGAATAAATAGTTAAATAATTTTTTAAAAAATACTGTTTCCCTCTCCCACTTTCTGCACAGCACAGGGATAGGCACAAAACAAATAATTTACAGACACTATGTTGGCCTTTAAATCCATGGGGGCCTGTTGGAGTCCAGCCAGAGCTGTATCTCCTTTTACAAGATGCAAGGATACATCTTTAAGAAACCTTCTACCCTTCTCCTATCCATACAAGCAATTGCTTGTGCCCCCCATGCTACCACTACCCCCCCACACACACTTCTATTATAAAACTCATCACAACTGTTCACATGGCTGTCACTCCCTCACCCTGGGAGCAGCTTAAACTAGACCCCTGACACGTTCTACAGCATGTAAAACAGCTCCTCACACAACACAGGCGATCAACCGAGAACTGAAATTGACAACAATAGCAGTAACCTCCGTTTCGCCATAAACGGGTGCTCCGTACCCTGGCGCTCTGGCGCTTCACTCTCATTATCTTAATCCTCGCAACCATGTAGAGGAAAGAAAAGGAAACTGAGACCCAGAGAGCTTATTTACACGAGCTGCCCGAGGCCCTACTTTTAAAGACACCTCCAACCGGATTAATCTGCATCAAGAATTCGTGATCCGCTCCGTACCAGGGCGGAAGGACCGAGAGATGGCGTCTCGGGGAGGGGGCAGCCTGCCCAAACCTCACTGCTCGACGTGCAAAGAGCCAGGACCGTACCTCAGGCGGACGGACCCCAGCATAGGGCACCCGCGGAGGGCCCGAGAGGGAGGCGACTCCCGCGACCCTCACCATCACCACCCCCCGCTTATGCCTTACCTGGATGTCCGACCCAGCTCTCTCCGGCTGCACCCGGACCGCCCACACGCGGACCCCAACTCCTTCCTCAACTCCCTTCTCTAGACGCTGAAACTGCGAGCGCGGGCTCTCGCGTCATCAGCCGGCGCCGGCGAGCGGTCACATGACGCCCCGCCCTGCTCCCCGCCCCTCTGGTCACGTGACTGCCAGGGGAGCCAGAGGCGGAAGCGGGGGTCCCGCGGGCTGGCAATCAGGGGCTGCGTCTAGAAGGGGACGTGTGCGGAGAGGGCGGCGTGGGGTCCCAAGGGCCGACCCAGTCCGTGACCGCAGGCCCTGCACGTGCGCGCCCTGGCGCGGCCCGGGTGACAGGTGAGTTGGGACGGGATGCGCTCTCAGTTCGGTCCCCCTGCCCCTCCCCAGCCCCTGGCCAGGCCGCGCCACCCGAAGGGGCGTCTGCGGCGAGGAGTGCGGTCTCGATGACTTGGAGGACTGAGGGGCCTCCTGGGGCGGGGCTGCAGTCTCGCCACCTCCACTTAGGTGGACAGAATTTTCCATGCCGCCTGGGCGCTTTGGGAAGCGATGTTCAGCTGTTTGGCCCGCATCTGCACCTTCCAAGTTTCCAGGAGCCGTGCTGGTAGACAGTGTTTTTCATCCATTTACTCTCGAGAAAATTGAGTGGGTCGCGAAGTCTCTTAACGTCTGATGGACCCGGGTTTGAATTCTGGTTCTGCCGTGGGCTGCGAGTTGGAACAAGTCATTGTTCTTTTCTGTACCTTAATTCCCTCGCCTTGTGTCACGCTGGTGCCAGAGTTCTTTGCATTTCGAATATCAGTTCCAAGGCTCCTGACTGGTTTATGGTCGCATGGTCGAAAACATAAATCAAGTCACAGAACCGGTAATGGAACCGGGTGTCCTGTTTCCAAGAGCACGGAGCTTTCTCCAACGTAGGTGATAGAATCAGGGGAAGGAACGGGAGTCTTAATGGCTCTGCCCACGACCAGGAACGCCTTCCATTTCTCCTTCTTCTGTCCTTTCCAGGATTTATGAATGGGACAATAGTGATCAAGCTCATTTTAGAACTTTTCTGGAAGAGATTTGTGGGTCACTTTTATCTTGATCAACAACCATTATATTTTGTTCCTGACAATGGATAGGTGGAGACCAATGCTTCCTTTTTAGGGAACTGAGATCTTATGAAAGGATAAAAATAGGCCTGTCTTCTTTTGTCCTCTGAGTAGGGCACACCGGTTTGTCCCAGGACCATTTAATTCCGTTCAGAATTCAGTTCTGTACTCATTGGGTAATTGGTATAATGATGCCATGCTGCATTTTTGAAACATGTTGTCTTTTGTCTAGGATTACTTTCCAAACTGAAAACCACAGTTCCATATTAAATTCTTAAAAATAAAGGTACAGCTACTTTTTTGGGTGCCTTGTAAAAGAAAATTAGGAAATTGAGTGGGGTCTCTTGGTTTCATTTCATGCCAAATAGTAATGCAGCTTATATTGAGAAAAACTGGTCTTTATGAGTTTTCTTCATCTCTGGAACCAAAAGAACCACTGAATAGGAGATTTAATATAGGTTCTTCTGCACTGTTTATTGGCACCTCGTTCTAGAGTAATTTTTAAAAATCTCAACTAAGTCTTAGCGCCTTCTAGGAAGCCACCTGTATCTGAGATCACTGCAACATGATTAGGCATCTTTAATGTTGGTTCTGAGATTCTGCTCTTTAGGGCAAGATTTTCAGGCAACTACGGAGTATTTACCAAATACTGTAACCAAATAATATCTTGAATGTTGCCAACAATGTAAGGGTTTAAGAATTACAATGACACAAAAGTCTTGATTTATGTCATTATCCCAAGCCTAAGCTAACCTGACCATGTGCATGCAGATGCTGCTTGTATTTGTTCATCCTTTTTTTTTTTTTTTTGGTGGGGGAGGGAAGGCAAAAAGGCAGGTAATGGTGTTTTGCTTCAAATATGTTTTTTCTGTGGTCCCATTGTCTGGCCTGTGTTGGTATCTGAAATCTGGTCTCAGTTACAGCAGCTAAACGTAGCTCGTCCACCTTTTAGCTGTGTCTGGAGTTTCCTTCTGCTTAGACCTGTTATCCTCAGACTGTAGATTCTTCTGGGTTAGTTTGCTGGTCTTCAGAGGACTTTAGTGACTTTTGCTTTTCTTTCTATTTTTTCCCCCATTTGCCATTATTTCCCCCCTTTACTTTGTCTCATTTTTCCAACCACACCCATTCAGTGCCAAAAAATGGAGTGAAGGGATGCCTGGGTGGCTCAGTTGGTTGAATGTCTGACTTTGGTTCAGGTCATGATCTCACATCCATGAATTTGAGCCCCACGTCGGGCTCTGTGCTGACAGCTCAGAGCCTGGCGCCTGCATCAGATTCTGTCTCCCTCTCTCTCTGCCCCTCCCCAACTCACACTCTGTTTCTCTCTCTCTCTCAAAAATAAATAAACATATTTAAAAATTTAAAACAAAAATAAAAAAAATTTAAAACAAAAAACGGAGTGAAATTGGGCCACCTGGCTGGCTCCGTCAGTAGAGCACGTGACTGTTGATCTTGGCGTGAGTTGGAGCCCCATGCTGGGGGTAGAGCTTACTTTAAAAACAATGGAATGAAATTATCTGAAATTCAGAGATCAACGTGGCTTCCAAGCGAACATCATGAGAAAACGAAAAGCCTTGTTAATAATTTATGCCTTAATGTGTATTAAAGGATGCCCTCATTGGAGAGAGTTCTAGACAACTGTAGTGGCTTCTCAACAATCCCTGCTCTTGGAACAACCCCATCCACTTCCTCTGATCTGTGCTTCTGTCCTTTGCGCACTCTGCACCAGCCACATCAGCCGCTTTGCTTTCCTTGGGCACATCTAGCGCATTGCTGACCTGGGGGCCTCTGCATTTATGTGTAAACCCCACCTGGAATTCCCTTCTCCCAGATCATCGCTTAATAACAAACTACTCCAACATCTAGTGGCTGCAACACAAAACGCTTACTGTCTTACAGTTCCTGTGGCCGGGAATCCATGGTGTGGCTTAGTGGGGTGCCTTCAGCTGAGCAGCCCCTGGGAGGTTGCAGTCTAGCTGTGAATAGAAGCTGTCATCTTATCTGAAGTCTCAGCCAGGAGTTGGGGGGGAACACTTAACTCATTCAAGTGGTCATTGGGAGGCCTCTCACCCCCTCATCCCTGCATTCTCTCACAACATGACAGTTCGCTTCCCCCCAGACAAACCAGCTAGGGAGGGTGCCCCAGCCGGAAGTCACAGGGGGTTTTGCAAGCTAATCTCAGCAGTGCTATCTTTTATATCTACCATATTCTGTTCTTGAGGAGTCAGGAAGCCACACTCAAGAAAAGGAGCCTCCACAGGACATGAATAAGGGGGTGGAGGCCATCGGGGACTGTCTTAGGGGCTTATGACCACACTCAGACACCCTCGTTCTTGCTGCCTCAGTTCCTTCTGGTCCCTGCTCAAACATCGTGTCAGAGAGGCTTTCACAGACTATGTAAAATAGCACACATGCCATCTCTCTGTCATGCTTTTTCTTCCCAGCCACGATCACAGTCTGCTACGTAGCATATTTGTTTGTGTATTGTCTCATCCCCGCTCCCAGTAGCCTGCAGGCTTTAGAAGAGAGAGCAAGAACTTAGTTTCATTCACTGCAACAGCGTCAGGTCCCAAAACAGTGCTTGGCACAGAGCAGGCACCAGATACACACTTGTTGAATGAATGACTGTGTAGCAGTAGGAATGCTTCCACCTGTACGTAATCCAAAAGCCAACTAGCAGTAGATAAAGCATAAAAACAGTTCATTTCACAAGGATTACGGAGACAGGTGGTGCCACAGGTGAGTCAATGAGTCAGTAACATCAACAAGAATTTAGAGCCTTAAACACAAATCTGCAGGTTTGGGGCCTTTTTTCTCTTGGGCTCCTCACCTCATGGTCTCAAGGTGATAATTGTAACTTCAGGCAAGACATGTTCAGTGGACCACATTCAAAGGCAAGAAGAAGAGGTATAGACAGAGGAAGGAGAGAAATTTCTCTTCATGTGCTTCTCTCCTTGTAATGGCGTGGGGGGGGCGGGTGGCGATGGCCTATCGGGTCTACCAGAAACTGCCTCTTATATCTGTTTGGTCGAAACTGAGTCACTGGCGTAGCCTGGCTTCAGGGGCAGTGAGAAGATAAGGATCCGCCTGTTCTGTCCTCTACAGGAAGAAAGGGAAAAAGGGAGGGAATTATTGTTAGAGTCAACAGCATCCTAGGAAATTAGGACATTTCTAAATATTGAATCAATAATAAGAGACTTACAAAAGGGAAAAAAAAAACCCTTTAAAAAGGTTTTTTACACAAAAGATAACTGCGCCAGGTAGCTCAACACAAGCAAACTTTGAAAATCTGTGACAAGGGTTGGGGAATGTTTCGCTGTGGCTGCAAAGGAAGCCTTCCCCCGTCCCAAAGTCTTCCCACATTCTGGTTTTGTGTACGGTGAAGTCCTCACTCTTTCATTGTTCACTTTTTATTTTAATTTTTTTTAACATGTATTCATTTTTGAGAGACAGAGCATGAGTGTGTGAGGGGCAGAGAGAGAGGGAGACACAGAATCTGAAGCAGGCTCTAGGCTCTGGGCTGTCAGCACAGAGCCTGATGCAGGGCTTGAACCATGAGATCATGACCTGAGCCAAAGTTGGACGCTTAACCGACTGAGCCACCCAGGCACCCCTCATTGTTTCAACCTTTGAGTCCCTGCAGCTAGAAGATGACATATGAATGTAAAAATTGGCGTGGACATAAAAATTGTAATGACCACTTGTAAGATGAGTTCCCTTTCAGAGATATTCATGTACTAAAGGGCCTGTTGGGCTCATTCTTGTTTGTGGTGGTCAGTCTTAATGCTAATGTCACGTCGATAGGACACAGTGCCCTATGTTAGGAAGAACACAAGCCTTCACGAAGTTGAAAAATAAGTCAGGCTTGCGTGATGTGGACCAGCGATGACCTAGCCGAACTAACAGTTAGAGGAGAGAAATACAACGAAGAAGATGACAAAATTAACACTTCCAAAGATAATGATTTGAACGAGAGTTGGAAGAGGCCTTTGGGAAAATGAATGCTGCCTCAAAACATTTTTTGTAAAAATTGCCTTTTCCTAAGCTCATGCTAGGAAAGTCAACTATAAAGTTTAAAATATATATTATCACAATCACAACTTGGCAGAATCGACTTTTGACCCACTCTTGGTGTGTCCCTTATGAATTATTATGTGCTTGTTGCAATTTTACTCTCCATTGTGGGTTAAGTACGAAACTTACTTGCATACGTTTCGGTGACCTCATTTCAAGATACCTTTCTAATCAAAACTTCTCCACGGCTCAGCATAAAATATTTGTACGTTAGAGTCACTCAGGAGTATCTCTCAGGCATGTCTTACCCTTGATAACAAGGGTCTCCTATATTTGCCATATGAGAAACACATTTTTCAAGGTGGTTTCTTCACCTAATTCAAGTGGACTTGAGGCACGGTTCTCTTTTCCCGAAGGTAAATCAAGTGTTAGCAAAAGTAAAACAACTCCTGTGAGGAAAATGTAATAATCAGCACCCAATGAGGGGCACATTGGAACCGCTCATGCTCCCTGGCTCCTCCCAGCTACATCGGGTCCCTTCTCACGGGAGGAAGTGAATAGAAGATTGAAACAAGGCCAAGAGTGTTCATTTAGCAAAGTCCCTCCACACGGGAGACCGGGAGGCATGGACAATAAATGCTCTTCCCTCCCGTCGGAACTCATTATTCGTTTCAACTTTTTTTAAAGTGAATTTGGGAGATAAATAAACATTATGCATGCATTACATATGCTCCCTGTAAAAATGGAGATTTTTTTTTATACTTTTCTTTTGGGATACAGGTTCTTTAATGGAGCAGCCAATCTGTCAGCAGACCTGGTTTCATCTAATGATTGAGAGTCCCCAACTCTGAAGCCAGTGGAGCATTCCTCCGGGCCAGGCACTCGTCCGCACGATGTTGGACTTCCTGGCTGAGAACAACCTCTGTGGCCAGGCGATCCTAAGGATCGTTTCCTGCGGCAATGCCATCATCGCTGAGCTCCTGAGGCTCTCGGAGTTCATTCCTGCCGTGTTCAGGTTCAAAGACCGAGCCGATCTCCAGAAATATGGCGATATCATATTTGACTTCAGCTATTTTAAGGTAACCTTCCTCCATAGCATTTTCAGTAGTGTCTTTCCTACAAAAGCCTGCTTTCTCTAGGAAGCGTGGGACCCTGAGAGGCTGAGTAATTACAGAGAAAGCGTTAAAGAGGAAAGCTTTTATACCAAATTTAGCATCAGCTAACCAGTGTGAAAATAATACAAAGGTGTTGTGGGGAAGCCCTAACATAATATAATCAAACTTTTAAAAAGATAACTTAAGTGTAACGTATTTCACAAGGAAGGACCCCACACTTAAAAGCTTTCCAATCACGGTCACAATCCAACTTTATTTCTTTAAAGGGGACTCCGTGTCTGGGCTTCCATTATCTCCGTTACGTTCTGTTGCTACTTCTTTCAATCTCTGATATCCCGTTTCAGGCATAGGAACCCATTTTTGAAAGACTGTTTAGAAATTGTTACCAACAAAGATGCTTTTATTGACGTTTCACATGAATGCGTTTTTCTTCTTAGGGTCCAGAGTTATGCGAGAGCAAGCTGGAGGCTAAGCCAGAGCTGCAGGATTTAGACGAAGAGTTTCGTGAAAACAACATAGAAATTGTGACCAGATTTTACTTAGCCTTTCAGAGTGTGCATAAATATATTGTAGACTTAAACAGGTATTGACTAATCCAGTGCTGGCTTATTCTGCGGGTACATAGCGGAAAAGGAACGCGCTGGAGCGTGCGTGCCTTCCTGAGTTCCTTTTCTGTGCGTAATTGCCTTTTCATCCGGTGGCACTCGTCATCTTTAGTATTTTAGAGTGTTACTGTGCTTTCCTGCTCTGGTGAAACAGTATGGTAACCTTGGTTTGTACTGAGCCATATGGCTTTCTTTCTTTTTTTTTTCTTTGACGTATCCTTGACGCATAATGTTACGTTAGTTTCAGGTATGCAGCGGAATAGTTTAACTATTCCATGTTTTTATAACATTACTTCTAAGATATTTACGATTCATAAATCAGCACTAGGGCCTTTTCTTTTCTGCTCGGAGTAGCCAGTGTTAGCAACCTGTGGCCCTAACCGCTGTGAGTCCACCTCACAAGTCCATCCTTAAAGAGCACGGAGGACCACAGACTGTTGAAGGCCAGAGTATCTGGTGTCTTGCCTTATCTTTTAAAAATCTTTATATTCCTTTTTCAGAGGTGTTCAGATTTTCATGAGAATGAGTAATGTGCTCTGGGGGTTCATTTCTAGGTATCTGGATGATCTCAATGAAGGAGTGTATATTCAGCAAACCTTAGAAACTGTGCTCCTCAATGAAGATGGAAAACAACTCCTAGTAAGTAATAGTAGCCATTTATCAGAGAGAGTCAAGAATGTCAACTTTTTTCTCTAAGTCCCAAAGACATGCAAAGTACTCTTCTTTAAAGGGAAGCAAATAAACTGACAATTCTCTTCTAACCAATAGTATCTGACATAGTAGACTCTGAACGGAATTACAAGTGAGTAGAAATCACGTGGAGGTTGTGAGCTTCCCCAATGTAACAGTCCTGTCTTCTTTACCTTCTGCATCCCAGACCTCTAGCCTTGGAAATGAGTACATGATAATCACTTAAGAAAACTTCATTAAATAAGTAAAGGAGTTAGAGGTACTCCTCTTATTGGGACTCCATTTGGTGTCCCAAGCAGAATAACCAAAAGTAGGCCAATTGAAAGGTAATCACTGCAAATTAACATTTATTTCACATAAACTTTTCAAAGCCCATTCTGTATAGAAGGCAAGAGCCCTTTGGGAAAATCTGCCTTCTTCTTGTAATACGAAGCTCTTAGCAGGAAAAGGACGAAAGTGAGCCTTCTTAACCCTCATCAGCTTCATTCCCTAAGAACATGGACTCCTGTGAGTTTGGCCATTCTCCCTTTCTCTTCACAGTGTGAAGCACTGTACTTGTATGGCGTCATGCTGCTGGTCATCGACCAGAAGATCGAAGGAGAAGTCCGAGAGAGGATGCTCGTGTCCTACTATCGATACAGGTATCCCGGGGCAGGACCGCACCCCCCAGAAGCACTGCTATTGGTAAAATGCAGCATCAGTCTCTATACTGCTTTTATAGTGAACGGCAGTGGTGTGATCTAGAATGAAAGGCGTGAGATTCTTGTCTCTTCTGAACGTAGTGGAGAAATGTAACTAAATCATCTATATTTTATACATTACCATAATAATAGATTATATGTCACATAATCTATAAGTTATACGTAAAAGAACCTGTGTTTTCTAGATTATTAGAGATACATAGATCATCGTGTGCATGATAGTACCTCAGTTTTTCAAAAGAAGGGATCTGAATATTCTTAATCTTAAAGGTAAGTTTGGGAATGTTGGAAGTCTAATGTGCTTTTTTTTTTTAAGTTTTTAAATATTACTCCTTGGTAGATGTAGGGACATGAATAAATTTTCTGTGGTCGTTTTTGGTTTGATGACTCTGGAAAGCTGTTACTCAGGGTTAGGTGTGACGTGAGTTCTCACCCGTATACATGTAGAAACAAACAGACAACAGCACGTACCATGATCACGTCTGTCCAGAACTGTGACTTCAAGGGATCAGGTCTTTAAATCAGAAGCCACCTTGAAGCTCTGTAAGTCCAGTATCTATCACACAGATTTCAGCATGCTGAGTTAATGAGGGAGTCAAAATCTGGAGACAAGGTCAATGTTAGAAAAAGTCAAGGGGCACCTGGGCAGCTCAGTTGGTGAAGCGATCAACTCTTGATTTCAGCCAAGGTCATGATCTCATGATCTGTGAGTTGGAGCCTTACATCAGGCAGAGCCCGCTTGGGATTCTCTCTCTTCCTCTGCCTCTTCAGCACATGCGTGCTTTCTCTCTCTCTCAAAAGAAATATATAAACTTCGAATAAATGAATAAGTAAATAAAAGAAAAAGTCAAGATCCAGGAAGAAACAAATGATAAGCAGGAATCAGCAATGTGAGCTAAAGATGCGCAGACTAGAATTAACATTCTTCTTTTAAGTATTTACTTATTTATTATTTTTGAGAGAGAGAGAGAGAGAGAGAGGGCACATGCAGGAGGGTGGGAGGCAGAGAGAGAATCCTAAGCAGGCTCTGCACTGTCAGCGCAGAGCTTGATAGGGGTCTCAAACTCACAAACCATGACCTGAACTGAAACCAAGAGTCGGATACCTAACCGACTGAGCCACCCAGGTGCCCCTAGAATTCACATTCTCAAACTTACAAATTAGGACAAAATAAATAGCACAGAGAGGCAGATCCTCAGCAGAGCTGGGGACGTGGGCTTTCCAGTGACACCTTGGCACCGGTGCCCCTCAGCCGTGACTCCATCGCAGGCTGCCCCACCAGCCTGCGTCCTTCACTTCGTCAGTATGGGGGGGGGGGCGGGGAGGGGTCCACAGCATGTGAACTATTCATTCACATAGTTGGACCATGAGGTGTTCTATCATCCATGTTTTTAAAAATGAACTTTGAATGTCCTCGTCTATATTTCCAAAAGTACCTGGAAAGCCAAAAACAATAAACGACATAAAGAAGAAGAGAAAGCATTAGTTCATCAAGCCCAGTCTTGGACAATCCAGCTTTGTCCTTTGGGCACAACAGCGAATTCATTAGAATGTGGGGACCGTCACTGAAGTGACCCTGAATAATCGCCAACTCAGAGTTGCGGGATAGGAGATCCTTGTATCAAACAGGAGGTCATCCTCTAAGATTCTTTGATCTCCCTGAGGGCTTACCACTCCACACTACCCTGAAAACCACACATGTTTTGATTCAATCTCTATAGAAGGTACACCTTGCCAAGAAAACAAAAACAAAAACAAAAAACAACAGTTATTACATATCCCACTTTATGTTGACGTAATCTTTTAAAATTATTTTTTCACCTTATGAAATGTTGGTACTGGGTCACATTTTTTATCTGCAACTCTGAAATCCCGAGAGCTCTCCGATACATGCACGCGTACGCACACATGCATGCACACAGTAACTCCCTTGGCAGCGAAGCCTGATCTCACCTGAAGTCATTTGGAGTCAAAACCTAATGAGAGCAGATGGGAGGCTATAAATAGTCCTTATTTATCTCATTTGCATGGCTATTCATAAATTTCACTGCGGAAGTATTAATGTGTGTTGATCATGCTAATCGAGACCCTACTGAAGTGTTGTATTTGACCCACACGCCATATTGGTTTCCTATATTTGAAAAATGCTGTATCCTGAAACAAATGCAATTGGAAAGATTTTAGAAAAGGACTTGTGGACCTCGACATAGAACTAACTAACTACACATACATGTAAGAGCCCCATCTGGTAAGTTGGCTAAAACAGGCTTTTTGAAAAGGCCGTTGTGAGTCTTAGAGGATATAAATTGACCAAAAGCCTTATGTAAAAACTACATGAAGTTAAGTTACAGTGAAATTCTGCTCTTGTGGACTTTTGAGTTTCTAACACGTGTGGTTTGTTTGGCACTTTGTTTCCCACTGTGAATGTGGCTCAGTGCTGCTCGATCTTCCGCGGACTCAAACATGGATGATATTTGTAAGCTGCTCCGAAGTACGGGGTATTCCAGCCAGCCAGGAGCCAAAAGACCACCCAACTATCCCGAGAGTTATTTCCGGAGGGTGCCCATCAATGAAGCCTTCATCAGCATGGTCATCGGGCGACTGAGATCAGATGATATTTACAACCAGGTGGGGATTAAATCTATCAAGATCTTCGTCGGTTTGAAAGATTAATTTCACCTTCCTCCTCAATTACTCTTTCCCTTCCTTCTTCCTCAAAAGAATGAAAGCACCTAAAGAATTCTCAAAATTTTTGAGCTCTACTATAGGAGGGTAGAGCAAAGAAGGATAATTGGGCAGAATTCGAGATTTCAGGGAGAGGATGGGGTTGGAGCTATATTTGGAAAAAAGCAGCATGCTCTTGGCCATTCATTCAAGAGTTGCTGTGTGTCACGTGCCTGTCCACGAGCTGGGTGCTGGGGGCCCATCGCTGACAAAGGCAGGTCGGGGTCCCTGCCTATAATGAACTTGTAGCTGAGGAAAAAAGACAGACAATGAAAGGAATTGCTGTAAAGCAAAGTGAGTGGTAGCTTAGGGGAGACACAGGGTGCCACAGAGCGCGCAACAGGGGCGGCAGATGGTGAAGGGGACCGAAGAGCAGCCTGAGCAGGGCTGTGCAGACCCTCTGACATCCGGCAGTTGCCTCTCTTTTGTCTCCAGTATGTGTATCGCTCACTCAAGCGGCACCAAAGAAAATTACCGTGTGACTTCAGTTTCCTGAAGAAAACATAATTTTAGGGGCACCTAACTAGCTTAGTCAGTATATTCTTGACCTCAAGGTTGTGAGTTCAAGCCCCCCCATTGGGTGTGGAGATTACTTAAAGATAAAAATCTTAAAAAAAAAAAAAGATACATAATTTTATGTGTCAGGTATTTTTTTTACTGAAGATTGGACCTGTAACAGCCAGCTGTCATTTTTCACAGAGCACAGCTGCTCTACACGGTTCTTTACGTGTCCTGTTAGTGTTCTTTATGAATATTGTAAGTATAATAAAAGAGATTTGTGTGCGTGTGTTTTTAAAAAACAGCTCAAAATGAGCTGCCACTATCTGCAGATACTAGTTCTTCATAATCTTTGTTATCATTTATTAAGACTTCAGTATCAACCAGAATCACAGTCGATTTATCTTTTCATGAACTTTTCTCTCTTTCCTCAGAACAGAACTGCCGAGGGGACAACGTTACCCTCATGTTGCTGTTGAGAAAAATAAGGCTTAGGGAGCTTCATGATTTCCACAAGGTCATGCCACTAAGTAGCAGAAGCCTAATTAGAACCCGGGTCTGTATGATTTCTGAGGCTGCACTACTCCTGCAGCCTGTCCTCACCCCTTCTGCCTCCTACGGGGTCCGTCTTGCGTGTGTGTCAGGGCAGCGAGGGTCAGTTTTCTCTTGCCCATGACCTACTAACACAGGGCTTCGGCTGTGTACCCGCCCCGCTGTGCCTGGCACCTCCCCCAGCCTGGTCATGGGGTATTGGAGCGGGGCAGTCACTTGACCCAGGACGGACAGATTCCCGACACCAGGTGATTTGAAATGGGCCACCAGTGGCCTGGCCACACTCCTGCCTGTAGGTTCCCTGAGATGTTGCTGTGTCCTCCCTTCCTGTTTGTGGTCCTCGAGGTGACGTGCTACGTGCAGCCAGGTCACTAACCTGTGTGGTGACAGAGCCCCCGGACACAACCAGCACCCACCTGAAAGGCAGGCAGTGGAACAGCAGCAAAGCAGGGTGACAGGAGTCTGGGAAACTTGAGGAGAGACTTGAAGTGAGAGCGTGAAAAAGAGGCCGCTGAACAATGTGAGTGAGGTGATGAGTGACTTGAAGAGATCATAGGTGAGGGTGCCGGTCACATTGCAGGGAGTTGTAGAATAAAGAGGAAGTGAGAAAATGGCGACCGGGCGTGTGGCCTCTCAGTTCCATAAGATTGTGATAGGCCCGGGGGGAACCTGGGAGGCTCAGTCAGTCAAGTGTCCAACTTTGGCTCAGGTCATAATCTCAGAGTTTGTGAGTTCAGGTCCCACATCGGGCTCTATGCTAACAGCTCAGAGCCTGGAACCTGCTTCAGATTCTGTGTCTCCCTCTCTCTCTGCCTCTCCCCTGCTCACGCTGTCTCTCTCTCTCTCTCTCAAAAATGAATAAAGTTTTTAAAAAAAATTTTTTTAAGAGAGACCCAGAAATGGAACTAGCAAGAGACATGAGGGTAAGACATTTTTGTTTTTCTTGAGGCAAAGACTTCAAGTTGCAGCAGAGTCAGGGCTGGAGGGGAGAGAGCACTGTGTGGTTGGCCAGAAGGTGGCCCTGGCCGTGCTGTGCTCCAGCAGTGCCACAGTCTGAGAATTGCACGGAGTGTCCAAACCCCCAGGGGACATGCGCTCTTGAGAGACCGGACGTCCTGGAACCACACCATTTACCTGGCACGTGTATCAGTTCGTGAGTTGCTGAGAGCTGCCCCTTCAGGATGTCGTCTCTGCGTTGCAGGTGTCCGCGTACCCTCTGCCGGAACACCGCAGCACGGCCCTGGCGACTCAGGCCGCCATGCTGTACGTGACCCTCTACTTTGAACCTGCCATTCTTCACACCCATCAAGCCAAAATGAGAGAGATTGTGGACAAGTACTTTCCAGACAACTGGGCGAGTATTACCATTAGTCTTTTTTCCTCTGTAATAATCCTGTTCGAGAACCAATTTTGCGTTCTTCTGGCCCTTAGCCCAGAGAACATAATGTTGTAAATAATGAGACAGAGTCACGTTGGTGAAACTCCTCTAAGTATGTGGAAAATCTTATAAATCATGACCTGAAGGAATAAGTCAGTAAAATTTGGTGAGGAACCCGTGGGTTTGTTTTCTTTCCCTTAAGTGGATACCCTCAAGGTAAAACCCTGTATTAAAAGATATCTTGCTTTAGCTGCTGAATTGTAACTGTTTCACATGCATTACTTTCTTCTTTTCTATTTTATGAATCTAAGCTTGCAAAATTAATCTGTCATTTTATGAATAAGAGTGTTACTTTAAGAATGAGTTTTATCTATCTGTAAGCTAATGGTGGTAGGGTTGTGATGGTTTATATTACCACAAATATGTGCTTGTGACTTTTTAACATTGTGTCACTCAGAACTCAATTTTTAAAAAAATTTTTTTTAATGTTTACTTATTTTTGAGAGAGAGACAGAGTGCGAGCAGGTCAAAAAGAGAGGGAGACACAGAATCTGAAGCAGGGTCTAGGCTCTGAGCTGTCAACACAAAGCCCAACGCGGGGCTCAAACTCACAAACTGTGAGACCATGACCTGACCCAAAGTTGGACACTTAACCAACTGAGCCACCCAGGCGCCCCAAAACTCAATTCTTAGAAACATAAGGCTGACTTAACATACTCAGTGTAGATGAGATGTTCTTTTTGTACATAGATGTTTGGATAAAGTTCAGTGAGTTGGATCCCGTTCTCAGGGAGCAGATTCCATTTCCCTTCGTACTAGGCCATTGCGTCACAGACTGTGATTGGGGGCCTTCAGTAAGAGGTTATGCTTCCCCCACGAACACGTCAGGCTTATGAGCTAGGAGCTGAGCAACCAGGAGGAAAACTCTGATAATCTGGTTTCATTTGCCTACGCTTAATAAAGAGTTTTGACCATAGTGCTATAATGAGAAACAGCGACACGTTTAGCGTTAAGGAAGGTCAAAACCCAGTTATGTGATGTTTACAAGAGACCCTCCTGAAAAACAGCCCTGGCATGGTAAAAGTAAAGGAATTTAAAAAGAGAACGAGATGCCACACAAATGCCACCCGGTAAAAAGCCAGTAAGAAAATACTTATATCACACCATAGAGAACTTCAGAGAAAAACACTCAGAGGGATAAAGAAGGATCGTATATGGTATTAAAAAGAATAATCAATCCAGGGCGCCTGGGTGGCTCACTTGGTGAAGTGTCTGAGTCTTCAGTTTTGACTCAGGTCATGATCTCATGGTTACATGAGTTCAAGCCCCATATCGGGCTCTGTGCTGGTGGTGCAGAGACTGCTTGGGATTCTCTCTCTCCCTCCCTCTCTCTCTCTACCCCTCCCCAACCCATGATGTCTCTCACTCTCTCTCTCTCAAAATTAATAAACAAAAATTTTTAGAAAAGAATAATCCAACGTAAATTCATAAATTCATACCCGATGACACACAACACATAAAGCAAAAACTCAAAATAACCTATAAAAATGGAGAAAACCATAATCATGAGGGGAATTTTAATATACTTCTTATTGTATATAATCCTGCTCTCCCAGAAACACATCATGGATGTTCTGTGTGTATTTGAAAGGATACACTAAACGTTGGGTAACAATAGGTCACAAAGCCAAGAAAGCTTAAAACAATGTTAGTCTAGAGACTGTATTCTCTTACTGTAACTCAATTAAATTAGAAAGCACTACTTTAAAGATATTTTTAAATGTTTGGCAAAGATTAACTTTTGTGTTCAAGAGGAAATCACAATATAAATGAAGAAATAGTAAAACACTACAAAGAGAATCTTATGGGAATGACCATAAATCGTTCTTAAAGGTTAATGTAGGGGCGCCTGGGTGACTCAGTCTGTTCAACTTCAGCTCAGGTCATGATCTCTTGGTTTGTGGGTTTGAGCCCCGCGTCAGGCTCTGTGCTGACAGCTCACAGCCTGGAGCCTGCTTCGGATTCTGTGTGTCTCCCTCTCTCTCTGCCCCTCCCCTGCTTGGGCTCTGTCTCTATTTCTCTCTCAAAAGTAATAAACATTAAAAAAGAAAAAGGTGGATGTATAATCTTAAAATACATTTATTTTAAAAACAAGAACAAGTAAAAGTAAATGAGTTAGAGGGGCACCTGGCTGGCTCAGTCAGTGGAGCATGCAGCTCTTGATCTTACAGTTGTGGGTTCAAGCCTCATCTTGAGGGTAGAGATTACTCAAAGGTAAAATCCTTAAAAAATAAATAAATGAGTTAGAGATTAAGCTTAAGAAGGTAGAAAAGGTAGAATGAAAGGACGTCAGTAAGTATACGGACAGCAATGTACTGGACGAAAAGGGAACGAAGAGAAGATCAGTACCACAAAGGCTGGTTTTTTGAAGAGTAATAAAATAGATATTTAGCAAGACTGATCAGAGAGAGGGTGAGAGCAGGCAAGTTTAAATATCTTAAGATTGAAAAAGCAGACCCAAGATACAATAAAGAATTTTTGAAGGTATCAGAAAACCTCGAAACAACTTTATGCCAATATATTGGAAAACTCTGAAGAAATTGAAATTTTTCTCAAAAATAAAACGACCAGATCTGATTCCAGAAGAAAAGCGCAGCATAGCAGGCCCAGTGACTGTTGAAGAAACAGAGCTGGGATCCGCCTGCTCAGCACCTCCCACCAGAGCACCCCCAGGACCGCGGGATTTCATAGGCAACTCTGAGCAAAGCTTCAAGGGACAAATAATCCCAGTTTTATACAGACTCAAGTGGGTGGGTAAAGAACCGCAGAAGTAACACTTTGCTTGCTTGAGTCGAAGGATTCTCAAGCGAACTGGGGGGCCCTAGGGGTCCCCAGGGCTCGTTCAAGGGTTCAGTGAGGTAGGATGAAGTGCCCTGTGCCTCTCCCTGTCAGCCTTTCTCAAGTCCGCACAGCATTTGCAGAGGCCCCGAGGCAGATGGTGCTGCAGGAGACTGACTGCGGCAGCCGGATCCTGGTCCAGCGGTCTTCGGTCAGGCCAGACGCTGCGGAGACTCGAAGAATTGGAAAAGCGATGCCGCTCTTCTCACAAAACTTTCTTGGAAGGCCTTGAGTCTGATTTTTTTTTTTAAATAAAAAGAGTTTTATGGGGCGCCTGGGCGGCTCAGCCGGTTAAGCATCTGGCTTCAGCTCAGGTCATGATCTCATGGTTCGTGGGTTCAAGCCCTGCGTCGAGCCCTGTGCTGACAGCTAGCTCAGAGCCTGGAGCCTGCTTCGGATTCTGTATCTCCCTCTCTCTCTGACCCTCCCCTGCTCACGCTGCCTCTCTCTGTCTCTCAAAAAAACAAAACAAAACATAAAAAAATAGTTTTACGTTAGCATGTAATGGGTGTACTGTTATGTGAAGTAAATTAATACTCACTTTTCGAAATGTCTTGGTTGTGATGTGTAATAGGATAAATATCTATAGATATAACCCCATTTGAAAAAAACAAAGTTCTTTGGAGTTTTCAGTAGCTTTGAGTTGTGTTAAAGGCTAAGGTGAAAATGTTTGAGGAAGCCACTGTTGAGTCAGCCGGCTTTTGTGTCAACCTTGATTTAGTCTTTTTCCCATGAGTGGCTCTTGTCAGCCTTGTTCCAAAGCACCCCGAAGAAAGAACGCTTACCTGTATCTTTGGCAAACTGCGGTTTTCACTGTAGTGGGATTTGAACCAAAAGGAGTGGGCAGTGTCTTCTGTAATTTTGCCTCCAAATGAGTCGGTATTTAACATCCTGGATGAATGTGTCCTCTTTCAGGTAATTAGTATTTACATGGGGATCACGGTTAATCTAGCGGACGCTTGGGATCCTTACAAAGCTGCAAAAACTGCTTTAAACAATACTCTGGACCTTTCGAACGTCAGAGAACAGGTAGGTGCTGGCCAGTGGAGAAGGATTCTGTCACAGCTACAAGCCTGCTTTATGGGGTAGGAAATGAGTAGAGTTTCCAAAGAATTTGGAAAATGTCCACGTAGACATTTTAGTGCAGTGATGAATGAAAGGCGAATTTTGCGCGTTCTATTAAGATGGGTAATTACAGAGTTTTTAACTAATATGGTATATGTAAATGGGAGACTTGGGTCCTAAGATTCAGCGTCCTAAGACAAATCAGTATGTCACATGTCTCCAGCTGACTTTGTTTATTTTTGCTAAAGACCGTGTCGTAGTGGACGGAATGACTTTCATGGGTAGCAGGAATTTTAGTGTTTTCACTGGTAGGATGCATGTTGAGGTAGGATGCTGAGTGTATGCAATATGTCTTGTCAGGGTAATCTTTTTTTTTTTTCTTGGTGCAAGAAGGTATTTTTATTAAAACACAGGGACAGGACCTCTGGGCAGAGAGAGCTGCCTGCATCACTGTGATTTACATTTATCATTTCTGATGTGTGAAACCAGCAAGAAGACTGGAGACCTTCCTCTCCTTAAAGTTTAAATGCTCACAGTCTGTCTTTTTGATAACACAGGGCAGGAGGAAATTCCCAAGTAAATAGAGCAATGCAGATCTTTTCGTTGGGCAGCATCGTTGCCATTTCTAAGTGGTCGTCTTCCTCAGCTGGCTGGCTGAGTTCTTGAGTTCCCAGGGCAGACAGAATGACATTGACTCCAAGAACTTCAGCATGTTCTATTCAAATAAATTGAATTCCATAAATAATGCACAAAATAATTTCAACTTTGGCATGTCTCCTGGAAATATATTAGAGTAAGTGACATTTCCAATGCTTCCTGGCATCAGAGCATTAATTTTTTTCATTACTGTAATTACTTTCCAAAATTGCATTTTCTCTCTGGTGCCATTTTAAGAAGATTTCAGAGTCCGCTGATGAAACACCTTATGATAGCCTTAAACTAACCTGATGAGACTAATGATGTTTAACATGTGACTCTTGCTTCAAGGAAAGTAGAAAGACCAAAGTCCCCCAAAGGCTGGTTTGAAAATTCACTGGGTTGAAAAATACGTGGAGGTGTGTTTTTATTGTGTTTTCATCTGCCTGTAGAGCCTCTTCTCCCAATACTTGTGCTCTGCCTCCTTTGTCAATAATTGTGGGAAGAATAGGCAGTTGAGCCTTTAGGTTTCTTTTCCATCAAGTTAAGAATAGAAGGTGCCCTGGGAACCAGTTGATCTGGTTCTTTAGTTGACAGTTGAAGAAACCAGTAGAGAGAGGTTAACTCCAAAGTCACACCAATATCTAATCGTAGCTAGAGGTAGGATTTTGGATTCTCTTAGTTCTGAGTCCAGTGCTCTTTTCAAAAATGCCCAATAAACCACTAGCCTTTGAGCCTTACCAACTATGGTCCAGATGCTTTTCATCTCCTATAGAAAGGTTATTATTTGTCAATGGGTTCATCTGTATGGGATTCATTTTCTAGGAAAGTAATTTCCTTTGTTTGAAAATGTAATTCAGGTTTTGTTTTTCTTTTCCAAAGTCAAGCAGATATGCTACCGTCAGCGAAAGCGTACACACTCAAGTGCAACAATTTCTGAAAGAAGGGTATTTAAGGGAAGAGATGGTTCTGGACAATATCCCAAGGCTCCTGAACTGCCTGAGAGACTGTAACGTGGCCATCCGATGGCTGATGCTTCACACAGCAGACTCAGGTAATGGGCGAAAGGCGTGCTCCTCTGTGTGGCTCCACGTCAAGGCTTGCAGAGCTAAGATCTGTCCCGTGGGGCAAAAATCGTAAAGCCGTTGGATGAGAATCAAGTTGCTTCTTAAGTTGGTCATTTTTGTGTCTTCTTGGACAAGTCAGCAGCCTACCTAAATAGCCTCTTTGTCGGGTTTGATTATCTGGGATTATCTCATGGGTCCGGGATAATCACAAGTGTCCTTCAGTCGGGAAGAGGGTTGCAGAAGAGTCAGAACTAAAGTGGTGGTATCATGACAAAGCCCCAACAGACCATTCACGGCTTTAAAGACGGGATGGGGCCACAAGCCACGGAATACAGGTGGCCTCTGATGCTGAAAAAGATAAGGGCACACGATTTTCCCCCAGAACCTCACAGGCCTGCTGCCTCCTTGATTTTAGCCCAGTGACACCCATTTCAGATTTCTCTTCTCCGGAGCTATAAGAGAATACCTTTGTGTCCTTTTAAGCCATTACGTCTGTGGTCATTTGTTACAGCAGGAAACTAATGCAAGAGCCAAGCCTGTAAATAAGAGCCAAATGCATGAAACAGACCCTTGGTGGGATTTCTTCCAGAGCAGGAGAGACATGTTGCTTGGGGTAGTGGGGTGAAGGTGGTTGGGGAAGGCTCCACACAGTAAAAAGAAGAAGTTCTAGACTGAAGAAATGATGGTGGGTGGGGGGTGTGATTTTGGAAGTACAAGAAAACATGGGCCCACAGAGTTGATAAACAGACTGAACCTGAGTGCCTCATAAAGGTAGATCGGGTCTAACTTTTTCTGGCCCACAGTCCTCTTGGAGACGCTATTGGCCGTCAAGTTCAGTTTCTTCACAGACTGTGTGAAATGCCACCACAGGGTCTGTACGCCTATGACTTAAAAAAAACTTCTGGTTTAATGGAAAAATAAGTAGGTTGGACTAACCTGAGCTCGTTCAGAGCTGACATGGTTCCTCGTACTTAGTGAAGCCTGGGTCAATGTCGGTTACCCAATGGCTTCCCTCACCCAGAGCTGCGTGAGTGACCTTCCCTCTAAGAGTCGTTGTCATCCAGCAGCCCCGTAAGGCCTCCTGGGCTTTGTTTTTCATCAACAAACTTTGCTTCAGAGCCACCCTGAGACAGGTGCTGCCTTCAACACTTGTTCCTTCAGACGAGGCCGTGTCTGAAAGTAAACTGTCCCCTCCAGATTATTCTGAAGCCTCCCCTGGTAACAGAGTCCAGCTCACGACTCTTCCAGGCAAGACCTTCCCGCTAGCTTCTGTCTGGTCCCACTTCCCGCGGGTGCTCGGCAGCGGCTGGACTTCATCCTTCGTAGCTTTGGAAATATGTGGAATTTCTCCTCAGCTTTCTTTCTTCCTCCTAGAAATCTCCAGCCATTAAATCTTTCTCTAAAACACTGTTTTCCAGTTTTGTTTTGCTTTTTCGCTTGGCCTCTTTGCCTCGATCCCTCTCCCAATTTACGGTTCACTCACAGCATGAACGCCGTGGCTGAGGTTTCATCATCTGATGGGTCTGGTGTTAGTCACATTTGGTCAGTCCATAAAGTCCAGTTCTAATTCGAGGATTTTACCATGCTGAGTCAGTTCGTAATCTTTACCGAAGTCTTACATTCTCAGGCACGTAAACAACTCAGGCCCTCGCTTTATCCTATCATAAACCCAACTGTGGTTTTCCAGTGACTCAGCCTCCTCTTTGTCTTCCCTGGGGCTGTGCCTGACAGCCGTGCCACATCCGGGGAGCCAGTAGTCTCCTGGATTTGCACCCTTCCAGGGACACCCTCTGCTTGCCAGTGTTCTGTGCCCTTACCTTCAGCTGCATCTGTTTTCCGTTTCTGCGCCTGGCAGTTGTCTGACCTGATTGCACAAGGTCACAATTTACCAGAAATAAATGATTTACCTATCTGATTGTGAGTCATGCGTGGGAAGAATAAGTGCTCATTCAGTTTCTGCCTGTTTGAGTTATGATGTGCAGGAAGGACTTGCATAGATTCTTTCCAGTCCTCAGGCCTCCTGGAGGCATTTCACCCAGGCTTTGGAATACCATTCTGCAGTCTGCTCTCCATTCAGTGGTCTCATGGACGACATTCCATGTCAGATCCAATTGTCATGTTCAAAAGTCTGGTTGTACTTACTTCACGGCATACATCTACTGTAACTGATTTTATCACGTGTTTTTGATTCACATCTTGCTTATTACCTTTTTAACTGCCTCAGATGAGTGAAAATGAAGGAAAGTTTTTAAGAATTCATTTTATATTTCATATGTTCTGCACAGCGAATAAACTGGGAACTCTTTTCTTCCTGTTTCTAGCCTATGACCCAAACAACAAACGCCTTCGTCAAATCAAGGACCAGATTCTAACAGACTCTAGATACAATCCCAAGATCCTCTTTCAATTGCTGTTGGACACTGCACAATTTGAGTTTATACTCAAAGAGGTAAAGATCTTTAATGAATAATCACCAACATCTTAGATTTTTTGTGCTTAAAAATATTTTTTAAAGGATTGGGATTCAGTAACGAGTAACAGTCTCTGATTCAGGCAGGCTACAGATTCTAGGTGTCTGAGATCATTCTTATACTAAAAGGACAGGATTAAACATTTAACGGGCATTCAGTGCCTACTGCCTTTGGGGATACAGTGATGGGGAAAATTGCACAGGACAACGTAGGCGACAGTCTAGTGAGGAATATGGACATTAACCAGAGAATCGCACTAATGAAAACGTAACTACAAACTGAGATGCGTGCTCTATGGGAAAGGAACATAGTTCTCTGAGAACCTAAAGTCAAAGACGCTGTCCCCAACGTCTCTGAGAAGAGAAGCAAGAGCTTCTGAAGGGACCTAAAGAAGGAACCTTTCAGAGTTAGCTAAGACAAAGGTCGGGAGCATTCCGGAGTCCATTGCGGAGAGAGGACAGAACATGCCCAAATCCCCCTGGGTAGGGAAACCATGACCTGTTCAAAGACCAGAAAGACCAGTTGGCTAGAGGGGAGAGAATGAGATAAATGGTATGGTATGAAATGAGGTCAAAAGGTGAGCACACAGGCCTTGTAGGATTTCTAACCTGTTGTTAGAAAGGTCTCTTAAGTAGTGTGGACTATTTGCTTTTAAAGAAGGTCCACTTAAGGATTTTAAGGATTTTGAGCTTCCCTGAAGGAAGTTCTGAGGTTGGTTAGTCTTATGGCTAAAAGAGCCTTTGTGGGCATAATAAAAATGGTGGATACCCAGAGTGCCTACGTTCTATAACCAGTAACCGTGGAGGTTTGGATCAGGTGGGCCCAGGAGCTAGCCGTGGATGTTAAGGCCCATTCCAAACTGATACTCGCCTTGCCTCAGGCTGGTTAGTGTCTGCTAGTTTTTATCTTCTAGGTGTGCAAGGACACTGTGTTCCCCCATTAAGTAGCTGAGGAAAAGTAATGCTGATTATTAACATCATGCTGATTGCTGCATTGAGTGTATTCATTTACTTGTCTGGGTATAATTTCGTGAGATCAGAGAAACACTACCCCTTCTTGATCTCTTTCATAATGTTAACATTTTCCCTCTCAATAGCGAGTCATTATCGAATGCCTGCTCTGTTCCCAGAGGTGCTAGGAATTCAAAATGAACAAGGCAAGGCCCTCCCATCAAGGAGCCCTCCGTACACTGGGGAAGAGAGACAGATTAAGCCAAGATGAGAAACCAAGAAAGACCCAAGAGCAAGAATCAGGCTGCTTATTTGTGGGTCAAAGCAAACTTCAGAGGCAAGTGACAGTCTCCCCAAGGGATCAGTGCACTCCGCCCAGTTAGGATCCTGAGGCAGGGCACCAATTACCCATGAGTTCTGTAGCTCAGTGTCGTCATGTGAGAATCAGGATGGATCTGGGTCGTCTGCCTGACTGCACCTGCATTTCTAATCATTAATCTTTTTCTGGAATCTGTTGGAATAGAATGGACAGCTTCCTTCTATCTGTTCTGTTGGAGAGAATAGAAGATCAACTCATTCAAGATCTTCAGAAGAGAAGGATCTGGTAGAAAGATGAAAACAACTACCCAATACAAATTGAACAAAACAAAGATTTGTTTACTGTCTGACTTCTCAGCTCGGTTCCTTACTCTTTATCTCCGTCTCTTCCACCCCAGCCCTTTTTCTAGAGTCACCTTCTGATTCTTCTAGAAACACACTAATCTTCTAATCTTTTTCTGAAGATGCCTCTCTTAACTTAAGGACCGTCCCCTGTCCCAAATTCCATTACCAGATACGAAACCTTTGAGGTCAACCTGGGAATGAGTCTTTGAGGGGCTTCAAGCTCTTTGGTCTGTAATGAAGGCCTCGCCGTGTTATTTTTGTCACTGCTGCTCTGTGAGATGGCACTGATCGATCCTAGGCATTCCAAAGTACGGGACGGTCTCTATAAATAATCCCTACTGTTCCTCATCCTATCATTATATTGCTGAATCATCCTGCTTGATTACCAAGATTCCTCTTTTCTCTGGCTCCACGAAATTCCACCAGTCTTGATGCTTTCATCTACAATGACGGCTTCATCTTTAAACATTCATTTCGATGCAGAGGAATGAAGAATTTCTTAAGAGAAAAATCCATATGCTGTCACGTATACCTCTTAAGAGCCCAGTGAGATAAATCCCTGACCTTCTGCGACATACCTTAAATATGTTTTTAAAATTTGTTTCAAGGGGAAAAAAAAAGCAAAACCTTGGGTCATACCGTTTCCTCCTCTGCCCAGCTCTTTACAGGACTTTAATTTTATGAAGGAGTGAATTAATAAATTGACTTGCTATGTGATCAAAAAGAAAAGATTTTTGTGGGCAGTTTAGTTCATTCTCTGCTCATCAGACAATGATAATGCTCAGCCTTCCCTGACCTTAAAATAGATGCAACCACAGAAATTGTTACTTGGAAAGGGACCTTCAAGCAGCGGCCACCAGGTTTAATTTCACATTAAAAGTTCTGGTTCCTGGGTCTACCCAAGACCTTCTGGACCGGAATCTTCATGGGGGCGGGGAGCTTGAGAATCCCAATGCTTTAAAGCCATCCAGATGATGAGATGACGCTTACACACAGTTGGTCTGAAAACCAATGCAACAGTCTAGCTTTGCCCCTCAGTTTGTGCAAGTGCAGCTTAAGAGATGACGTCAGGGGTAATGTTACTTTTAGAGGTATATTTTTATCATAAATTGGGTTTCACTCGGGGCTTTCTTTGTAAACTGCCTTATTTGGATTTTCTCTAAGTAAGTAAATCTCTTCTGTCTCTTTCAACAGATGTTCAAGCAAATGCTTTCAGAAAAGCAAGCCAAATGGGAGCATTACAAGAAGGAGGGCTCAGAGCGGATGACGGAGCTTGCCGATGTTTTTTCGGGAGTGAAACCCCTAACCCGTGTGGAGAAAAACGGTAATTGCAGAAGAAGAAATGTTGATGTGTTTGAAACATACACACAAATTCTTGGAAACACACAGAGTAAAAACCCAGCGACGCTGTCGTCCTTAGATGCTAGGACGCTGCTGCTGAGCCTCTGAAGCCTGGTCTCAGTGCCTCTAGCTTCGTGCTCCTTTGGGCAACATTCTTAACTCCTCTGGACCTGGGGCTTCTTAGTTTTGAAGTATGAGGTCAGGCCACAGGGGTTGTTATACTGTGGTTCATGGGGTCATAATTCTTCCCCCAGCCTCACCATAGTGCGTCAGCTTATGTGCATTTGCGGGGAGGGAGTGAGGGGCCCATAACTGTCCCGGTCGCCTCAGGATACTTCCCTCAAGAATATTCCGATTACTAACTACTGAGGCACCTGGGGAGCTCAGTCGGTTAAGCGTCCAACTCTTGATTTTGGCTCGGGTCGTGATCTCCTGGTTCTGAGTTTGAGCCCAGTATCGGGCTCCGTGCTGATGGTGTGGAACCTGCTTGAGATTCTCTCTTTCCCTCTCTCTCTGCCCCTCCTGCATGTACACGCACAGTCTCTTTCTCGCTCTCTCTCAAAAAATAAACATTAAAATAAATAAATAAAATCTTAAAGAATATTAGCAACTACTAACACAGGTGGTATCCAAAATCTTTTCTTCTAATCGTGTTTTCTGCTTTCCCCCCCGCCCGGCACCCCTGCCATCTAGTGGCCGACGAGGGGACATGTAGACTTTTTGAAACAACACAGCTCAAGCCTTAACTTTAATGGTGTTAATCCTGCTTCTTTTAGGAAATTTTATCTCTGGGAAAATCATGGTATCACTTAAAATTTTTATATAGATAGAAACCTTCCAAAATTTCCCAGATTGACCATTCTGAATTTCAAGATGATGAACTTTTTTTTTAATGCTTAATGTTTTAACTATGAAATTCATTTCTGATAGAAGCTAATTATATAGTAGAATAACTCAAAAGTATAGCTTTTTGTTTGAAAAAATTACTCTTTTTAATCAATATGATCTTGTGATTACTACATTTGGGTTTTGTTGATTTGTTTGATGCTGAATGGTTTGGCCTAAAACATATTTCCAAATTACTTTATTCTTTCTAGTAGGAAGAGGTGGTGTGTTTTTGATAATGGGATGTAAATTGGCAACGTGTTTTGCAGGTCACCACATTTTGTCTGACAAACAAGAGACCGCCTGCAATAAAGTAACCAGACTGATTTTTGAGAATCAGGCACGTTCATCTCTGTTCTAGTCTCTTTTAGGTTCTAACATTTTAAAAAAAGGAAAAGAAAAGAAAATCGCAGCCTCTTTTTTTTTGCCATATTTTTTTTATTAATAGTTTATTGCCAAGTTAGTTTCCATATAACACCCATTGCTCTTCCCCACAAGTGCCCCCCTCCATGACCATCACCCGCCCTTCCCCTTCCCCCTCCCTCCTCAGCCCTCAGTTTGTTCTCAGCACTCAAAAGTCTCTCATGATTTGCCTCCCTCCCTCTCCCCAACTCTTTTCCCCCTTTCCCCTTCCCATGGTTCCCTGTTGGGTTTATCCTGTTAGACCTATGAGTGCAAACATATGGTATCTGTCCTTCTCTACCTGACTTATTTCGCTTAGCATGACTCCCTCTAGGTCCATCCACTTTGCTACAAATGGCCAGATTTCATTCTTTCTCATTGCCATGTAATACTCCATTGTATATATATACCACATCTTCGTGATGCATTCATTAGGCTCTTTCCATGATTTGGCTATTGTAGAAAGTGCCGCTATGAACATTGGGGTACATGTCCTCCTATGCATCAACACTTCTGTATCCCTTGGGTAGATCCCCAGCGGTGCTATTGCTGGGTCATAGGGGAGTTCTACTGATAGTTTTTGAGGAACCTCCACACTGTTTTCCAGAGTGGCTGCACCAGTTTACATTCCCACCAACGGTGTAACATTATTTTAAAGGTCATTCAAAACAACATCTTGTACTTTTTCTAGCTATATAGTATATTTCAGCTTAGGAAATGCTTTCACAGTTATTTCTCGTCGTTTGAGCCTTACAACCTTATGAGGTAAACAACTTCTTTCTTGTTTTACATGTAAAGAAGTCAAAGCCATAAAATGTGGTCACTTGCTGACAGTTAACAAAGATTCAGAGCCTGGATTGAACTTGTCACCTCAGACTCTGAATCCTGTGCTTCTTCTGCTCCTCTATATAGCTGTCCCTCAGTCCTACCAAAAAAAAAAAATCTTTAAAGTTACAACTAGTGTTCTTCATGCCAGTTCGTGAAATAACTTAGATTGTAAGTCCTTAAGTGCTTTTATTAAAGTGAAGTCATCTCATTGATAAAACAAAACAAAACAAAATGTCAGGGAGTCAGCTTGATGAGGTAAACCGAGCCAAGCCTTTGGATCTGGCCAGACAATTGAGAAAAGCCGCGCTCTGCCATTTAGTGACTGTGTGACCCTGCCTGGGACCCTTAACATCTCTGGCCATCAGCTCCCTCGTCTGAGAAATGCCTTCCCATTCCTGCCTCCATAGATCGTTGCAAAGATTCAGCAAGAAAAGCTTAGACCTTTGCCGGCCACACTGAGGGTCCTCAGAGCACATTAATGCCGTTCCCTTTCTCGGCTGTGTGAAACCGGTTTGTGAATGCAGACTTCCTCTCAACTCACCACGCATGCTTCCAGTTCCTTCTGGACTCCTCCCCACTCCCGTGACCACCTTTGCACACCCGAGCTCATACCACAGACTCACCTTTCCACCTTTCATGCCAGGTGTTAGACTGAGCTACTGACGTGGAAAGTTTCCTCTCTCTGGGGTCTCACATCCAAGGCATTTGGGTGGTCCTTGTTTGAAGACACACACCCCCGCCCAGAGTGGTGTCAGGTACTGAGGGAAAGGTCTGCAAATAAGAGCTAGATCTGGGAAGGATCGTGTCATAAAATTCGAAGCCACGGCTGCCGCAGTCCTGGGATGTCAGCAGTCTCTCCTTGTTTCTGTGTTCATAGAAAACCTTCAAGCTTGGTTCAGGGAGATCTCAAAACAAATACTGTCTTTAAATTATGATGATTCAACGGCTGCAGGCAGAAAAACGGTGCAACTAATACAAGCTCTGGAGGAGGTAAGAAGACTCTTGTAAGTGACGGTTCACGGGGCACCTGGCTGGCTGTTGGAGGAGTGTGGACTCTTGATCTCAGAGTCGTGTGTTCATGCCCCCCGTGGGGTGTAGAGATTACTTAACTAACACTTAAAAGATAAATAAATAACAGTTCTTGGATCGTGAATCATACTTCTGGCTTTTGGATCGACCCAGAAATCTGGTCCTAGAAATATAGCTAAGAGAATATTTCATCAGAGGAAAAAAAAAAGCAAAATATGCTCACTGTGTTATTATATCCGGTGTCCTAAAATTGGGGAAATAATGAAGTGAACAATGTGAAGAGAATGCTAACAAAAATGATAACTTGCAGAACCATAATTATGCTTCCTAATTATGAACACAACATGGAAACATTGAGGGGATTATGGAAAGGCAGTAAAAGCAAAAACAACAGTACATTGTAGGCACTATCTTTATTTTTGGGTTTTTTTTGTGGTTTTGGGTTTGTTTTTTTTTTTAATAGAATTTATTGTCAAATTGGCTAACATACAGTGAGTAAAGTGTGCTCTTGGTTTTTGGGGTAGATTCCTGTGGTCCATCGCTTAAATAACAACATAATAACAACACCCAGTGCTCATCCCAACAAGCAGGTACCACCTTTAGATTGGGAAAGCATTTGGGGAGAGAAAAACTGTGAAGGAATGCACAGTGACCATAGTTGTATCATAACCGTATGCTTATAAGTGGTGTTTTCTTCTCTGGACAAAAAAGTTTGTTTTTTATGTACTGAGATATTATCTACTCAGATTCAAAAAAGAATGATTATACTTCCCCACTCTTAAATTTTTAATTGTATGTTTAACTACGTTTAAAATGGAAAATAAATACATGAGAACAATAACTGTGAACTATTTAAAACATCGTCCATACTTGTCTGGAGCCCTGTCTGGTCAAGTATACATCTTTAGAGGTATAATTAATGACTTATTTGGCATCCTTTCTTTTATTTTTAAGTAATGACTACACCCAAACATGAGACTCGAACCCACAACCCTGAGATCAAGGGTCCCGTGCTCTCTGGATAGAGCCAGCCAGGCACCCCTGGCATACTTTCTTATAGGCTTTTATTATTTTTGAAAACAAAAACAGTACCCCACTGTGAACACATCGGTTTCCCTAGCCATTCCAAACTTGTACCATTCGTTTTTTGGTTGTTTTCTGGATCTTCTAGGCTACATTACAACTACAAACAACTTTGTAAATATCAGATGATTTTTATCGTTTGTGCTCTTTATTTTGGCCCTGGCCCAGACACCTTGAATTATAGACATTAAAATTTCAGGACGGGGTGCCTGCATGGTTCATTCAGTTAAGCGTCCAACTTTGGCTCAGGTCACAATCTCACGGTTTGTGAGTTCGAGCCCCGCATTGGGCTCTGTGCTGACATGTCAGAGCCTGGAGCCTGTTACGGATTCTCTGTCTCCCTTTCTCTCTGCCCCTCCCCTGCTCATTAAAAAAAAATGTTAAAACAGAAAAAACACTTCAGGCCACTAGGGAGTCATTAGTTTGTTTTAAGGAGTACAGCACAAGAACTTAATAATGTCCAAGTGCCAACAGCCTGGTATGATGTGACTTACTCTGATTTTTAGCAATCCTGCCAATCTTCAAAATTGAGAGGATTTTCTAATATGTGTTTATCGATACTCACATGAAACATGGAAGTATCCACTCATTATGTCATCTATTACAGAGTAAAAAGCGTAGAGCATTTTCTAATCTTAGAAACCTGTGCATTGTGTCATGAAGTGTTTTCAGGGAAAAATGAACACCACAGAAGCCATTCAGAATTCTAATTAAATGTATTCATATACAACAGGTTCAAGAATTTCACCAGTTGGAATCAAATCTGCAAGTATGTCAGTTTCTTGCTGACACTCGAAAGTTTCTTCACCAAATGATCCGAACCATTAACATTAAAGAGGAGGTCCTGATCACAATGCAGATCGTCGGGGACCTTTCTTTTGCTTGGCAGTTAATTGATAGGTAACGTGACCGGCCCACCACTGGCCCACCACTGCCCCTCAATGCAGGTCCCTGTGGATGTCTCCTTACCATTCCTCTCTCTTCACAGTTTCACATCTATCATGCAAGAGAGCATAAGGGTCAACCCATCCATGGTTACTAAGCTCAGAGCTACATTCCTGAAGGTAAGCAGAGAACAGTGACATCGTGTTCTCAGTCACCAGGGAAAAGTTGGTCTTCATTCCAACCTCATGCCTTAATTCAGCCCAAGATTTCATTCTTTAAGGAAGTTAGGTAATTTAAGTATTTTTATTTTTTTAATTAAAAAAAATTTTTTTAATGTTTTTTATTTATTTTTGAGAGACAGAGAGAGACAGTGCGAGCAGGGGAGAGTCAGAGAGAGAGGGAGACACAGAATCTGAAGCAGCCTCCAGGCTCTGAGCTAGCTCTCAGCACCGAGCCCAATGCGGGACTCGAACTCACGAACCATGAGATCATGACTTGAGCCGAAGCTGGACGCTTAACCGACTGAGCCACCCAGGCGCCCCTAAGTATTTTTATAAACTGAAAATTATTAGCAGTTCTTCCATGAGAGCAAAGTTTGAAAAGATGCCATGCATATTTCAATTAGTACAAGTTGGAGTGTCTTACAGAAGGTAGTTTTTAAATTAAAAATTAACTTTTCGAGTTTTACCAGTATATTAAACATGTGGGTCCTTTTTCCTCTAGATGTGAATTAAGTCCTTTTACTTACTCATTTAGAAATCTCTTGTCGAGCCTCTGCTACAAGCTAGGATCTCCTCTAAAGGTTAGGGAATAGTGTGGACCACACAGGTATAGCCGTGCTCCAGGGAGAATTCCAGACTGAGGTAAGTGAACAAGTAATTTACTCAGCATCTTCTGACAGGGTCACCTCTTGCATCAGTTCTGACGTGCACTTTCTTTCATATTTAAACATCTCTCTAATCAGGGATGAGTTTTATAGTCATGTTCGTTTCTGAGCGGTACATAAAGTAATGACCCTTCGTCTGTGCTGTGCGCTCTTAGACTGGAAACGGTCCAGTCATCCAACAATCACGGTGTCTGATTTCCATGGAAGAGTAGCTGTCTTCTGTTACACAGTGGCTCTCAGTCAGTTAAGGGTCTGACTTCCGCTCAGGTCGTGATCTCACTGTTCGTGCGTTCAAGCCCCACGTCAGGCTCTGGGGTGATAGCTCAGAGCCTGGAGCCTGCTTTGGATTCTGTGTCTCCCTCTCTCTCTACCCCTTCCCCGCTCACACTCTGTCTCTCTCAAAAATAAATAAACATTAAAGAAAAAAAAAAAAAGAACCTGGAAGGCCTGCTCCAACACAGACTGCTGGGTCTCTCCCCCAGAGTTTCTGATTAAGTAAATCTGGGGTGAGGCTCAAGAGTTGGCATCTGTGAGGGCCGCCAGGGTGGTTCAGTCAGTTAAGCGTCCGACTTCGGCTCAGGTCACGATCTCCCGTTTCATGGGTTCAAGCCCCACATCGGACTCTGTGCTGACAGCTCAGAGTCTGGAGCCTGTTTCGGTTCTGTGTCTCCCTCTCTCTGTGCTTCTCTCCCACTCATGCTCTGTCTCTCTCTCAAAAATAAATAAGCATTTAAAAAAAAGAATTGGCATCTATAGGACACCTGGGTGGCTTAGTCACTTAAGCATCTGACTTCGGCTCAGGTCATGATCTCACAATTCATGGGTTTGAGCCCCGCGTCGGGCTCTGTGTTGACAGCTGAGAGCCTGGAGCCTGCTTCAGATTCTGTGTCTCCCTCTCATTCTGCCCCTTCCCCACTCGCTCTCTCTCTCTCTCAAAAATAAATAAGCATTTAAAAAAAAAATTGGCCTTTGTACCAAGCTGCTAGCTGATGCTGATGCTGCTGGTCTGGGGACCACAATCTGAGAACCACTGCCAAAGCAGACGACTGTCATTTTTTTAAAAGTGCACCATCGTCAGAAACTATTAATGACTTTGATGAATCAGTGGCTCTTGCTTTCTCTTGGGTAAAGCCCAAGAGCTTTGTTGTATGTTACTAGGTCTGGAAAGAGATTTCTGGGACTTCTGGAAATGGAGAAATAGATGTACCTACTTTTGTTTCAGCTTGCCTCTGCCCTTGATCTTCCCCTTCTTCGTATAAATCAAGCAAACAGTCCTGACCTTCTCAGTGTGTCTCAATATTACTCTGGTGAATTGGTGTCCTATGTGAGAAAGGTAAGAAATGCATCCTGGTGACATTTATTTTATTGGCAAACTAACTGCTATTCTAAATACGGAAAGGATGCTGGGGGCCCTTTAAAAAGTGTACCTGTGTTCCTTTCCCTTATTCTTAACTGGACTCCAGAAACTTGGAATCCCTGAAAATAAACTTACTGGTACCGTGGATCCGCAGATGGGTTTTTACTTTCAGAGGACGTTTATACCTGTTTTTAAGTGCCGGTGGTGACAAGCCCCATTCTGCACTTAATAGACACTGACATGGAGATTATGTTGGCTTCTTTAAAGTCACAGAGCTCGTTTGTCAAAGAACCAACATCCTAGTGGGAACTGTACGTTTCCACAGGAATTCTGGCCCTCGCCTCAGTGACTTAGGGTCACTGCATGGAGTTACCTGTGTCACAGGCTCAGTGCTCGACGGCCACGTTACTTAACATCTTTGAACCTCAGTCTCTTAAAAGCTTGTAATGTGGAAAAGATACATCTTTTTGCCACATGCGTATGGGGCTTAGCTTTGTATCTTGTGAGCAATTAACGTCCGAAGGACGTAGCTGCGGGCCTGAGAGCAGAGACTCACATACCTCTTGTGAAGTCCCCTCCATCCCTCCCCAGAGACAGACGCCTGCGTGCACACCCCGGTGCTGTCTTACTCCCGTCTGACATTTACCAGCTAAGAAAAGTAAAAGAGATATTCAACTGTTTGTCCGCTTTTCTCTCGCACTAAAGGTTTTGCAGATCATTCCGGAAAGCATGTTTACTTCTCTTCTCAAGATCATAAAGCTTCAGACCCACGATATCATTGAAGTGCCAACCCGCCTGGACAAGGACAAACTGAGGGACTATGCTCAGCTCGGCCCGCGATACGAGGTGGCGTGTCCCTTTAAGCTTCTGCCTTTTTATTATTTAAAACCCAAGCCACGACGTGTCGTTGGTCTGTGTCACTTGCCATATCCCTAGAACTCCCAGACCAATGCTGATTGTTTCTTCCTACTCTCCGCGGTGACCGCTCGTGCCAGGTTATTGCCTTTATTCGTTACCTCGTCCCGGGTTATTTCAGGGCCTTGCCTAGAGGACATGGGGCTCAGCCTGTCACTTTTCTCCTGAACAGCCCTGATGAGTCAGCCCTTCGTCTCTTTGGGGTAGATTGCCTAAACCTTTCACATTCGGGTCCCTGCTTTGTACATCAGATCGGTGGCCCAAAGTAATCCGGATTCCATTAACCATTTCCTACAGCCGGACTGTTAAGCCACTCAATGGTTAGGCAGCCTCAGGTGGTTCTTCCCAAATACCTCTGCTTTACTCTCCCCGGAACATAAAATTAAAGACGTGGAAAGTGAAATCAAGTAGAAATTGACCGTACAAAGTCCACTGTCCTCACCTTTCACCTCAGCATCAATTTCTACATCCTCTAACACAGCTCCAAAAATCATATCAGGAATCTCCATCTTCAAGCCTGAAATTTACATATTTATTCGAACTCAAAAGTACAGTATCTGTACCGTATCCGTGCCTCGTGGTGTTGCTTGAAAAAAAATTGTTTAAGGCGATAAAGGAGAGATTAGCTTTTTAGAGTCTTGATGAAAGTCTTGGAAAGGACCCTCCATCTCATCGAACCCTACCTGCCTTTTGTGTTGAGAAACTAAGGCCCGAAGAAGGGCAGGTGATGGGTCAGCGTGTGTGCGGACCCTGTCCCCAGCGTGTCTAATGACGGTCTCTGCGCTGCATCCCAGCACCTCGTTTCTGACCGGGACGCATCACCCCCACTGAGTCTGTTCATTTCAGGCTGTAGCCAGTTATTTTCAGTTCCCTGAGAATCGATGGGTCTTTTATCTGACGTACTTCATTAACTTCTTTTTCTTTGTTAAAGGTTGCCAAGCTCACCCACGCCATTTCCATCTTTACTGAGGGCATCTTAATGATGAAGACAACGTTGGTTGGCATCATCAAGGTAACGGCCGTGACTCTCATCCTCGTGGCCTCGTGGGAATAAGACTCTTAGTTCGGGGAGCAGGGAATGCCATTATCATCTTGGGTCTGTTGCTGCTTCACATGCAGCTCTGGATCTTCATTTTACTCATTTGTTGATGGAGGAAGGGAGAGCATTATAATCCTGATTTTTCTTCATACCCAGGAGTTACTTAAACCTAAGACAAACCCATTTTATTGAATTTTTTTATTAAAAAATTTTTATTAAGTTTATTTATTTTTGAGACAGAGTAGGGAAAGGGCAGAGAGAGAGAGGGTGAGAGAGCAAATCCCAAGCAGAGTCCGCCCTGTCAGCACAGAGCCCAGTGCGGGGCTCGAACTCATGAACCATGAGATCATTACCTGAGCCAAAGTTGGGTGCTTAGCTGACTGAACCACCAGGTGCCCCTTACTGAATTTTTGTAATAATGAAACAAAATAGCTCAGTTCCCTTTGGCCAAACGGCTGGGCCACTCTCTCCCACCCTTCTTTCCTTTTACTAGTTTTATATTACATCTCCGGCGCAGAGAGCAGAGTTGCTCCTCACCCATCGTCATTGTGTGGCCGTTGTCCTCACTGAGGCCTGCACGTTCCTCCCTTCACCCTTTCTTTCTCGTCTGGACACCCATTCTCATTTCCATCCCCAGGAGTGCCCGCTCTGTATGTCGATTTCAGCCCCTCAAGAGGGTAGTATCCGTATTTTCACCAGGAGGTGTTTCTTTCTGTGTGCATGTTTGATTTCTCTACATCATATTGTTCTCTAAGGCTCATTCTTTTTTCCAACTCTTCTTGCTAATTATTCCTTTTGAAGTTTATTTACATTGCTGTGGGTTGGGCAGTTGGTTACTTCTTACTGCTGTGTAGGGATGTACTTTTTACCGAACCATTCCCCAAGACACGGACATCTATGTTGTTGCGTTCACCCCAACACTCCCCATGATCATGGGCGTCTCTGAGCATGCTGTAGGTCTGTGCGAGAATATCTGTGAAATCTGCCCGCCACTCCGAGGTGTGGATCACCAGATCTTCGGGTGTATTTGTACTTAATTTCTCTCAGTACTGCCAGATTGCCTTCTGAAATGACTGTTTGCCAGCACGGGTTACTATCTAATGTTTTAGTGTTTGCTCTCCCAAAGAGTATAAAGTATTATCTCTGTGCTGTTTTAATTTGTAATCCTGTGACGACTAGAGATGTGCCCATTCACAGAATTCATGGTGCTTGCATTTCTTTCTCATTTTTCAGACATCAGTAGAGTCTACATATTTCTGATTTTTTTATAAAAATGTGTATCTATTGAATCGCCAGATTAACATTTGTGTTAATAAAATCCAAGAAATATAGGAAACGAACCTAAATAGAAATGGAACTTCAGTGTATGGTTTCTGGAAGTGTGCTCAAATAACCATTGAAGAGAATCCATGACCATCCTTCAGGCTGACGCCAGGTTAATTCAGTTGCTGTGTGGAGAGTGTACATGGAAGAAGCCACTTCTGACTAATCTGTAAGGTGGCGATAAACCCTAGGACCAGAGTAAGCCTCTTATGTGCAAAATGTCCAGTACAGGAAGGATATAATAAAACCTGATAATTAACATAATTATCAAAGGAAAGCCAGCTTATGACAAATACAAATCTTTTGCTGCAGGTGGGAGCCGGGTCGGGGTGGGTAATAATCAGCTTGGTCACCCTCCATCCGGTAGACTTTCTCTGCCCGTCTAACAGTTCATCTTTCAGTAAGGGATCCTGTGTCCCTCACAAGTCTATAACCCTCCGATCTTAAGCATCTATTTCAGACACTTCTAAAAAGTTTAAGAGGGGACACCTGGGTGGCTCAGTCAGTTAAGCATCCGGCTTCAGCTCAGGTCATTATCTCACAGTTTTTGGGTTTGAGCCCCACATTGGGCTCTGTGCTGACAGCTCAGAGCCTAGAGCCTGCTTCAGATTCTTTCTCCCTCTCTCTCTGACCCTCCCCTGCTCGCACTATCTCTGTCTCTCAAAAATAAATAAAAAACATTAAAAGAAAAAAAATGGTTTATGGGGCACCTGGGTGGCTCCGTCAGTTAAGCGTCCAGCTTCAGCTCAGGTCATGATCTCACAGTTTGTGGATTCAAGCCGTGTGTCAGGCTCTGTGCTGACAGCTCAGAGCCTGGAGCCTGCTTCAGATTCTGTGTATCCCTCTCTCTCTGACCTTCCCCTGCTCACATGGTCTCTGTCTCTCAAAAATAAATTAAAAACGTTAAAAAATATTTTTAAAGGTTTATCAAAAGTTTAAGTGTACTTTTAATCCCTATGACTTAAAACAAGTGAGATTTAAACAGAGATGTATGTATAAATGTTCATTGTTAGAGGTAGCCCCACACAAACACACAGAATAGAAATAACCTAAGCATTTATCAGTAAGAGAATGGCTGAATGTGTTATAGTGTGTTCCTACTAGAGACTGCTTGGCTGCCTTTCAAAAAACTTTTACCATCGGGGCGCCTGGGTGGCTCAGTTGGGTAAGAGTCCAATTTCCGCTAAGATCATGATCTCATGGTTCATGGGTTTGAGCCCCGCGTCGAGCTCTGTGCTGACAGCTCAGATTCTGGAGCCTGCTTTGGATTCTCCCTCTCTCTCTGCCCCCTCCCATTCACACTCTGTCTCCATCTCTCAAAATAAATAAACATTGGAGGGGGGGAACTTTTATCACCAAAACGTTTCTAAAATTTAAAGGTCTCAGGGCACCTGGATGGCTCAGTTGGTTGAATGGCCGACTTCGGCTCAGGTCATGATCTCATGGTTTGTGGATTCGAGCCCCGTGTCGGGCTCTGTGCTGACAATTGGGAGCTTGGAACCCGCTTCACAATCCGGGTCTCCCTCTCTCTGCCCCTCCCCCACTTGCACTGTGTCTCTCTCTCAAACATTAAAAGAAACCTGCAAAGTGCTTTAAAAAAATTTTAAAGGTCCCATTTAGGCTTTTTAAATTAAATATGTGTTGAGGATAATATTTGTATATAGAGATTAATAGAGAAAGGTCTGGAGGAACCACGGGAAAAGGGTTAACTAGCTGTTGTTAACTTTGGAGAAGGGGATAGAAATGCAGGGAAGGGGCTGTGAAGGGAGAGTTCTCTAGGCTGCCAGCACTCTATAAATTTGTGAAAGTTCTAGAAGAATTGGAAGGACCATTTAAGACCTTTATTTTCTTGAAAACATTTAACTCTTTTTCACTAACTCTGTTCTTTTTTTAAAATAAAGAATTTTTTTAATGTTTGTTGATTTTGAGAGAGAGAGCATGCGCACGTGCATGCATGCGTGTGAGTGGCGGGAGGGGCAGAGAGAGAGAGGAGACAGAGAATCCCAAGCAGGCTCAGCGCTGTAAGTGCAGAGCCCATCTCAGAGCTTGAACTCAAGAACCGTGAGATCATGACCTGAGCTGAAATCAAGAGTTGGACACTCAACCGACTGAGCCACCCAGGCGCCCCTCACCAAATCTGTTTTTTAAGGGTTGTTTCTATGGAAATTTCATGTTACTTGTTTGACTTCTTTTTCCTCATTGATTATATCTGTTTATAATTTGCCTTTGTTTTATAAAATAGGGCACAGATACTGAAAGCTATAAAAACAATGATACAGTTTAATGGGTTATTACAACCACCACCCAAGTCAAGAAGTATAATTTACCAGCTCCTACCCCAGGACCCTCCTCATGTGCCCTGACCTAATCCCAGTCTCTCCGTTTAGAGTTTTATTATCTAAAGTCAATCTGTGGATGCCACATTAAAAAAAAAAAAAGTTGTACTTTTAAGTCTTTTTTATAGGTTTCTCCTCCATTCATTTCCTTCCTCACACTTTATCTGGTCAGGAACTCACAGCCTCTGACTTGCTGTTTCTCCAGAGTCTGGGTTTTGCTGATTATATAGTCATGACGTAGCAATGTGCTTTTCTGGCTCTTGTATCTTGTGCAACTTTCACTGCAGTTGCCATTCTTAAAGTTTAAATATAATCAGACTGATCCATTTGTCTTCATGACTTTTTAAACTAATGGGACTTTGCAAATTAAAAGTATAAGAGACGGGTCTCAGGGAATTCAAGGATTATGTGGAAACTCTTTGATGGTTTCTGGATTTGATAGGAGACTGTCTTATAGGGAGTAACGGATGCTTTCTCATTCCAAAAAAAGAACCAGCAAAATACGCTTATAGAGTAGAGAGCAGATCTGCCTTCCCGTTCTGTCTCCCTAATTACGAACAGCGTTCCGAGAGTGCTGGAAGAAAAGAGAACTGTTCAGTCTGTCCGGCCCCGAGCGTGAGCTTGCTCATGAGGACGTAGGTGGCCTGGGAAAGCGTCGGAAGAAAGGCAGGTCCAGGCCATTCGTTCCACACTCCTGGTGAGAAGAAAAGGGACTTTTGACTTTTAATGAAATGATTAAAATGAGAGGCACTTAAAATCTCTTCACACCCACCATCTTTGGGAGGTCATGTTATAAAATTACCATCACGAATTTTCCTGAGGCCAGCGGAGTCCCGAAGAGGTGACAGGTTCGGTGGTTTTGTCCAGGCTTCACAAGATCAAAGGGACAGGAAAAGAGGAAAATCCCAGTCACTGGGAAATGTGGGGGAAGGTGCTCTGCTGCAGATTTCAGAAACTGTCTTTCCTTCGGATTTCTTCACAGTTGAACTTTTCCTCAAGCCATATATTGCTTTTTTATTTGCACGTAGGTGGATCCGAAACAGTTGCTGGAGGATGGAATACGAAAGGAGCTAGTTAAACGTGTTGCTTTTGCTCTTCATAAGGGATTGATCTTCAACCCTCGAGCCAAGGTACCAGACGACGAAGTGGGTCTGTCCTTTGTTCTGCCCAGCTTGCAGAACAGACAAAAAGACCATCTTTAACTGTTGTGAACAACAACTTTCCTCTAAACACGGATATGATAGACGGTCAAGTGCGATACACTGATGTGTTTTTTGATCCTATATTGTAATCCATTATTATGATAAGAAAATCCTTTCCAAAACCAGCCCTTTCCTTCACTGGTTGATCCCCCAAGTTGAAGAATTGAACCAATGTCTGTGATTCACGGTTTCTTCTCAAAAGAATTTCTTAAGCCCCCCCCCCAAAAAATGTCTTAACCCTAAAGCAGATCGGGACTATAAAGCCTGTAATTTTTTATTTTCCTTTTATTTTAGAGACTATGCTCATTTTTCTCAGGAGGAAAACAAAAATGGGCCTAGAATTTGTATCTAGGGTACTCTTCACCCCAGTAAATTCAATTTAAAATATTTTAAGTATTTGAAGGTTGGAAGTATTCATCAAATGGCATGAGAGAAATCACTGACTTTCATTTTCCATATTCTTTTGTGTGAGACTCTCCCTCCCAAATGAGTGCAACCTCTTTGCTGAATGTCTGACATAAGTTGCTGCTCATGCTGGATGAGGTAGGAAACAGTATTTCCCCAAAGTTGTCTTCAGCTCTCACTGTGGCCTCTGTAAGGGTCTCATTTAAAGTCTGACGTAGACCTTAGTGGTTGACAATCTACTCCAGTGTAATAGGCTTGTGTTTCCTCTTTTGCATAGCCCAGTGAGTTGATGCCCAAGCTGAAAGAATTGGGGGCGACCATGGATGGATTCCATCGCTCTTTCGAGTACATACAAGACTATGTCAACATTTATGGTCTGAAGATTTGGCAGGAAGAAGTTTCTCGTATTATAAATTATAACGTGGAACAAGAGTGTAATAACTTCTTAAGAACAAAGGTATCTAATTAAATTTTCAAATTTCTTGACCATATTTGTTCCTTGGACATTTAAAATACCTGCCCCGAACCTCAGAAATGGCAACAAGAAAGTTTGTTTAAATAGTTACTAAAAGTCAGTAAGCATCACATAGTCACACATACCTTCGGAGTACCTCCAAGAGCCGTGAGGGTTGCAGAAAAGTTTATAGGACACCTGATCTCTGGGAGTTTAGCCTCCTAAAGAAGAGGGAGATGTAATTAAATGGCTACAGAACGAAGCTGTTGTAAATGTCGTGTAAGTCCAGGGATCAAGAGTTCAGAAGGCTTAGGAGTTCAGTTGGCCTGATCAAAGTATGCACGTAACAGCAGAATTGCTGGGTCATATGGTAGAGTCTATGTTTTACTCACAGATGAACCACCAGACCGTTTTCCACAGCACCTGCACCATTTTTCACTCCTTCCAACAACATCTGAGGGTTCTCATTTCTCCACATACTTGCCAACACTTCTTGTTTTGCTTTTTTTTTTTAAATTCTAGCCATCCCCTAGGGGTGAAGGGGTATTGCATCATGGTTTTGATTTGTATTTCCCTGGTGACTAATGATGGGCATCTTTTCATGTGCCCATTCATCATTTGGATGTCTTCTTTGCAGACATGTCTACTCAAGTCCTTTGCCTATTTTTTAATTCAGTTGCTTGAACATCAGATTCTTAAGTACCATTGCTGAGAAGTTTGATTTTTAGTCAGTATTGACAAGGAGTAAGTTTTTGATTAGGGAACTGACATGATTCTGGTGACATTATTGAAGGATTAAGCATCTCCCAGCCTTATGATATTTTGGAATGTTATTATCATATTGACGCATGTTAACCTAGAAGACAAAAAGCTATAAATTCCTGGGTCTCTTCTGACTTCTCAGTCACTTCACTTTTCACAAATATTTCTTTTATAAATTATTACATGTGGCATTTCTGGGGGCTATTAATGCAGTTTTAAGTTTTTTCTTCCAAACCAAGGAGCATTTATTGTCACGGTTTATGCAACATCATATTAGTAAAACTAGGTGGAAAAAGGATTACTGGTTATCTTAACCGAAGATGTACGGTTGACTCTTAAATAGCAGGGACTTGAGCTGCAGGGGTCCGTTGATATACTGTTTTTTCCCAGGAGATACAGTACTGTAAAGCATATTTTCGCTTCCTTGTGATTTTCTTAACATTTCTCTCTAGTATGTTGTACAAATACAGTGTATAATCCATTTAACATACAAAATACCTGTTAACGGACTGTGTTATTGATAAGGATCTTCTGATCAACAATAGGCTAGTAGTAGTTAAGTGTTAGGCGACTCGAAAGTTACAAGTGGATTTTTAGCCGTGCGTGGGTCAGTGCCCTGGCCCCCGTGCTGTCCAAGGACCCGCTGTACCGAATGTTCATGGTTTGGTTTGGTTTGGTTTTGTTTCTAGATTCAGGATTGGCAGAGTATGTACCAGTCTACTCATATCCCAATACCAAAATTTACCCCGGTGGACGAGTCTGTAACGTTTATTGGTCGACTCTGCAGAGAAATCTTGAGGATCACAGACCCAAAGTAGGTGTATCTGAATTCCCCTGGGCCTTGAACACCCTGGACAGTAGAAGTTTTTAAACCTCTTCCTTGAATCAAACCCTTGTTCTTACCACACTTGGATCCATTCTAGTGGGTTTATTAGAGTCCCTTTTTTTGAGACTGAGTATTTTCCGCAGTGTGACGAAGAAGACCCCAGTCCAAGGAAATGGAGATTAAAATACTCTCAGGTCTGATCAGCCACCTTTGAGTTTTATGTACTTCTCGTTTTCCAACTAACATTCTACTCACTTGGGCCTGTAGACTCCCTGGTTTGTTCAAACTGGCTTTATTACAGATTGCTCGTCTAAACCTGTGTCCCTGTGGCACACTCCTCCATTCTGGCCACCAGGTCTTGCATTTGTCAGATCCTGACCTTTGAAAATTACCCCCATACCCACACACTTCCCAGCACAGCATGCACACCACATCATTTACTCATGACAGCCATCCCTGACGTAGGCATTGTCGTTCTTCCCATGTGAAAGAGAAGTAACTGAGGCTCAGATAAGCCGAGTCACTTGCCAAGATCTGGGTCTATATGGTAAACCCAGAGTACACACCAGCCCTCTGACGTCAGGACCCACCTCTTAAGTGCTGTGCCATCAAGGGCAGGCTGTATAGCTTTGCATGCAGTGGGTCACAGTTTATATACACGGTCACATGAGTGGACATCTCACATGATCAGAACTCCCCCTAAGAATATTTCGGTGGGCGGCATGGAGTGACTTGCATGCTGCTTCCCTCCTTACGCCGCGTCTTCCTTCTTGCGCTCAGTCGAGCTTCTGACGAGGCAGTCGGTACTCAGCCCAGCTGAGGGAAGGGCAGGCTCATGTTTTCTGTCTCCTGTCCACGCCTGTGCACATGCTCCCCGAATGGGCCAGTCGGTGGGATTACCCAGAAAAAGATGACTTCTCTTCTCGATCTGTCCAGCTATGCGTGCATAGTTGAATTTGTGTGAGCTAAATGGCCTTATGACACGTTTCCTTTGGACGGCCTTCAAATTATGGCTCTTCTTGTCTCTTCAAAAGTTATGCAACTTGGCCCACTGTACATAAACTTCTTCCAAAAATTCCAACATAAATAAGTTTTGTCTATGACTCAAGGGCCAAAAGGAATAAATAATCCAAAACGTTTTGTAACACCTGCTTTCTGGGTGCCCATGGGTGGGTCACCGAAGCCCTTATACAGGACTGTCCACCTAGCACCATGTTAAGACTTGTGGAAAGGAGTAAGCATGCTTGGGATTTCCATGTCACATTAGTAGCTTACTCATTGACATTGGAAGCCTCTCAAGTGACACATTCCAAGTGCCAGCACTGGGCCATAGCATCGGGACTCTTCAAAGCCTGAAAGTAGAAGGCAGTTCTGAAGTCTCGTTTTTTCCATCTATTTCCAAACATAAGCTTCCTTAGCTCCCGAGCGTCTTTGAGCCTCCCCACCAGCCTCAGCCTCATTTCAGATACATCCTGGTTCTTAGAATTGGGGGCGTGTCACCTGCGGAGTTTACTGGAATTTCAGAGGCTGGGTGTCCACCCCAGACCTACCCAGTCAAACCCAGGACTGGGATCTGGGTGCATATTTTTAACACACTCTACCAGTGACGGAAGGTCCCTGTGCCAGCATTGGGGAACAGGAAAATGGTGGTTAAGGCCATGGTGTTGGGATCAGGGCTCGCTCTGTTGTCTCATCTGTAACACGAGGGCCGCACAGCCTGTGTACCGCAGAGCCATGATGAGGATGACCCTGAGGGGCACAGAACCTGCCACCAAAGAAGCGCTTAGTATATACCATCGGTTGTTAGCATCACCATTGGCACACTCCTGAGTCTAAAAGGAATCAGTGGTCAGTGACCAGAACCTGGAGAAGAGAGGAAATGGCTTTGTTGTCAGATCACAAATGTTTGATAGGGCGGCAGGATTCCAAGTTCTTTTCTTATCAAAATGGAAATGACACAAGACTCTTACATCCCGGTCTTTGGGAGTCCAAAGAAAGACCCTGTGGAGCAAAAACTGGGCTCCAGTGCTTTCCAACATGACAACCAAATCCAACCTTGGCCTCTCTGTTCGGCTGCAGCAACAGTCCAGCTTAGTGGAAAGGAGTGAGTCCAACCAGTGACACAGCACAGCACAGGAAATGGTGATTTCACTGAGTTTTGCCGTCCTGGACCATGGGGTAGTCGCTGTGAGATACGCTGGGTGCCTGGACGCAGATGTTATTAAACAAATCCCATAACTGCCATCCCTTGTATCTGGTCCCCAAATCCTGTTGCGTCCCACATCTCAGGATGGATTCTGAGCTGCTTCTGGGTGTTGAGCTTTTTGTCTTTCTTTTAGAATGACGTGTCACATTGACCAGCTGAACACTTGGTATGATATGAAGACTCACCAGGAAGTGACCAGCAGCCGGCTCTTCTCAGAGATCCAGACCACCTTGGGCACTTTCGGTCTGAATGGCTTAGACAGGCTCCTGTGCTTTATGATTGTCAAAGAGCTCCAGGTGAGCCTCTCGGCTTTTCAGGCCTGGTTCCTGCTACCCTGGGAGAGGTTGACGTTTTCTTTCATGCCTTCCTGTCTGGACACCGGGCATACACACGTATGCCTCCTGTTAGGTCGATGAGAAGTGAGAATGAACCAGAATCTCCTTGGGCAACACGGGATTTTTATGGGTGGGCTGGTTTTGGGAGTTGCATCTGAGGAAACCGGCAACTCCTCAGAGCAGGGGGCGTTTCTGACAGGAACCGGAAGTTGCCACTTCGCAGTCTTCCTTCCTAGCATTTTGTGACTCAGACCAGGCTGCGCTCCATCTAGCGCTTTAGTTCATTGGACTGTTATCCATTCTGTTCATTCTGTTTGGTTCTTCAAGCGCGTCTTCTTGTTTTAGAATTTCCTCAGTATGTTTCAGAAAATTATCCTGAGAGACAGAACCGTGCAGGATACTTTGAAAACCCTCATGAATGCTGTCAGCCCCCTAAAAAGCATAGTAGGTAAGTGTTCTGAAACCAGTCTGAGATGGAGGTAACACGAGCTTTTCCAGATTTACTAAATAGAAAATTTTATTTTAACCTTTCAGCAAATTCGAATAAAATTTATTTTTCCGCCATTGCCAAAACACAGAAGATTTGGACATCTTATCTCGAGGCGATAATGAAGGTATGTTGTGAAAGAAAGGGTGATCATCAGTACTATATATTTTACATTATTACCTTCTTGTAACTCTGTTACCCAAAGGAAGCCACTCTTCTTTCTTACATCGTCAAAGCAAAAACGTAACACTTCAGTTTATCATTATTTCTAAATTCATGTGTCCTTTACCTTACTTTCTGGGCTGTTCTTGACTATGCTTTTCATTAATTTGGCCTGTCATTTTGCTTAAACTGAGGAAAACAGTTTCTTTCTGAAATGACTTGGCGCGAGAAGTGCTTTCCCGCTAGGAAATAGAAATCCCCCTCCCTCAGTGGTGCTCTGTCCTGACGCGTGATGCGTGGCCTTACTGAGCTGCTCTGTCAGGGTCCTGCCCTGGTCCTCTCCAAGTAGGTGTTGGAACAGGACGTTTGCCTCTCTCCCCTCCTGTGTCTGTGTAGATGTTACCAAGCCAAGTTCTCTAGGACATAAGTTATCCTTCCACCATGAATAAAACACTGTGTCTTTGGAAATGAGTAAGAAAGTTGAGATGAAGAGATTAACGTGTTGGATGGAAATCGCAAGTCACTTTGGAAGCGGCTCATCTGCTCTCCTGCCTTCACCCTGTGGTGTTGGCTCTGCGTCTTCTGTATCTTTCATCACATGACGATCCAAGACCTTCAGCAACACTTGGTTGAGTGCTCGTTATGTGCAAATCATTGTCACGTTGTCACTGTGAGCCAGAGTTAAAGGAGACGCTAGCTGCCTCCTCAGAAAGCCTACGTTCTGTCTCACAGGAAAGAGTAGGTCTCCCGGTGGAAAACCGATCCGTGGGTACAGTGTCACCTACCACAGGAAGAGCGTGGGCTGCTGTGGGGACTCGGGGAAGGTCCACTCCTGCTCCCAGTTCTGTAAGCTGTTCGCCGAGAGTCCTCGTCGTGCCTCCGCCACATTCACAGTACACTCCCCATTATTGCAGTGACATTTTTGTTTTCTAATGTGGAAGCTTAGAGTGAGTAATACACAGAGCGGCTGGCTCTGCTGGGCGTCCTGTTACATAGTCTGGCGGTCCCTGAGCCACGTGGTTTCCAGGAAAGCCTCTTAGGAGGAACGGAGAATGACGTGAGGTTGCACTGGCCTGAGTCGCACCTCTGTGGGGGGCTCAGGGAGGTCACAGGGATGGGTGGGAGAGGTTCCCTCGTGGCTTTTACAGGCCTCTGTGAGGCGGAGTTGCTGGTACTTCAGTAATAACCCAAGTATTTGTGTTAAATCAGTGCCCTTTACATAAAGCCCTCAAGAACCGATCTGTCCTTTTGTCATTTGCTAATCTGGAACAGTGATGGAAACACTCCACTGTTTGCCGGTAGCCACCGGCCCCATTAGTTCCTGAGCTTGTGGGAGTGAGGAACTGACTTTTAAGTTTTATTCACTTCAATCAGTTTAAATTTAAACAGCCACACTCTGGGTGTGGCCGCTGTATCAGTCCCTGCAACTCCAAAGAAATGGAGAAAGAGGACAATCCAGAGATCTCTCTAGATAAGTAGATGGGTGGAGTGCGTCACCTCCCAGGCTCCTTAGCCTCTCCCGGGAGCTTGATAAAGGCTTATAGTAAGTGAGCACCGAAGAGAAGATGTTGGTCACCGAGAATCAGTATGCTTTAAATAAGAGCAAGTTAGGTTATACTGCCTTTATTTCTGTTTCCATTTCTAGATTGGTATTTTCAAGGGAATCCTGGACATAAGAAGGAATTACGTGGTGGGGAGGGGGCGCCTGGGTGACTCAGTCAGTTAAACTTCCCACTTTGGCTCAGGGCATGATCTGGTTTGTGAGCTCAGCCAGAGTCAGGCCCTGTGCCGACACCTCGGAGCCAGGAGCCTGCTTCACTCTGTCTCAGTCTCTCTCTGCCCCTCCCCCGCTCACACTCCCTCTCTCTCAACAATAAGTAAATTAGCATTAAAAAGAAGGAATTACACGTGCCAGATAAAAGTTGAAGGGACATTTTTGAGTGGCCTGATGGGAACCCACTGTTTTCTTGGCCTTGCTCTATTCTAATTTTTAAATAAGAGTATTTTTCTATTAATAAAAGGTTTCTTATTTTTTTTAAAAAAAGACATTTTTTGGATTTTATTTTTTTTCACCTAAGTAGAATAATAATCTAGTAAGAACAGTGCTCACAAGTAATGCATCTGAGCTCATTTAACGCGTTCGGCTGTTACAGGCTCCCTTTATCTAAATAACATCTTGTCTTTGCTCCTAGAGAAGGCCACTCTTTTTTCTTAACTTTTCTTTGCTCCCAACCACTCAGAGGATGTGTGTCTGTTCCTCCCTCACCAGTGCTTGCATTATAAAACACCTTCCCCCCAATCCTCCTCTCTCCCTCTTGCTAATCTTTTAGGGATAGCTTCCCTAGAACAGAAAAGAAGAAAATCACTGGCGCAAAAAGTTACAGTTTGCTTTAGACTTTATGATGCCAACAAATGGAACTTTGCTGGCATCATCCGAAGTCCGTCCCAGACCTGACCTGAAGGGAGTTTCCTGTCACCTGGCAGGGGTCCTGGGTGTCTCCGAATATCGCTTAAGGTCATCACTACTCGGAAATTACATGCCCGATCCACCAGGCCAACATAATTCTCTATCACACATCTCTTCTCTTAATAACTTGAGAATTACACTTGTTTACAGCAGGCTGCCATTGTTATCCTTTATGTTTTATTTTTTCACATTTAAAAGAATTCTTCTGGTGCGCCTGGGTGGCTCAGTAGGCTAAGCGTCTGACTTTGGCTCAGGTCACGATCTCACGGTTCGTGGGTTCGAGCCCCGCGTCAGGCTCTGTGCTGACGGCTCAGACCCCGGAGCCTGCTTCGGATTCTGTGTCTCCCTCTCTTTTTGCCCCTTCCCTGCTCACACTGTCTCTGTCTCTCAAAGAAACATAATAAACTGAAAAAATATTATTCTAAGACTGTGTCAATAGGCTTCACCAGATACCCAGAGAGGTCCAAGATACCAAAATAAAAAAGGTTAGGAACCCGTGGGGGAGGGCTTACCATTGTTAGAAGGGCCTTTTCGCAAGATTTTACAGGGATTATTTTATAACCCAGATGATTATGTGATCTGTAATCCTAGGTGGTGCACATAGGTTTATATTCACCAGATTTTAGGATAACTGAGTGCAATGGCGTCCTCGGGACTCCAGAAAGTTCAGTTTAGGACAAATAAAGGAAGTAAGGCTTCTCATCCGCAGCTGCTAAGCTTGGAGAACTTCTTTCAAAAGGACGTGAACAGAACTTCAGTATCGACACCTTAAATACAGGAACAACTGAACGTTAATGGGTCACTTTGTAAAATGTCAGACTTCGGGGACGTTTGAGGTTGGCATACAGGTGTCCGTCCACACCTCCCGTGCAGGGTTCCGTATGCTCCAGCAGTCCCGGGGACCCTTAGGTGCTCCTGAAGGATGTTGTGACCCTGCCAGTAAAACATCGTGCCTGCGTGTCTGCACCCTTGCTGTGCCTTTGCAGCGCCGTGCCCCACCTACTCTTGCTCGTTCACAGGTGGGGCAGATGCAGATTCTAAGACAGCAGATTGCCAACGAACTGAATTATTCTTGCCGGTTTGACTCCAAACATCTGGCGGCTGCTCTGGAGAATCTCAATAAGTAAGTGCCCGCGTGCGAGACGGCCGCCCGGGGCCTGGACGGTTCGTGATCGGTTAGCACCCGGTCCCTTCAGTACTTACCCGGTTACGTTCTTTTGGGGTAAGACGGCTCTCTGCATCTGTGGCCTTTCTTCCCAGGGAAGACAGAATCGAACCTTTGTAAGCCGCCTCCCTCAGTCTTGTCCCTTGGTCTCGGTCTTTCTCTTTCCCCCACTCTCTCTCTCTCTCTCTCTCTCTCTCTCTCTCTCGTTATCGACGGAGTCATTTACTCAGCCAACATAAACTGAGCGCCTAGTACCCATCCAACATTGTACTCAGTACTTGCAGTTTGAGAAACCAGTTACTGCCAAGTGCACCACTGAGTCTCCACAGGACTCCGTCACTGATCCTCCGGAGGGCGGTTAGAGGGGTGTCAGCTCCCAGGAGTGGCCGTAGGCACACGCCCTCGCCCTCACCAGCAACGTGCTCTCATCTCCAGCCTCTACTCAGAAATAAATAATCTGGGGGGCTCCTGAGGGGCTCCGATGGTTAAGCATCCAACTTGGGCTCAGGTCATGATCTCGTGGTTTGGGGAGGACAAGTCTCGCATGTGGTTCTGTGCTGACAACTCGGAGCCCGGACCCTGCTTCGGACTCTGTGTCTCCCTCTCTCTCTGGCCCTCCCCTGTTCACGCTCTGTCTCCCTCTCTCTCAAAAAATAAAGAAACATTTAAAAAAATAAATAAAAACAAACCATCTGGGAGGTGCCGGGGTGGCTCAGTCAGTTGAGCATCTGACTTGATTTTGGCTCAGGTCATGGTCCCAGAGCCGTGGATGGAGCCGCATGTCAGTCTCTGCATTAAGCATGGAGCCTGCTTGGGACTCCCTCTCTCCCCCTCTCTCCCCCTCTCTTCCCCTCTCTCTCTCCCTCTGCGCCTCTCCCCCACTCATGCGTATGCTCTCTCTCAAATTAAAACAAAAAATTTTTTAATAATTATCTGTTCTCAGTCAATAACTCAGTGCTTTTGACAAAGCAGGTATTGAAAACAATTCCGTCAATTCATAAAAGCTGGAAGAGTGAGGGGCACCTGGGTGGCTCAGTCAGCTGAGCATCCGGTTTCGGCTCAGGTCGAGATCTTGCAGTTTTTGAGTTCAAGCCCCGCATCGTGCTTGCCGCTGTCAGCCTGTCAGTGCGAACCTGCTTCAGGTCCTCTATCCTTCTCTCTCCCTGCCCATCCCTGCTCACGTGCACTCTCTCAAAAAATAAAAAAAAATTAAAAATTAAAAAAAAAAAAATTAGAACAGTGAAAGCGCTTGAATTTGAGTTAACTCCAAAAGATGAAACAATGCTAGGTCAGATTTTCCACTTACAACAGTCACAGGTACAGAAATAGAGAATTATTAGAAGGATCAAGCCTTCGTTTTGCAGATGAGAAAACCGAGGCCCTGAAAGAGCACGTCGTCGCCTGTTCTGTTACTGAGTTGCATTCGTCTCTAGTATTGATCCCTGTTCTGTGTTGTTCTGTGTTGTTCCGTGTTGTTCTGTGTTGTTCCGTACCTCCTCCTCAGGGCTCTCCTAGCAGACATCGAGGCCCACTATCAGGACCCCTCGCTTCCTTACCCCAAAGAAGACAACACGCTCTTGTATGAGATCACAGCCTACCTGGAGGCGGCCGGCATCCACAACCCGCTGAACAAGGTCGGTGATTAAAGTACGGACCGGCCTGGGGGGTGCGGGAGGTGCCGGGGAGCAGAGGCCAGAGCCCCCCTTCTCTCAGGCCCCACTCTTCCTGAGTTTCAATCTCGCACCATAAGTAGGAGACTCGCACCTTCCCTGCCTGATTTGGGCCATGGGAATCGTGAGACACGGTGTTTCCCGCAGTTCCCACGAAGTGAGAGGTTCTCTGTCTGCCGGAGATCCGTTTTAGGCTCGTTCGGGTTTGGGGGATTTGAACTGCTGCCGACTGACAGCCTTGATCCTTGTTGCCCAAACACGCTTCGCCCATGGCTGACAGTAATCACAGCCCTAAGCGCAGACTCTTCCCGTGCTTAGTTTCCAGAAACCTCTGAGAGCTGAAAGTTTTTTCACAAGTGGGTGCCAGATCCCGTTTGGTGGCAAAACCTGGCCCGACCTCACATTATGCTTCTGTGAATGTTCACGTTTTGACGCAGAAATACTGACAGTGTTGATGCTAGGTGTTGCCCGCACCCTGTCTTACTTCTCTAAAATCGGTAACATCTGTATGATCCCCCGGTTTTTGGATAAAAGATTACAAGCCTGAATAGCAGCTAGCGGTTTTGTTTTTTATTTTGAGTGCACACCACGTGCCGGGCACTGTGAACCCGACTGTGGGTGATGCCTCTGATCTCAGCAGCTCCAGGAAACGTGCCACCGTGGGTGAGGAACTCAAGGCCGAGGGGCTGACGACATGTCCGGGGCTCCCGGCCAGGCTGGCGCCCGCCTCCCAAGGCATTGGTGGGAAGCAGGGTGACGGCCGGGTCTGTCCTGACTGTGCTGTCTGCACAAGAACTGGGGGGGGACCGCTCTGTGACTTTGCACCAGGGAGAGCGAATGACACACGGGGCATTTGCTTGCTTCCTACTTACTGACTTCCACTCACTGCTGGGAGGATCCTCTTTCCTTCTTTCCTTCTGCCCAACCCTTCCCTCCCTCCCTCCTCCCTCCCTCCCTCGGCCCCTCCCTGCTGCCCTCGGTTGAGTTTCTGTATTTTGCTTTCTGGCCCCATTCCTGCCCCTCACCCTTTCCCAGGGGAAGTTAACTGCTAATCTCTAAGCAAAATTGTTCCCTTCCCAGGAGGCTAATGTTTATGCAGGGATTTACGTCTGCAGAGGCAGTGGGGTAATGATGCTCGGGAGGCAGCAGACGCGCGGAGCCCTCCTAGAGTCCGGCAGGCTGACGAGCAAATGAGATCAGATAGAAACTTCCCGTTTGAAAATGGGTTCCGCGGGATGTGCCTTGTGAAGAGACCGTCAGCCCTGCGCCCTTTCTCTTTCCAGATATACATCACAACCAAGCGCCTGCCTTACTTCCCGGTCGTCAACTTCCTGTTTTTGATCGCGCAGTTGCCAAAGCTGCAGTACAACAAAAACCTAGGTACCGTATGACGCTCTTTGCCGTAAGCAACAGGAGCAGTGGACTAACACCTAACCGAACAGCTGTTCGCCCAGAGCACGCTGCGTCACCTACGAGATCTTTCCTTAGTTCTATGCGTGCTTATAAAGTGCATGTCTCTGGGTCTGTGAAATACTGTGCCCCTTCCTGAAATGTGGACAGCGGACTTGCCTTCTTTTTTTCAGTTTATCTATTGATTTATTTATTTTAAAGTTTATTTTGCGAGAGACAGATGTGGGGGAGGGGCAGAGAGAGAGGGGAACACAGAACCCCAAGCAGGCTCCACTGTCGGTACAAAGCCCAATGCAGGGCTCAGACCCACGGAATCGCGAGATCGTGACCTGAGCCGAAACCAAGAGTCGGACACTTAACTGACTGAGCCACCCAGGTGCCGCTAGGTTTATTTATTTATTTTGAGAGAGAGTGCGCGCACATATGCACCTGTGTGAGCTAGCAGGGGAGGGGTGGAGAGGGAAGAGAGAGAGAATCCCAAGCAGGCTCTGTGCTGTCAGCACGGAGCCCAATGCGGGGCTCGAACTCACAAGCCGTGAGATCATGACTTGAACCAAAATCAAGAGTCAGACACGTAACTGAGCCGCCCAGGCGCCCCTGCAGCGGATTTATCATGAACCGAGTATGGTCTGCCTTTAATTCCCAAAGATTATCCAACTTGTAAGATGTGTGGAATCATTGGTCTCTCCTTAATGTTGAGGCAGCTGATCATGGTGTGAGAGAAACTTCTTTTGGTTAATGGCCCCTTCTCACAAGTGCCCCGTGCCTCCCGTGTACCTAGCGCTGCAGCATGAAGGGTAGCAATGTGGTGAAGGAGAGAAGACCGACGCAGGCATATCGGAACCTTAAGATGTGTATATGATGACGTGTGGAAATACTCGTTTCAACCAACAGCTACCAGAACCTTCCAGCGTGTGTGTCCTGTCCAGGAACACAGCCTGGAATTTTTTTTTTGCTATTGGGCATTTGACCTTGAATATTTCTGTCATCACTTACTTCACTAGTAGATTCCCAGGTACTGCCTCTGCCTCGGGCTTTGTCTGGAAGTGAAGCTTTGTAATCTGCTATAGAGTTTAATTTACTTTAAAAGTATTAGAAGAGCTTTCCTATAAACGTAACTATATTTTAACTATTCAGAACTTCATTCTGAGATGAATTTCTTGCTTGGAGTATTTTCCTCCTTGTTTCATAAGCTCTTTCAGGATAAAGATGTGGGGTCTCTTTAAGGTTTTTACTCTCTCGTTCAAAAATGCTCCTCAATCCCAGGCACAGCCCCCGCACAGGACCCGCTCCTTCCACCGAATGCAGAGCACGGCGGCCCCGTGAGTGCTGCTGCAAGAATGAGGAAAGATGTGCGCCTGGGCTCTGGCTCCCCGGTGGCCGCCCGTGTGACCTTGGCCAGCTCCTTGCCCTCTCAGGGCTGCCAGATGCGGTACCTGGCAGGGAGCCAGTGCGTCACTGACGCTAAGCCCTTTTCTGTGTATGGGGCAAAATCAACGTAAAGAACCACCCCGAGGTGGACGTAAGGGTCCCAGGACTCAGCGCCATGTTCTCCCTGCGCCGTCCCTGTTGTAACTAAACAAGGATATATGATCCTTAGGGGGCCCCTGGGTGGCTCAGTCGGTTGAGCGTCCGACTTTGGCTCAGGCCATCATCTCATGGTTCGTGAGTTTGAGCCCCACATCCAGCTCTCTGCTGTCAGCACAGAGCCTGCTTTGGATCCTCTGCCCCCTTCTGTCTCCCTCTCTCTGCCCCTCCCCTGCTCATCCGCTCTCTCAAAATAAACAAATGAGAACTTTACAAAAAAGAATATACGATCCTTTATAATGATGGATTGTCAGTGCATCGAGATACTCTTGTTTTCATTAAAGACCATTGGTCTCATTCTTAGGTAATATTTCTTTCATTGTACAGCTGCTTATAGGAAGCGTTTCACTATTCCCTTGAGTTCCCAGATCTCTAAACAAAACAAATGAAACCTTTAGTGTCCTGGAGATGCATCTCTATCCGACTACGGTTCTTTTCAGGAGTTCAACCGATGTGTTAATCTGGGAACCAAAATAGTGAAAAGTAGGACGAGGGAGGAACATCCGGGTGTTTGGACACCAAGAAAACATTGGTTTTGCTTTGCGAGGGTTGCTCTCGAGACTGACCTACGAAACCCCTGCCTGCCTGGGAGGGAAGGAGGCCTCTGGTGCCGCATCCAGAGCGGAAGTTTCTGCTGTAAAGCGTGGTTGCTCTGCGCCCGGAAAGGGTTATTTCTCGGGATCTGACCACCGTCTTTGTCTTGCACAGTAAATCCTTGAGCAAATTCAGAGTTGCCAAGGCCCTTAAGGAGGGCAGGATAACTTGTGTGGGCATCTCTGGTTTAAGTAAGAGATTTCTAGTCTTCACGAGAGCCCAGAGATGGGACCTGAAGGTCTGTCTGGCCAGTTTAACGCCTTTCTCCAAAGCGCTGTACCATTTTACATCCCGCCAGCATTTGGCAATGTAAGTCTTCTTAATTTTAACTGTTCTAATGGGTGTGTATGAGAGCTTGTAGTTTTAATTTGCCTTCCTCTAATGACTAACGATGTTGTGCTTTTTCATGTGCTTTTTGGCCATTCTTTGTATCTTCCTTTGTTAAGTGTGCAAGTCTTTTGCCTGTTTTTAAATTAGGTTGATTGCTTTTTTGTCACTAGGTTGTAGGAGTTATTTATATTTATGGATACAAGTTCTTGGTTAGATAATATATACTGTGAGTTTTTTCTTACAGACTCTACCTATTCATTTTCCTTTTTTTTTTAATCTAGATGGTACACACTACTCAACATGACTCCATTTCTTTTCTTTTTTTTTTTTTTTTAATGTTTATTTTTGAGAGAGGGAAAGAGGGAGAGCAGGGGAGGGGCAGAGAAAGAGGGAAAGAGAGAATCCAAAGCAGGCTCTGCATGGGGGGCTCCATCCCATGAACCGTGAGATCATGACCTGAGCCAGAGTCAGATACACAACTGACTGAGCCACCCAGGCGCCCCTCACCTATTCATTTTCTTACTGGTGACTTTAATGCACAGAAATTTTTAATACTAATACTGTCCAGTTTATAATTGTCTTTTTCTGTGTCCTCTCCGACTAACCCTGAAGTCACGAAGATATTCTCCTATGGTTTTTTTCTAGAAGCTTTGGGGTTTTAGCTCTTACATTGAGGTTCATGGTGCATTTAAAATTACTTTCTATGTACAATGTAAGGATATCCGGTTTCAGCACCACTTATTAAAAGGATTTCTTGTTCTCCATTGAATTGTCTGGATAAGACTGGAATTTCAGTTGCTCATATAAGGGTTGGACTATTGTTTCTGGATTTTCGATTCTGCTCCATTGATCTGTTTATCCTCGTGCCAATAATGCCTTGATCACTGTAACTTAATAATAAGTCTTAAAATCAGGCGATACAAGTCTTCCCACTTCTTTTTCAACGTTGTGTTTCCCCTCAGAGACCATAAGCTCTAGCTCCTGTTCCCAAGCACCCATCCAGGCAGAAGGCCAAGGCCTCCAGATTTGGGCACAAATCCTTAGTGAAAAAGCCAGTTTCGGGACTCACTCCCTCCACAAATTTCTTTCTTCCACCGTCTAGACTTCTGCAGATTCTTTTATTGAGTAACATTCAACGTTGTGTTTAGAGATACGTCTTAGGTGCGTTGTCCGCGATTTAAACTGTTTTCATTTAAGAGACTGGTTCAGCATGGCAACATGCGTGCTGCCTTCACAGAAGCTGCTTAGAGCTCATTCTTCCTTTCTTGTTGGTTTTTTTGTCTTTATTTTATTTTGAGAGACAGAGAGTGAGTGGGGGAGGAGCAGAGAGCGAGGCAGACACAGAATCCGAAGCAGGTTCCAGGCTCTGAGCTGTCAGCACAGAGCCTGACACGGGGCTCGAAACCACAAACTGTGAGATCATGACCTGAGCCGAAGTTGGCCACTCAACCAGCTGAGCCACCCAGGCGCCCCTCAATTTTACTTTCTCGTTTCCCTTTATCCATTTCTTTAAACTTGTCTACAGTGGCGTGTGTTACTGTTTTATCCAAAAGAGATAGTATCGGTGGTGATAAACCTCAGTCACCATCTTACTGTGTTGAATCAGACCACCGAAGCCCCCAGCAACCCCAGGCCCCATGCAGTCAGGGGTCCAGAGCTGTTGTTCCCCCAGATCCTCCGCCACCAGCGCAGGCGCGGTCCCCAAACATTTTGACACTGACAAGCATTCACACAGAGTGAACATGGCCGAAGGCAAGCCCTCGGCTCTGGCGGCACGGTGGTGACTTGTCGCTCCCCTTGCAGGCATGGTCTGCCGGAAGCCCGCCGACCCCGTGGACTGGCCGCCGCTCGTCCTGGGATTGCTCACGCTGCTGAAGCAGTTCCACTCCCGCTACACCGAGCAGTTCCTGGCGCTGATCGGCCAGTTTATCCGCTCCACAGTGGAGCAGTGCACAAGGTACCGAAGGGCGCGCTGGAAAGAGCAGAATTAATGGTACATTCAGAATGGGCTCTACACCTCGCATGCCAGGTTCCTCTTACTGTCTCCCTCGTAGACGCAGGACTTGGCTGTCGCCCTGCTGTGTAAAGCAGGTCAGGGCACACCTTGTTCGCAGCAACTAAAGACGCACCCGTTTTCAGTCACCCTGCTGGGGGGGGGGCCCTTAGGTGCACCCAACAGTGCTTTCCCAAGGAGAGTCATGACCAGGATTCACGGCCCCCGTGGGGAAGAGGGTGCAGGCTGGATCCTCTGCGGTCCTGGGTGCTGTGCTCAAAGTTCAGGGAGCCCCGGGCCAGGCCACTGGCATAGGCTGGCCCCACAGCCTTCAGTGGGAGTCAGGGGGCATGTCCGTGTCAGCCTGGACACAGCCTGGGCTTCTGTGGTATGAGGAAACAGATCGCGTCGAAGTTGCCAGGGGATAGAAGGCTCGTGAACCCTTTTCCCTCCCCCCACCCCAAATGTGGCTTCTCTGGATAGAAAAGGAAAAGTTATTTGAATGAGATGCTGGGTCCTGAGCCTCCTTCTCTGTTACCCTAAAGAGTCAGGCCAGGCAATAAATTTGTCTGGCATGTCACACATTCAAGTCTGGAAGATCACCACCTGGTCACTTTTGTCAATGTAACTTAAAGACTAACGGGAGTGACCTTCTGGGTCCTCACACAGCACTCCTGACCAGACATGATTCCAGAGGCCATTTGGTTTACCTCCCACCCAGGACGCGAGTCGGCACTCAGATGCCCCTGGCAGGAATCATCCAGCCCCTGCTCGGACACCCCCGGGCGAGGTACCCATCACTTCTCAAGGCCACGCAGCCCTGGTCATTGGAAGGTTGCTGAGTGTGATGAGTGGAAAATTTCATCCGTCTGTCTGAGATCACACCCACTGGGCCTTCCTCCACGCAGTCTCCTTCCATCGTGAATGTCAGCTCTGGCCTTAGGTCTTCTCTTCCTTTAGAAAAGCCGACTTCCGCCTGTCCCCGTCCACCACGCTGTGGCCACTCACCGCACCCGTGACTCCTGCGGGACTCCTGCGGGTTCCAGTTCGTGACTGACCATCTTACTGTGTGGTCTCCCAAACCCGCCCTGGGATCCCAAAGCAGCCGACCCCTTACAGCAGAGGAGGGGCTATAAGCTCCTTCACTGTGGGTCCCCTGTGGAGTCAGTGCGGCTAAAACTGCAGGGCCAGGTTCCTGACATCCGTCGTTTGCCAGCGGCTCACAGCGATCTCGCATCCTTCTCAAGCCCGGACATCTTTTTCCCAAGAGCCTCAGTCAGGCTGGTTCTGCCCCATCTCTGCTAATGGGTGTTTTCCTCGGACATGCTGAGACTTGCCTCCAACAATCGACTTTTTAACAATTAAAAAAGATAAGGGAGCCCCAAAGGACGGGGAAGTCCCGGAAATGAAGCTATCGCAAAATGAGGTCAGCTGCAAAGGACAGCAGTAAGCACCCAAAACCCTGGTGCATGTGGCTCCGGACGGTGAAGAGAAAGCCAGGGCTGAGTCACCGTGGTCCGAGGAGACTGGGAGGTGACCTCCATGCTGGCCGTACCGACCACCCTGGCCCTAGCTGGCAAGTCCTTCCTGATTCTTCTTCACGAATGACTGCAACGCGTGGCCATAGCACAGTGTGTTAGCAGCGACCGTGACCGAGGTCAGCAGGAGACGGGCGTCAGACCGTGCAGCTCCGTTTCTGGTTCGTTCAAGCAGTGACATCAGGAGCGTGGGATGCACGGAGGCTCTTCCCTTTCCCGCGCCACCCTGGCTCTGCGCTGAAAGATCAAGAGCAGCGGCAGCTTTCTTCCAGGTGTAACCATCTGCAGCACCCTGCTTTCCTAAGCGAAAAACCACTGGGGAAATGGATCAGTAATCCAGTTCCATGAAGTCCCTGGTTAATCAGAAAATGCCGTTCTGGACATAAATTGGAGTTTGAAGAGCTGAAGATCCCTGCTGCTGTAAAGAAAGAGTGTGGGCTCCGTGTGAGGCCCGTCGCGTTCTCTGCAGCATCCCCAGCTCTGGACGGGGCTGGGCCGCACGGCAGCTGTGTGAACGAACCAGGAGGACCCCGTATGGAAAGTTACTGGGCGCCGTTCTTACCTGACACCTTCAGACTACAGTAGTGTGCAGGTGCCGTCACAGATGCTGGGGGAGAAGGACAGAGACGGGACCCAGGCCCTCAAGGAAACCAACATACACGCAACTGACCACTTACGAGGCTTGGGGAAAGTACTAAGTATGCTCACAGCATGAGAAGCGGCCATCTGCCCAGAGGATGCGGGAGAGGTGGGCGGAGGAGGGAGGGAGGCCTTTCAGAGGAGGAACCCAAGCGTGGCCTGGCAAGATGCCTAGAAGTTCCCTTGTAAAGTAGGCGTGCAGAGCAGACGGAGCCGCGGAGAGCGGGGGCTGGGAGAGTGTGGTCGGGGAGCCGCCGGTGCTCCCATCACCAAGGGCAGGGTGGTGAGCGATGAGTCTAGACAGACAGCGGGGGCCGTGTGTGGAGGCCCACGTAAGCCATTCGGCGCAGACTTTATCCCATAGGTTATGTCCTGAGGAAATGCCCACAGGATAATGATACAAATCAAGAGGATGTTCTAGAGATTTGTTTTTCCTTTGACTTCAGTCATCTGTCGTTTCTTTTTAAAAAAATTTTTTTTAATGTTTTTTATTTATTTTTGAGAGACAGAGACAGTGCGAGCAGGGGAGGGTCAGAGACAGAGCGAGATACAGAATCCGAAGACAGGCTCCAGGCTCTGAGCTAGCTGTCAGAACAGAGCCTGATGCGGGGCTCGAACCCACAAACCGTAAGATAATGACCTGAGCTGAAGTCGGATGCTTAACCGACTGAGCCACCCAGGCGCCCCAGATCTGTCGTTTCTTTAGTCTCTCACTATTTTGACTGAGGGTCCGTCATGTGCAAAGCAGTGCATTGATCCAGACTGTTCTCTGTTGCAGCCAGAAGATACCGGAAATGCCCGCGGACGTTGTGGGCGCCCTCCTGTTTCTGGAGGATTATGTTCGGTACACAAAGCTACCGAGGAGGGTAAGCAGTAGACAAAGGACAATATTAAAGCCCTTTTTATAAAAAGGTGACATTAAGAGTGGCCCTGGACTCCTAGGGGTGTGGGCCAGGAGCTCATCCCCAGTGGATGCTCGGAGCCCCCCAGGCCCCCGCCCCGCCCATAGCTGGGAGGGCTCCTCCCTTCACCATGCTTGTGTGAGCAACTCCCCCAGCCCTGCTTCTGGTTCCGGAGGAAAGATGGTCAGTCCAGGAGGGAATCCTGGAGGCACTAATTGTGGGGCTGGCTTTTCCCTGTCCACCATAACCTGCTTCCTACAGCAAGTTCAGTTCACACCACAACTAACATATTTGTCCAGGGTTTCCAAAATAACTTCATTTAAGATAGTCGTTCCTGTTCTTTTCTCACCAGTAATTCCACTTTGGTAAGTTTCAGCTCAAAGTGCAGAGCTTGACACTAAAATATAAAAGACTTTCAATAGATTCTGAAAAGCCATTCTGATTTTTATTTAATTAGTAAGTTACCTTTTTTTAATTCTTTTTTTTCTGTTTTTGTTTTTTGTTTTTTTGTTTTTTGAGAGACAGACAGAGACAGTGCAAGCAGGGAAGGGTCAGAGAGAGAGGGAGACACAGAATCTGAAGCAGGCTCCAGGCTCTGAGCTGTCAGCACAGAGCCCGATGCGGGGCTTGAACCCATGAACCATGAGATCATGACCTGAGTCGAAGCCGGACGCTTAACTGACTGAGCCACCCAGGCGCCCCAGTAGGTTACTTTTTTATAACAAAAGCCAAAGGTGATGTTTTAAGAATTAACAGGTGACATTGTACGGAACAGTGAACCGCTAGCAGCATCCCCACCGAAGTCGGTGCTGGCACAGTGAGGCGGCAGTACTGACTCTTACGCAACCTTGTCGCACAGGTTCAAGGCAATAAAACAAGTGACAATTTAAAAATGCATAAAGAAAGGAAGACAAATTTGTATTGTTTACAGAGGAAGTAATCGTCTTCCTTGAATACCCACTAGAATCACATGGAGAACTGTTACAACTTAAGAGCACAGAAAAGCTGATTAGAGAATGTACACTAGGTGCACTAATAACCGATTCAAGAAAATGGTGTGACAGCGATCTCACTCACAGAATTAAGAAGGAAACAGCGTAGCCCGGAATGGTGCCCTCTACGAGAAAGGCGCCTGGGTGGCTCAGTCGGTTAAGTGTCCAACTCTTCATTTCAGCTCAGGTCATGATCTTGTGGTTCATAGGATCAAGCCCCATGCCAGGCTCTGTGCTGAGTGTGGAGCCTGATCGGGATTCTCTCCTTCCATCTCTCTCTACCCCTCCTCCACTCGCCAGCTTGCTCTCTCTCAAGATAAACTTAAAAAAAAAAAATTTAAACTCTATATAAGAAACACAGTTTAGAAAAATGTTATTTTTAATATTTTAGTAACAGTTGAGAAAAAAATATAAAAATTCAAAGTCCATTGTTCTGAATAAGGAAACTCAAATAGTAGTTCTTACTAGTTTATAGGTTTATTGCAGCCAAGATCAAAATCCCAGATAATTTTTGTAACATTGGAGAGGGGGATTTTGAAAGTTTTATAGAACTCGGATCAAAAGTGGAATGTTTTCAAAGAAGATATTTAAAACATAGCAAATATTTAAAAATATTGTAGAACTACAAAATCAAAATAGTGTAGTACTGGGATGAAACTCAGGAGATGGGTCAATAGATCAGAAAATGTAGCCTTCTTGGGGTGCCCGGGTGGCTCAGTCAGTTAAGCGTCCGACTTCGGCTCAGGTCACGATCTCACAGTTTGTGAGTTCGAGCCCCGCATCGGGCTCTGTGCTGACACCACAGAGACTGGAGCCTGCTTTGGCGTCTGTGTCTCCCTCTCTCTCTGCCCTGCCCCCACTCACAGTCTGTCACTTTCTCTCTCTCAAAAATAAATAAATAAATAAATAAATAAATAAATAAATAAAACTTTTTAAAGAATACATAGCCTCCTTACATACAGTTGCATGTAAGGAAAAATCGCATCGTAAGTTAGGGGAGAAAGGAAATATTTTAGTGGTGCTAGCCCAGTCAGTCATGTGTCAAAAAAATAGCCACTTAGTCTCTTTACATCCTCCTTGTATCAAAATAAATTACAGGTAGTATGGAAAATGGAACCAATAAGCACAAAAATGTTGTGCAAATATGTATGAGCTCTCAGAACTTTGTACAGGAAGAGACCTAGAAATTGGATCTCATGAATGCTGAATGTAATGAAACAATTCAGTCAAGTATCTCTTAATTTAAAAAGAAATTGGGGAAAATATTAACAGAGGACCGGTTTTCTTGAGGTATGACATGTTCTTCTAGATCAGTAAGAGAAAGATAGTTCCAATAGGAGGGAAAAAAATACAGGCAAGGGGTATTAACAGGCAGTTTTCAAGTAAAGAAATACAAACGGCCAGTAAACATTTGTAAAAATGTTCAACCTTAATTCTAGTGTCACAAATCAAATTAACAGTAAAATAGACCGTTTCCATCCACCATGTTGGTAAAATGTAAAATGTTGGGCCTCCACTGCAGGGAAGGGTTTAGAGAAATAGGACTTCTTAGCTCCTCAGAACTGTCGATGGCAATGTAAATTGTCTGTTCTATGGGAGGGCAGTTTGGCTTAATTAAAAAAAAACCTTGTGCTATACCTGGTCCCAGCAGTTCAACTGCCTGGAATTTATCTGCTGGATGTACGTGCAAAATTTCACCTAGATACGTGTGCAGGGGTATTCACTACATGAGATTTAGCAGAGGCAGGGACGTCTGGGTGGCTCTGTCAGTTAAGTGTCCTGACTCTTGCTTGGTTTCAGCTCAGGTCATGGTCTCACAGTTCGTGGGATCAAGCCCCATGTCTGCACAGAGCCTGCTAGGGATTCTCACAAAATAAGTCAATAAACATTAAAAAAAAAAAAAAATTACCAGAAGCAAGGGCACAAGGTTATGTGATCCTAATTTTGTGTACCTGTTATGTATAAAATTGGAGCGATTCAGTACAAAATAACTATCAGTTGTAGTTTTCTCTAAGGATTAAGATTAAAGATTACGTTTTTCCATTTTTCACTTCTCTACATTTCATAGATTTCCTCTGAGTAGCAGATACCTTTATAATCAGAAAAAAAAATTAAACTCCATTTTTTTTTATTTATTTATTTTGAGAGACAGAGAGAGAGAGTGTGAGCAGGGGAGGGTCATAGAGAGGGAGATACAGAATCTGAAACAGGCTCCAGGCTCTGAGCTGTCAGCACAGAGCCCAACGCGGGGCTCAAACTCACGAACCTTGAGATCATGACCTGAGCCGAAGCTGGACGCTCAACCGACTGAGACACCCAGGTGCCCCTAAACTCCACTTTTTAAAAATAACCAATTTCATGGCACCTGGGTGGCCCAGTCAGTTAAGTAGCGGACTCTCAATTTCGGCTCAGATCATGATCTCATGGTTTGGGAGTTCAAGCCCCATGTCGAGCTTTGCACTGACAGTGCAGAGCCACCTGGGATTCTCTCTCTCCCTCTCTGCCCCTCTCCGCCTCATGCTCTCTCAAAATAAACTTAAAAAATTCTCTTGCCCTCTGCCTCTCTCCTCTCCTCATGAACTTGCTGTCTATACAAATTTTTTTTTTTAATTCCAATTTCTAGCAGTTGGAGGCCCCCTTGCTCTACCTCCCACCCATTCGCCCTCCCCACCGCCCAGGGCGTCCCCTAAGAACAGTTCAGGAATGGGTGCTGAGGCCCTTCCTCCCCCTCCCGCCCTGGCCTGCCTGTCACTCGTGACATGCTGTTCTTCCCAGGTTGGTCCCAGATCGATTGCAAGGTGACCCGAGATCACCCCTTGGCACTTCCCAGAGGCACGCGTGGCATGGGGTGGGGGGCGCCCCTCGGGTGCCGGCAGTGCCAAGCCGCCAGGCCCCGGTGCGAGGACCGGCAGAAACGCACGGCAGCGGCTTCGGGGAGTGCTGCGCCCGAAGTCCGCCTTGCTCCGAAGGGGGTTTTTGTTGAGCTGCGGGTGGACAGTTCGGACTCCGTTGTGAATCAGAACTCGCTCTTCTGTGGACTCTTTCAGGTTGCTGAAGCGCACGTGCCTAACTTCATCTTCGATGAATTCAGAACAGTCCTGTGACTTTGACCTCTGCTTCCCCAAAGGCCTGTCCTTACGTCTCCCCGTGACTAAAATGAATTTAGAAATGAAGAAACAGCTGCTCAGACCTGCGTTGCTCCCCTTCAGGGTGGGAAACTTCAGGTACTGAGTAAGACCGTCTCGCGGCCCTCGTTCCTAGAATTTTGTTTAAATCATGGTATTATATGCAATTTGTATCATGTAGGAGCAGAAGACATTTTTGTACTGCCTCTTATAAATGCTGAATGTAATTGTTACGTATAAATCCATTTAGTTTTATGTTCTAAAGAACTATTTGTGCAACTCGGGATTTTCAGTAAAATAGTCATTGCCAGTGCCTAACGGTGTCCTTCCGCCTATGATTCCAAAGCTGTGTGTTCATCCTGTTTAAAAACGAACAAACAAACTTCTCCGCAAGGTAAGCGAGGAATCTGGTAGGTCGCGTGGATACGCCCACAACGGGCTGGCAGCACATGCCAGGGCCGGACCAGGACCAGAGACCACACGCTGTGCCCAAATGAGGCAAATGAGGCACGCAGGCGACGCCACACGTGATCGGCCTCATGAACGGTCCTCGACGGAGAGAATTTAAAGGTGAAAAGGAGAGAGTTTTGATATAAAAGCTTTTTAGGGGCGCCTGGGTGGCTCCATCTGTTAGGCTTCTGACTTCGGCTCAGGTCGTGTTCTCACAGTTTGTGGGTTTGAGCCCCACATCGGGCTCTGTGCTGACAGGACAGAGCCTGCTTTGGATCCTCTGTCCCCCTTGCTCTCTGTCCCTCCGCCGCTCATTCTCTTCTCTCTCTCTCCCCCTCTCTCTCAAATAAACATTAAAAAAAATTTTTTAATAAAAACTTTTTAAGTACTTTTAGCCCTTATTATAATCTGAAGTAGTTACTTAATATTCCAAGTCATGTTTTACTGCTCTTTTAGGAGTTTACTTCAGTGATATTTGGAAGTTTACTGATATTTCATGACACCTTTCTGATATCCATGATCTCCTCAAATATACTACAACTCAGCAAATCTGGATTTTCAGGTCCTGACAGACCTCACTCACTCACGATTTCTCCCATGGCCTGGCCGATCCAGGTTCCACAGTGGAGCTTCTAAAGCCCTTGTTTGCTCTCCTGCGTGAACGGAAGAGAACCTTATCACACGGACACGTGAGGAAAGTAAGGTGCAGGGGTACTACGGCCGCTTCCCCTCTGCATTTTCGGTCCTGCCCTGGTTTTCTTTTCGAAACATGATCCCGAAGCTGTATAAAGTCCACAACAGAGCCAGACATTCGAGCTCATTCTCCACTTTATTTGCATGTCCCACATGACTCTGCCCAAATCCCCCGAAGTCAAAAGAAAACCTGCAGAGCCTCAGTGTTAGCACTAATTTATAAGGATCGTTTTTTCCAAACATCTATTTTTCCCTTCATTTTAAATTGCAAAGTATATATTTACATTTTTATATACAAATAACCTCAAAAATTAACCCCAATCTTGGCCCAAGAGTTTCCACATTCGAAGTGGTTTACTCCTCTATGTCCATCCTCTTCCAAGAGTCCCTTAGGACGTGGGGAGTTCCAAATATCCGCTCACAAATGGTTCCCTTTTAAGCTTAATGAACCAAGTACTTAATTTCCGAGTAAATCAGAGGAAATATTACAGAGCATGCTTTGTACAAGACAGCACCACTACTGAAAATGGCTCGGGGTTTTGTAATCCAAGGTTCCGACTTAAAGCAAAAATATGTGGCGTAGATTGCAACAGCAAAGAAGTGTCCAATTAAAATTAGAGGGTTAGGAGACAGTCTGCAATAGAAAAAATACACACACACATATATATATTAGTAAGACCTGGCAACTAAAATTACTCATAAAAAGGTTCTGATTATGTAACCCCTACAAAGCTAAACACACACTCTAAAGAGGACCCTGCAAGCGTGGGTGGCCTGCTGGGTGCCGCCGGGGACAGATAATCAATGTTCTTACAAGAAACTCCCTAGACTACCCCTCTGTCCGAGCAGCCAGCACCTCTTCTGAGTCTAGTTTACATAAACTGTGTGTTCTGAGCTGTTTCACTAATCTTGAGATCTCAGTCCAAAGTAGCGGGATGGCCTGGCCTATGGGAATCTTAGGTTTTCCTGAGATAACGGTATTGACATTCAGATCATCAATGAATGAGAACAGACTTGAATTTTATCCCGCAGACTTTTCAAGAAGAATTCTAGGTATGTCTGTACCGTCAGGTTTCATTGTCCAGAGTACGGTCAAGGAGGTTCCAAGTCCCTGCACTCAACTAAGTAAATTTTAAATACAAATTCCTCTGTTATCCGTGGCTCCGGGCAGTCAGATCATGTGGTTAAAAGCTGCCGGCATAAAGCAGCTTCTATTTTATCAGGGCTTTCACCTCATCTACCACTGACTTCTGCTCACCACTGTTCCCAGAAGTAAAACAGGACTAAAGGTTGCTTTTTTCCTTTCTCTGAGCTACCCTCTGATTGAGGTTCTAATGGAGAGGAACGTGACAAAATGTGTAAGGAAGACAGACTTGTAGTCATTCCGACGCTGAGCAGTCCCAGAGAAAATCTGAAATCCCCAGCGCCTGTGTCATCAGAGCGACTTGGGGCGCCAGGTGGCTCAGGAGGTTACGTGGGATTTCAGTTCAGATCAGGACCTCACGGTGTGGGCGTTCAAGCTTGGGGTTCCCGGTCTCCCTCCCCCGCCTGCATTCTCTCTCAAAATAAACAAACATTAAATATATTAAAATAAAAACTTACACGGAAAGCAGCCCAACAGGCCCAGCAATACATTCTCCACCAAGTTTGAAATAAAGAAAACAGGCTTTTCTTAGTTGATGTACAGAATCTAAAATAAAATTTTAAAATCACTCTGAATCAAAATATTCACACATTTATTTTAGGGTGCTAATTATCTGTCAGAAAAAAATGTAACATAGACCAAGCCTTATACTAATTTTCTTTTTAAATCTAGTCCTGGAATTTCAACAACCCCAAATTTCTTTTAAATTCCATAATTAGCATTACGGGTAATAGCTTAAGTATGAACAAACTTTTCTGTTAGAAAATACTCACTGTAAAAAACACGCAGGTCTCAGAAGTTAACATTGTTTAAATGTTACTTCCTTGACTATGTTGTAAATTCATTAAATGATGCAAATATTTTGTAAATTCTTTTTGTCATAAAACCACAATTCTAGAAACCAAATTCCCAGTCTCTAAGATACCCAACCTGTATCTTGGAGCAAATTATCAAGTAAAAAGAATAGCTGTGAATAGTAAATATTAACAATTACTTGTATCTGTACACTTTTTCATGCTTTTCAAAGTAACCTGTTAAAGCCTCACAACAGAGAATTCTCAACCAATGATCCTTCTGTGCAGAATAAACGTTCTTTCCAGGTATACTTAGATTTCTCTTACAACAGATCAAAAAGGATTTAATAGGTAAACTTACTCCAATAAAATTCTTTCCTCCTCTACCGTACTTTAAGTTGTTTGCTGGCAGACAAATTCTCAATGTAAGAATCTCAAGAGCTTATGAAAGCTTAAAAAGAAGTGCTCAGAAAAACTCAAAACTTGGTTTTCTTTTTATTCGCCCACCCGCCATTTTCGATCCGCGCCAGTTAGCAAGAAAGGGGAGCTGGCAAGTCGCTGCCAGTGAGCTGCTGTTTCTTTTAGTGAGGAGAGCGCGCAGAGAAGCTACAGGAGGCGCCGGCGCGGTCTCGGGCCACCAGAGCACGGGCCGCTGCGACCCTGGCCGGTTCTCAGAAGTAGGGCTTGCTGTAAACATCTCAAGTCACAGGACTGGAGTGACGTTTACTCCTGGAAACCTAAACGCCCAGCTGCACTGTGGCACAGCTGCCTCTTCCTCCACTTCTGCTGCTGCTGCTACGTCACGCTTTCCTTTACATACAGACTGACTGGGGCCGCTTTACGATATGGGAGCAAAAACAAAAGCGTAGGAATGTTTCAGGTGAGTAAAAGGTGGATGCACTCTGCTACTTGTGCATCCTAGTAGGAGACAAAATCTAAATTTGTTTAGAAGGTCATTATTTTACAAAATCCTACGAACAGAAATCAAAACTGGTATTCAGGAAGAAAAGGCTTATTAGCAACTGTTTTGTTTTCATTCACGGCCAGAAGACCCTCGATCACAACCCTGCACATCTGTGGCTGTGCGTGAGCTGATTTGAACCACAGGAGCAAATAAAGACACGTTACTGAAGTTTTGCTGTTCATACTTCCCCACAAAGTGGTGGATACGTGATAATTAGAGGCTAAAAATCTCGCTCAAGGATGGAGTTAAGGGCCACCAGGTTGGAAGTCAGTAGACTTGGGAAGTATTTCTATTTCTGGCCTACCCACTAACTGTGCTAAAAATCTGCAGTTCAGTAATTTCCGTTAATAATTATCTTTACTTAGGGGCACCTGGGTGGCTCAACTGGTTAAGAGTCGACTTTGGCTCAGGTCATGATCTCACAGTTCACAAGTTAGAGCTCTGTATTGGGCTCTGTACTGTCAGTGCGGAGCCTGCTCAGGATTCTTTCCCTCTGCCTCTCTCTCTCCCTCTCTCTCTTTCTCTCTCTCAAAACAAATAAATAAACTTAAAAAAAAAAAAGAAAAAGATCTGTACTTACCATCCGGGGCAGAAAATAATTCATAAAGAGCCTGAGCAAGGATATTCACAACAAAGGAATGAGATGTTTTTCTTGCCCAGTAGAATGACTTTTTGGCCTAAAAAAGAAAAAGATCACTTGTTATATGGTAAGACTGGGGGGAAGCACAAATGAGTGCATATAATCCCTCAAGCTGATGTTTATCCTGAGGATTACCTGCAAGTGACGCTGCCGTATATTCATCATTTACACACACACACACACACACACACACACACACACACACGCGAAAACCTCTCCAGAGGAATGAGTTCCGTAACTCTGAAGCTAAACACACAATCACGATGAGCGAGGCGGCCCATGTGACCCAATGCTACCGAATACTCAAATACAAACGGGGGGAAATTGGGGCGCCTGGGGGGCTCAGTCAGTTACGCATCTGACTCAATTTCGGCTCCATTCATGATCTCATGGTTTATGGATTCAAGCCTCATGTTGGGCTCCATGCTGGCAGTGCAAAGCCTGCTTGGGATTTTCTCTCTCTCTCTCTCTCTCTCTCTCTCTCTGCCAATCTCTCTCTCAAAATAAACATTTAAAAAGAAACAAAACAGAGAAATTTGGTATGATTCATGGGGTGCCCAGGCTCCCAGGTTCTCTACACCAAACAAGGCTGCCTAGAACCAGGACTGAGGATCAGGCTCCCATGTGCGGGTCCCCCGAGAAGGCCCCATTGCTCTTGGGCCCAGAAAGAAATCTGTTTTGAGGCATTTTTGTCAAAGAAATGATTGACTATCCTACCTGGAAGACAGCTGCGTCGTCATAAAGGTCAGGGATACCTTTTAGCAATTTTCTCCATATCTTTATATCTTTAAAAACCACAGTCATTCCCCCTCCAGTGAGAGGATGCCGCATGTTATACGCGTCTCCCAGAAGAAGAACGCCTACAGTGAGAGAATTTAGATTATGACGTCAGCCCTTAAGACACACACAAAAATGGTCTGTTAATTTATAAACATTATGAAATGTGAGCCAGAAAATCAGAATGTGAAAACGCAAGCGAACAAATCATGCCTAAAATCTGCTGATGCAAAACCTCAGTTACTCTATATCGGGCACCTAGTATGTCCCCGCTGCGGGGACACAGTGAGAACAAACACGTGGTCTGTGCTCTCGGGAGAGTCGCATGTAAATCTAAGAGTAAGTCAGTGTCACATACGCATAAGGCCTCTTTCAGGAGACCCCAAAAGAACCTTGGCAAAAAAGGCAAGTATCTGACACGGAAAACAGTGAAGAGGTGTGACCTTTCACAGCAACAGTGGCTGCCAGCACACTCTGGAGGAATGACCGCGAAGTTAGCTCTAAGTCCCAGCAAGCGGGCGGGCGCTGGGCAGGTGACACCCGTGCTCCAGCCTGGACTGAAGAGCAGCAAGAAGCAGACGTTCCAAACCTATCGGAAGTGAATCTGGATGAATAAGCCGGGACTGAATCGCCTCTGAAAGTCGGCTCCTTGATTCAAAACTGCAGGGGCAGGAAGCGCCTGCCTGAGGGTCCTGACCGAGACCCCCGACCCATCCACTGCCAGCCCGCTTACCGACCCGAGACTTGAATAATGTTTCAACAAAGCATTTACTTAACTGTGTTTGAGAGAGAAATAGACAACCGTAAGAATAATGTTAAGGTGGCAAAATTACAGATAACGGTCCTCCGTAAGGTCACAATAAACTACATGTGTAGCTAATTGTAGAATACACATAATAAATATTAACTTCTAAAAAGGTAGCTTCTAAATGTTAATTCACATTTCTTATGTACTATTCTAGTCTCTTCACTAAAAACCCCACAAACCATAAACAGCTTTTATTCCCCCTTCTCCAAGGAACATTTCTAATTCCACCAGTTGAGGCGGGCACGCTGTTTTTATCAGTTTGGCCTTGGCCTCTTCGTTCTGCTTTGCGTTAGTTTCTTTGTAGGACTAGCAGTTTCTTACACATGTTTTTCCATAGCAGATTCTGTGTGTTGACGCCCAGGACCCACAGGGGAGCGACAGCGCGCACTCACACGGGTCTCCGGGGCTCCGCACGCGCGCCTCTAATGCCCAGTCAGTACTTCCTACCGGCACGTCCAAGAGTGGACTCACCACCTCCTCCTAACTTACTTTCTTCTCCCTATGTTTCCAACATCAGCAAATAGATGGCAAAATCCTCTACGCCTGGAGCGCGGCATCCATCAAGAGGCCTCCCCCTCCCTTACTACAACAGCCTCTCCTGCATTCTACGGCCCGAGACACAGATCCCCGCGCTACCTTCCACGCTCACGGCCACGGCCCCGCGCGCGAACTCTCCCCACCACCCACGTGGGAACAGCCGCTTACTGTAAGCTTTAGCCTGACCCTTCCTCCAAACCTCTCCACAACAGTGATATCTCTAAGATACAAGTCTAATCATGCCACCGTCTCATTTCAAGCTTTTCAGTTAACTATTAGAAATAAATGAGTTCAGCAAGGTTTCAAGATAGAAGATAAAATATGCAAAAATCAATGGTATTTCCATACACTAGCAATGAAGGATCTTAAAAAGAAGTTGAGAAAATGAGTCTATTTACAATGTCATGAAAAGGAATAAAAATAACTGGGAACAAGTTTAACAGAAGAGACATAAGAAAAACACTCTGAAAACTACAAATATGTTGAAAGAAAAAACTCATACTACGTTTACAGTCTAATTTGACAAGAGTGCCAAGACACTTCGGCAGGGGAAGATCGGTCTTCCCCAGATGGCACGGGGACAACCGGAATGGTCAGGGGCAAGAAGACAGACAGTAACAAGTGTTGACGATGTGGAAAAACTGGGACATTCATACGTTGGTAATGGGAATGTAAATCAGGGCAGCCACTTGGGAAAACAGTTTGGCAGTTCCTCTAAGAGTTAAAGTTACCAGACCCAAGAAAAATGGAAGTTATGTCCACGCACGGACTCCTGTGCGGACTGGCCGGAAGTGGACACGAGCCAGATGTCTACCAGCTGATGAACGGCTGGTGAAGACGCCGCCCCGCCACACGTGGAATGTCGCTTCGCCGTGAAAACAAATGCAGGGCTGACACATGCTACGACGGGGACAACCCCCAAGGAAGCCAGTTACAAAGGATCCATTCATCTGATTTACAGAAAAGGTCCAGAACAGGCAAATCTACCGACAGAAGCAGACTCGTGGGTGCCTGGGGCTGGGGGAACAGGAGTAGTGACTGCTAATGGGTACACGGTTTCCTTCGGGGCAATGAAAAGGCTCTTCAAGTCAGTTTTAACGGACTGTGGCGATGGCTGCATATATCTATAAATATACTAAAAACAAATGAACTGTAAACTTTAGTGAGTGAACCATATGATATGTGAATCACATCTCAAAAAAGCTATTATTTTACAAAATCGCAATGAATTTAATCTACAGGACCAAAACTAAACTTGAAATAAATACCTTACATTTCTACCACTCTGACACCTAGCCTATGCTCCGGCCACAGGAAACCACTGAGTTCTCTGAAAGGGCCGCCATTTCTCAGCCCTCCTGGCCTTTGCAGATGCTGGTCCATCTACTTACAAGTCCCTCATTTCACTGTCCACCTACGGGGCGCCTGGGTGGCTCAGACAGTTAAGCATCCAACTTCAGCGCAAGTCATGATCTCACAGTTCGTGGGTTCGAGCCCCACATCGGGCTCTGTGCTGACAGCTCAGAAGGCCTGGAGCCTGCTTCAGATTCTGTGTCTCCCTCTCTCTCTCTGCCCCTCCCCTACTTTGCTCTGTTTCTCTGTCTCAATAATACATTTTAAAAAATTAAAAAAAAAAAGTCCCTCATTTCACGGTCCACCTAAGGAACTGCCACGAATCCTTCATGCCCCAACTCCAGTTGTCTGGCCTGAGACGTGTCTTCCCGAAACACCCTTCTGAGTTCACAAGCTCCTCCCGCCACCAGAGTGAATCTTGTACCAAGACAGGCCTTGTAATACAGCATTTGTCAACAGTGTTCGAAATTCCAGTTTATACCCCTCACCAGAAAACTGCTATCTCTAGACTCAGGACTATATTTAACTGTTGTATCCCAAATAACTAGTATAATGACTTACATACACTCAACATTAAATAATGAAGATCTCAGAACACTAATGTTGGTGTCAGTATTGTGATCATCTGCATTAACCACTTCTCTGTCCCACGTATCACCCCCAGCAGCATAAATTTAATCATATTATATTTGGAATGTTTGGAATTTAATTATCTGGAATATCCTTTATCAAATCACTCCAATAAAATAATACCTCGTTTGTTCACTGGGGAAGAAGGAAGAAAGCTTGCTGGCATAGATCTCAAACGGGAATTCTGAATGGCTTCTAGAAACGGTTCTTTGAGGTGACCTGCAATAAATCCCAACCCACCAAATAAACGGTTTATAAAATTCAATTTTCGATTATCACATGTTCTTAATCAAGTATAAACAAATACCTTCTATACTTCTATTATGGTTGTTGCATGTATCTTTGTGGTAAATCAAGAACTAATTATTTTATTAATACAACTGTTGATTAAGCCCGTAGTTATTCATGCAAAGGAATGACTAAGAAACCTGAGAAAATTAATGTAAATAGATACAGACACAGCTGAATGAACCAAAAAAGCTAAAAAAGTGAAGCAAATTTGGAGGAGAGGAGACAGGAAGGAAAACCAGCTAGCTCTCTTCCAAACGTTCGCTGACAAGGATCAGATTTCACACTTGGGTTACGTCACCACCATATTCTGGTGACGACAGAGGAAACGTCCCACCAATGCACACACAGCAGAGACACATGGGCAGCTGAGAAAGGGCACGAGGCACAGAGCTCTGCCCTGCTGAGCTGCGGGGGCTTCATCGATGAAATGAAACGCTTCCGCTACTAGCTGTTCTCTCTCATACTCCCGAGTTTTAGAGTTCTGTGCCTTTACTTCTAGAGGAAATGAACTGTCTTTTCATGCGGTTCTCTTTCAACTTAGCAGGATGCCTAAGTTGAAACTATTCTGTAAGTAGAATTTCGATAACTAATATTCATATAAACCTACAAACAGTTTCCCACCATGGTCTCAGGAAGTCTGTTCTGAACCTCTGTATGGGAAAAGGCAATCTACGGTAAAAGAAAAAAAATGGCAAAAATACCACATTACTGGGCTGCGTGGCTGGTTTAGTTGGTAGAGCATGCACCTCTTTTTTTAAGTTTCTTTTTGTTTTGTTTTGTGTTTTAGTGAACTCTACACCCAATATGGGGCTACAACTTCATGACCCCAAGATCAAGAGTCACATGCTGCTCTGACCATGCCAGTCAGGCCCCCAAAGTGTGCAACTCTTGATCGCAAGGTTGTGAGTTCAAGCCTGACATTGGGTATAGAGATTCCTTAAAAATAAAATCATAAACAAATAAAAAAACTTAAAAACTAAAATATCACATTGACTATCTTTTTCTTAAATGTGAATAATTCATTTTTCCTAAAAGCTTCAAAAATGGCTTAACTAAGTGAAAATATATTGACATGCTGAAAATGTCTTTTTTTTTTTTTAATTTGGGAGATAGTAAGCGCGAGGTGGGGAGGGGGCAGCGGGAGAGAGAGGAGAGTGAGAGAGGGGAGAGAGAGAAGGGGAGAGAGAGAGGGGATCTGAAGCAAGCTGTATGCTCAGGGTAGAGCCCAATGCAAGGCTCAATCTCACAACCCTGGGATCACGACCTGAGCTGAAATCAAGAGTCAGATGCTCAACCGGCTAAACCACCCAGGCGTCCCAAAAATGTCGTTATTAAAACTCTAAGTCAATATATACCTTCAGGTCTGTTTATATTCTTATTAAACAGTGTGTTTTCACATCGATTAAAAAATATCTATAGGGCAGCTGGCTGGCCCAGTCAGTCAGTAGAGCATGTGACGCCTGATCTGGGGTCATGAATTTAAGCACCACGTTGGGCACAGAGCTTATTTAAAAACACAGCACAACACAACACAACAAAATAACTTGAAAATGAAACAATTTTTAAAGAAAATGTACACCAACCACAGATAGTTTCCTCTTACTATCCTATTACTACAATCATATCACATAATCATATCGAAGGGTTTCTCTTCAATTTTATCAACATTTTTAATATTTTAATTAATATCTCAATTTTTTAGATTTTTTTTACTTATATCTACCCAGTCTCAAAAAAAAAATGTCAGAAAATAATTTTTTAAGGAGTGTTTTACAAAGGTGTATGAAATCTCATGAAGCCTTTCTGTATTCAACTCAAAACTAAAAATGATCTTGGAGATTGCTTATAGCTCGAACATTCTGAAAGGGGGCTGTGTGAGCCGGACAGGACTGGCCTCCACATCGGCTCTGTCATTACTGATGGTTTCTCTTCGGAGGAGCTTTTGCTAATTCTTAGTTTCCTCGTCAGTAAAATGGGGCTCATGGTAATGCCCTGCCTCCTAGGGTGATTGTGTAGATTAGGTTATGTTTGTAAAGCTCCTTATAGTAGATATTCAGTAAATGGTAGCTACTATTGCTACAAAAACCAAGCACAAAAGTCATTAAGTATAACAGATATTTCAAGAATTCAGAGACCTTAGATTGCTATACAGACCACCTTAAAAAGTACCACATATGCCAATATTGATAATTATCCTGAAAACAATATTTGTTAATACGAAAAAAATACTGAAAAAAAATTTTAATTTGAAGATTTTTTGGCTTCATGTACTGATTAAACAGCTCAGCTCCAGTGTATCGGACTGACTGGATGCATTTTTTTTTTTTTACCTGCCATGCTGATCTTTGGCCTAAATCATTTAAAAAAATTTTTTTTGTTTATAGTATTTTATTTTTTATTTATAGTTTATTGTCAAATTGGTTTCCATATAACACCCAGTGCTCTTCCCCACAAGTGCCCTCCTCCATGACCATCATCGTCCCCCTTCCCCTGCCCCCTCCTCCGTCAGCCCTCAGTTCGTTTTCTGTATTCAAGAGTCTCTCTCTTTGGCCTAATTTAGAAACAGCTTTAGTGAGAACCGTAGAGGGACAGCCTTTTGTGATATTTGTTTTCCGACTACAGATTGTAATACGGATGCAATCTCTTACCGGGTAATTGTGGGTAAACTGTTTCCGCCATGTATTCTCTTAAATTCCTGGGCATCTCCCCTCGAATGTCAACAAGTACTCGCGTCTCATCAGATGAAATCTGGTAGATAAGGACTGGACTCGGATTAGCCAAAACAAGTTCCGCGTGGTTTGCTGTGAACTGTGGTGCATGCTAAGGAAAAAATAATGATAATAATAAATGTAGTAATTTTTGAATTTCAAGTTGCGTTTATTTTTATTTTGCATTTATATTCCTACGGTACCTTCATAAGAAAGCCAACAAAATGAGATGAAACAGAAACTTTATTGGAGATCAGGTTTTTCCTAAACTTGGAAAAAAGTCCATCGGCAACAACAGTCAATGGAGCACGGAGTTCCTGCAACAAAGACAAACAATACTCAGTTGAATGTTTAGAAATACACAGTAAAAGGACCACACTTAAAACGTTTACATATTTTATTGGACACCATTATAGAGGGTCATGACGATAACGCTACTGAAGAAGCTGTTTGTCACTGGGCTTGAGTTAATGCAATACCCTGCAAACCGTCCGTCCGGGAGTTAAGTTACACTTTGATGGACAAGAGGAGAAACAACTACAAAGTGAGTGTGGACGTCAGAAGACTGAATCTCATTACCACAAAGTCCAAGGATGAGTCCAATGTTTATTCTAGAATTTTTTTTTTTTAATTTAAATTCATGCTACTTAGCATACAGTAGAGTTGGTTTCAGGAGTAGAATTTAGTGATTCATCACTTACAGGTAACACCCAGGGCTCATCCTAACAAGTGCCCTCTTTAATGCCCATCACACATTTAGTCCATTCCCCTATCCACCTCCCTATTCTAGAATTTTCTAACTTTGTATAATGCTTTCAACCAGTGGCGAGGGCTTAGAAGACTTTTTGTCAATGTGGATGTATGTGTTGAATTACCTTGCAATTAGCCCCGTTAGAGTACCGTTTCTAGGTGGTGGTGACCCACTCACAAAAACCAACAGATTAGCCGTTCACTCTTTCTCTTCTTCCGCTAAACCAAAATGAGCAAATGCTGGAAACTATTTTACTCTGCCACTTCCCCAGACACTTTTCCCATTTCAGATTTAAACAAGTTGAAACAATTTGCTTACTTTATCCTAATCGTTTCTTTTATATCGAACGCTTTGTTTTTTTTACCTTCCAGGCTCCTCTGCCTTCCTGTATTCCTCACTTGGGTTTTCAACACCGCTAACGTAGTGGGGTGCCTACAAAGTTGTCTGTGTTGCGTTCGGACGTGCTCTCATGGGCAGTGTGTTGCAATTTGAAATCCAGCCTGCCGTAGAGGGCTTACAGAGAGCTCCAGAGAACTCAAGGACTTAGAGAGAGCTCAAGGAGTAAATTGGTGGGCCTACTTTTTTAGAGGAGGGGGAGAAAGAATGAAAACAAAATCTCTTAGAAAGAACTAACATTTGATAGCGCTCACCTTGATGTCTCCGGTTTCTTTATCCCTGTACTGAACCCCCATTATGGCGTCATCTTCCTCTAGTAACTGTAACACGATGCCTTCGATAAACTTTGTACTAAAGGATAAACACGCAGAAATAAGTCAGAGTAGCACAAACAGCTTACATAAGGGACGATAAATTCCTCATCTCCCGTTTACCCACGTGAACTGGACACACGTGTGCACGCATGTACACAGAAAAGGTCTGGAAGGACCAAGAGCAAAAACATCATGAATGGGTTTCAGAATTAAGTGTGGTTTTTATTTTCTAATTTCTTCAAATTGAATACATAGATACTAAACTAATGCTTTTTTAAAGTATTTTTAAAAGTCACATTAGATTTTTACCTCAATTCATTAAAAAAAGGACAGACTCATACACAGATGGGAAAACAGAATTGGGACTTTATCCACCAAGTTATTCAGAATAGTTACTTCTAGCTAGAAGAATCGTGGATAATTTTTACAATCTTCTTTACATTTTTGTGGATTTTTTCCATTTTTCTACAATGAACATATTCTACTTCCACAGACATCAAAGTCTTTCAGTCCTAAGGGTAAGTCCACTGACTTCTTCACTAGCTCACTCAATTCTTAAGCCGTTGCCAATGATACGAGGGTGCTCCTGTTTAAAACTTCCTCAGTCACAGTGCCTGAATAGGCTAGGGGCAGACAGAAGTTAATAATTAAGAGAAGAAGCCAGTCCTGCCAGACAAGCTCCTTTAGTAAGAACGGGAAAACGATTTTCCCTTGAAGACCTCTGTTCTGACTTTTAACAGAAAACACCATACCCACAAACCCCAACTCCCAAATAGGCAGAGAGGGTCTTAAACCTTAATTACAAGTGTATGCTCCAGGGGCGCCTGGGTGGTTCAGTCAGTTAAGTGGCCGACTTGGGCTCAAGTCATGATCTTGTGGTTTAGGAGTTCAAGTCCCATGTGTGGCTCTGTGCTGACAGCTCAGAGCCTGGAGCCTGCTTCGGATTCTGTGTCTCCCTCTCTTTCTGCCCTTTCCCCTGCTTGTGCTCTGGCTCTCTCTGGCTCTCTCAAAAATAAACACTAAAAAGAAAATTAAAAAAAAAAAAATGCGTATCCTCTAAATTCCAACAATAAGTTATTTAGTCAAAGGAAAAATTTTAGGGGCACCTGGGTGGCTCAGTCAGTTGAGCGTCTGACTTCGGCTCAGATCATGATCTCACAGTTGGTGGGTTCGAGCCCCACGTCGGGCTCTGTGCTGACCACTAGCTCAGAGCCTGGAGCCTGCTTCGAATTCTGTGTCTCTTTCTCTCTCTGCCCCTCCCCTGTTCATGCTCTGTCTCTCTCTCAAAAATAAATACAATGTAAAAAAAAATTTTTTTTAAATAAAATTTTTAAAAGGAAAAATCTTAGTCAAAGGAAACATCTCAATAGTTCTATGTCAAATGGAAATCCTCTACATGATATTCTTGACAAACGCACTGAGGATCTAACATTCTTCTAACTTGTAGTCTACTTTAGTACTACCTATGTTTCAGCCCTTACCCAAACACTTAGGACAACGTATGGAATAGTATTTTGCAAAGGCCAAGTTTAAATGTTTCTTAAACATCATACATTTGAGTTGCCTTACTTGGGCTCTGCCATCGCTGCTTTCCGGAGACCCATTATGAACCTTCCATGATGGAAGGCTCTTCCGCTCTGCACCTGACTGTTTTCTGACAGAGGGAAAGGAATGTGAACCTCTGATTTGCTTTCCCGGTCATGAATGACGTAGCCATGCACGACTTGGGCATCAATACCTTCCACTGCATCTGCAAAACAATTCAGTTCGAAAAAAATCAATCTTGTTGACATGCCCAGAGTTATAAGAGGCACCAAAGGACATGGAGGCATTGAAAATGAGTCTCTTTCATCATAAAGCAATTGAAACCGTTTGGACAAATGGACATTAATATAACTATTTCAAAAATCTTAATGCATCTGAAAGACTGTAACAGTCTGAGCAAATCTGTAATATCCAAAAAGATTAAGATTTATATAGAAAATTTACTCATTAAATTCCATAGGAAAAATATTAAGACCCTACTAATAACGGGTGATTACATTAAGCGACATGGAAGCATTGAACGATCAGGAAAAATGTTCAAAACCTGATTTAAAAAAAAAACAAATCAATGAAATAAATTAAAACATTAACATACCAAATCCAGCAGGCAAACAGATACCAAATCTATCAAAACTGTTGGTGAGATTACGATAAAATTGATAAATTTATATGTTACTGGTCATACTATAAATTAATAACATGTTAGAAAGTAATTGTGGGAATAATTATCAAGAACCACAATGAAGTTAGCATCCTTTGATTTAATAATTTTAGTCTTGGAAATTCTATGTTCATTCTAAAAACATAATTTTTCATTTTTAAGAATTTTTAAAGGTATACATAAGAATAAGTTTACTATAGTATTAAGACTAAAGAAGAAATGAAAACAAACCAAATATTAATCTAAGTTAGAAAGGTAAAGTACATTATGAAGTATCAACTGAGAAAATACTATGCATAGGCCTAAAATCACAATGATAAACAATGGTTCCTATATTAAGATGAATTCAGAATTTATAAATTATTCTAATGATGAAAGAAAATCTCCACAAACAGTTCTATCATACATCTGAGCTAAGATCAAAATAAATTAGTTTTCTGATGTGCTTTTTAATTGCTCTTAAGATCCAGTCAGGGACAAACTGGCTGGATTTTGTCACACATCTGACCTAGAATCAAAATTAATTAGTTTTTTAGTATGGCTCTTAAATTATTACAGTTAAGATTCAGTCAGAGAAAAGTGCACAGACATTCTAAAAGCTGCCAATTAGTACTGTATTCAGTTTGGGTCTCAGAAAATTGCCAACCTTTTCTGACCTAAATATTTGAAGCCCATTTAGTATTTTTGCAATGCTTTGTCCAGCCACTGAGACCGTTTGTTTTTCTTAACGTATAACTCTATCATGGAACTACTTGAAATGTTCTCACTGGCCACTTTAGAACATACCAGAAAATGTTAGAAGTATAACAACAAAATTTTTCCTTGGGTAAACTATTTTAAGACAAGTATACAAATAAGGTCTAACTTAAGATTTCTTAACATCTGTCTATCTCAACTTTATTGATGAAATCAAACACGACAGACTCTGGACGCTCTTACTTCCTTAAGCAGGCCAAGAAGACTACTCTACACTTCAATGAAATTCGTGCTTCATGAATACTAGGCATTAATAACTTTGAAACCGGTGACATAATAGAGCTGTCACTATTATTAGACTACAGGTCAACGTATCACAGAAACTGACATGGAAAACACTCCCCCACATTAAAAAATGTAGAAATCCTTGCAATAAAAAGGCAAGTTGGAAAACAAAACCAACAACAAAAAAGGAAGCAACAAAAACCTGCTCATGCTAAAAATGAAAAGCAGCTTCAAAGTCAAACAAGTGAAACAAGTTTTAAAGGCAAGAGCATAAGGGCATCAGAACAACCGTGGGGGCACGTGGGTGGCTCAGTCTGCCGAGTGGCTAACTTCAGCTCAGGTCATGATCTCAGGGTTTGTGAGTTTGAGCCCCATGTAGGGCTCTGTGCTGACAGCTCAGAGCCTGGAGCCTGAGGCTCTGTGTCTTCCCCTCCCCCATTCATGCTCTGTCTTTCTCTCTCTCAAAAATAAACAAACATTAAAAAAAAAAAATTTTTAAAAAAGAACCACAACCCTAAAGGAGTGGAGTTTTAAGGGCGACTCCTGAATAGGAGGTAGGAGCCCCCCAAGCCCAGGGACAACGAAACTTAGCACCATACATAAAGTTCTTGTCAATAAAACAGAAACCACAAAAACTCAATTCAATGCCCCAGAGATAGGACATATGGAAGTGAGCCATTCACCACAGGCAAGAGGTGGAGTCATCCATAAAAAATCCAAACATACCTCTATGCCCTGTCCTCCTGTAACTTCTGAACCTCAAACTGAGTATACAGTATATAATAAATTAGTTATCATTTATGAAAGCCCAAATATAAATCAGAATCAAGGAATAAATGTAACAAAGAACATACAAGATTTATGAAACTTTATTTAAGTGCATTAAAGACCTAACTGAATGGAGAATATACCACATTCATGGACAGGAAGCCTAAGCCAATTATTCCAAAACTGACCTACACATTCAGTGCTATTTCAGTCATAATCTTGACAGAGTTTTTTTTGAAAATCTATTTCTAAATTATATATAGAAAAGCAAAAAGGCCAAGAAAAGCCAAAATAATCCTAAAGAAAATAAGAGGTTCCCCACTAGATATTAAGAGTTACTAGAAAGATAAGGCATGTATATTGTAATGTACTAAAGAGTTCTTGGGGCAGGCACTTGGGGGACTCAGTCCGTTAAGTGTCCGACTCTTCATCTTGACTCCAGTTCATGACTATGAGCCCTATGTGGGAGCCTGTCAGTGCGGAGCCTGTTTGGGATTCTCTCTTTCCTGCTCTCTCTTCCTCTCTTCTGCTCATACTCTCTCTCTCAAAATAAATAAAAGCTTTTTTAAAAAGTAAAGAGTTCTAAATATTAAACTTAACCCATAGGGCAATCAGTTATTAAAAACTCATACTCGAGGGACACCTGGGTGCCTCAGCCTGTTAAGCGTCTGACTTGGGCTCAGGTCCTGATCTCACAGTTCATAGGTTCCAGCCTGGCTCAGACTGGGCTGACAGCTCAGAGCCTGGGATCTGCTTCGGATTCGGCATCTCTGTCTCTCTGCCCCTCCCTCACTTGTGCTTTCTCTCTCAAAAATAAACAAACTTTTTTTTAAAAAATCCATACTCAGGATGGATCAGTCCATATTATATTAAAAATCCACACTCCACAAAAAGTAACTATTCCAAGTGTTTCAATCATCCACATTTCATCACAACTCGGGAAATTAACAGCATACTGAATATTAATAAAGACTCTCATTTGTAATATTGAAGGTATTCATGGTATGGGGACTGGACAAAACACTTGAGGGGCTCTCCTTACTCTTGCATAAACTACACATAAAAGCCGACTGAAGCTTGTTACCACACCACGTCTCCTGAAGCTAGATCTCTAAACTTTGATTTTAGGTACAGTCACTAGTTTTGAAAGCATTTCTAGTTGCCTCATGTTCAACTATAAAAACAACAAAATCCTGTCTCAAGACAGTGTTACATCTGCCTGGGGCGACCCTCTCTTGTAGGGCGGTGGTTAGGGAACCTAGAATACCAGAGATGAACTTCCCTTCTTCATAAAGCACTCTCTGCACTTGGGTCCTGGGCCCCGCAGGCCTGTGCTTTTCCTCCTCACTAACTGCTCTTCCTCAGTGCGCCTGCAGGACTCCCGCTCACCTCACGGATCGCTGGCATCAGAGTGCCCCAGGGTTCAGTCCTGGACCGCTTCCTGGTAATCTTCTAGTTTTGTTTCAATACTATGACCCCTCTCTTTCTCTCATACCTAATACGTGACTCACCAGCAAGTCCTACTGACTCCTCCTTCAAAAGGCGTTTCCAGAATGTGACCACTTCCCACCCGCTCCATGCTGTGATCCGGGGATGTTCCAAGCCATCAAGTCTCACCGATTCTGCAATAGTCTCCTAACAGGTCCCCCTGCTTCTGACTTTGCCACTTTACGATCTACTCTTTTTTCTACAGAATAACACGGATACTTCCAAATAATATTGTGAAACACACTTCTAAAATGTGAGACCGAATAACTCCTAAAACTTCTCCAACAGCTTCCCTTTGGAATAGAAGCCAAATCCACATAGCGGGCTATGAAATCCTCTGGACTCAGCCCCCACGATCTGACCATTCTTTACCTATTCTCCCCATCCCTCACCCACTCCATTCCGCATTATCGCACTCTTCAGTCTGTGTCCGTTCTGTTCACCGCTGCAGCCTCAGCATCGAGAACAGCAGGTACGACATGGTCCACACTAAATGAATATTATTTACTCAGTGAATGAATGGACGTCACCCCTTTAGTCAATTCTCTCTCTTGCATCACCAGTCTCTCCTTCTCTACTTGATCGGCTCCGGCACCACACAAACGTGCTCTTGTATCAAAACATACCTTCTTTATCCTCACATCTACATCTCATCACTGCCCTATTTCTGTTTTCTGTTACAGAAAAACTCAAGAGTGCTTTTCTAAACTTTTTAAACTCCCACCCACTTCAGTCTAGGCTTTGTCAACAAATTCTGCTGAAACATCTTGTCAATGTCACAAGCAACCTCCAAAATTGCCAAATCCCATGGTCATTTTTCTGTGCTCATCTTACTGACCTGTCTGTTGGCAAACCATGACATAGTGCCCTCCCCCTTTGTGACACATACCCATCCCCTCCTACCTGAAACCACCTCCTCTCTTGAATGAAGTGGCACCGAACGCTCGGGTCTTCATCTCATGGCTCATGAGTTCAAGCCCCACATCAGGTTCTGCGCTGACAGCTCAGAGCCGGCTTCGGATTCTCTGTCTCCCTCTCTCTCTGACCCTCCCCTGCTCATATACTCACTCTCTCAAAAATAAATATTAAACAAAACTTTTTAAAATCATTGCTTTAATAGATGACACTTAAATAAGATTCCATAACACACACATAATATGTACTCCACCAATGATACCTCCCTTCACCAAATTTCATGCCCTCATTCTAGTTTTCCAACCTTTAATTTTGACCATTTCTATTTTTTAGCCACTTCGTTACATCTCGTGAAGTCTCCTTTATATCTCCTCACCCACTAAATTCTTCTCCTTTGCTCTCGATTTCATGCAAAATTGTTGGTAAAGAGTATATATAGTGACTTTTAGAAATGTAAATAAATTGGAATATCTTTTTGCCAGTATGGGCTAGTCTAAAGTGAAGAGGGTTCGCTTATACCACACTAACTCCTAAAAATCAGTACAGACCTACCTTCGAGACCAAGGTCTTTAAGGACATGATAACCTCCTGGCTGCAGAAATTCTCCAACTATCCTGTCAGGCTCTGTTAAATTTCTCTCAATTACTGTCACCTTTCGTCCATCTCTGGAAAGCATGGCTGCCAGAGCAGAGCCAAGTACGCCGGATCCCACAATGATAACTTCTGGATCATTCTGAGAAGATATTGATGAAGAGGTAGCTGCTCCTAGTAAGGTGGTTTCTGAAATATTGTTTTCTTTTTTGTGCTGTTTAAAAAAAAAAAAGTTAATTATGTATCTACATTTGCTATCCTTACATCATGCTACTACTATATGGACACTCAGGACTTTTCCATCTTGGGCAAAACCTTCTCAAATATTATCAAACCAAATGCCCTGCTATGTTTTTAAGTCCGGGTCATATATAAAAATCAATGATATCAAAATACAAAAATAAATTAAATACATATGCCATTTTCCACATATATTTAGAAAATGCAGTTATACAGATATTATTTAGAAATCCATATCAGGCCAAATATAAACAATGTTTGCAAGGGGCTCCATAGACTTCTTATAGGGAAAATTCTATCATTAATTACTCGGTTCTTCAAATACATACTAAGCATCTACCAAATGCAAATCACATACAACTCCTATTTTGACTTCATGTTGCAATCTATTCAGCACCTTTCATGTGCTTCCACTATTCATTTTTATTTTCTCCTTCTGGACTTTCATCTGAAAAATCTATCTTAACCTAAAATCACTTTTATATAACAAAAAGGCTGTCACATCCTAGCTATTAATCTACTGAGAATTTTTTTAACTCAGGAAAATTCTGGAAGTCCAAAGTAACTCCTCCTATTCCATGGGGTGTGACCCATTCACATTTAAGTCCCTAACATATAAGGACATATGAATTTGCCCCATCTGACATGTTGAGAGGCTAGTTAGTTGGTCCATTTAGGTATAACACCAAACTATCACTAATTGGACTGACAATAAAAACTTTATTCATAAATAACAAAGTCCAGTTTTGAGATTTATGCCCACTGAGAATAACAGTGCCTGTTGGGTTTTTTACAATGAATAATTCAGGGGGCACCTGGGTGTCTCAGTGGGTTAAGCATCTGACTCTGGCTCAGGTCATGATCTCACAGTTCATGAGTTTGAGCCCTGTGTGAGGGGCTCTGTTCTGACAGCTCAGAGCCTGGAGCCTGCTTTGGGATTCTGTGTCTCCCTCTCTCTCTGCCCCTCCCCCACTTGTGCTCTATTTGTCTCTAAAAGGTGAAATAATGTTAAAAAAAATTTTTTAATGAGTAATTCAGGGCTGAAATAAGTATTTTTTCTTGGTCTGTGGATTGACAAATATGTTTCAGATACAGAATAGCAAGGAATCTTTGAGTTCTCTGCCTTAATGATTAAGATAAGCCCAAATGCCATTTTGAAGGGATTTTAATAAAAGACCTCGGGCAAAAAGGTCATTAAGATAAGCCCAAATGCCATTTTGAAGGGATTTTGATAAAAGACCTTGGGCAAAAAGGAAGGAGACAAAATCTAAAACCTTTTAGAATTTTGATTCCCTGTGATTTTAATATGCATCCAGCCTTCCTTTCACTCTGCAAGGACTGGGCGGTCCATTCCATTTATCATCATGTGTCTGAAAGAAATTACCTTTTTGCCCTTTACCCAGAGGAAAAGACCACAGCCTTCTCCTCCCATAAGTTTTTCTTAGTGACCAGAATAACTGACCACTATATTTAAGTTGTTGTTCTGAGAGCAAGATAAGCCCTTTTTGTGATCGTAGCCATTTTTTATCAGTTTTTCTTCCTAAGTTTTCCCTGTTAAACCTATAAACACACACACACACACACAATATCCTGGAAGGGGAACTTGAGTTGGTTAAGTCATTCAGAGAATGGTCAGTAAACGAAGCGCTAATGGAACTTTGGACTCACTGCCCCAACTCCCTGGTGTTTAAGAAGTAGCAGAAAAGCGTCTTCACAAAATGGAACCAATCACTGATGGCTGGTCATCAAATTTTCGCTTCCCCAAAATGTCTCAACATCACATGACGTAATGGGATTCCAGCCCCCTATACTAGTAGTCCCTGACCCTGGCAGAAGTCACCTCAGACACCATGGAAGATTCCAAACGGAGATTAAGACTCCCCTCCCCCTCCTCTCCTATTGCTCGACTCACAGCCACCATATCACTGCACTGGGCACTAGCCAAAAGTTTCCTAACAGATGAACGCCTTTCCACTAATATTCGTAGCTATGATGTATTCGTTATGGACCACATCCAACCCTTTAACTCCCTAACTGGCAGCAAGAGCAGCGCCATCCCCATTTGATAGAAGAGGTAACTCATTCTTACAGGAAGGAAGCAATTTCCCAAAGGTCCCATAGACAGAAGTGGTGGAGCCAAAATTCTAAACCAAGTTGTCCCTTCTGTAAGCCTCACTAGTCTGTACCGTGGATCCAGTAAAATAATGTCGACCCAGAAGCCTCCAAGGGTAAACTACCTCTTGAGGCCACTGGCCCTGACTCCAAGTCACCATCATGCCTCCCTTGGTTTTTGACTGCAACCTCCCACATGATCGCCGGCTTCAATTCTTGTGCCCTGCGATCCTCTCTCCACACCCCAACTGGAATGTTCTTTTTAAAAACTAAAGGTCAATATTGTTACTCCCATGCTTGAAATCCTCCAAGGCTCTTGGGAAAAAACCCAAATACCCCTGGCCAAACAGGCTCGAAACGTGCTGGCGTCGAGGACCACTGCTCCCTCATTCACCACTGTCCTCTGCTGTCGTTGCGGGAGACATGACCTCAGGAGTGACTGAGGACTAGACTCTGGATTAGGAACATGGCTGAACTGTGGACCTCACTCGATTATTCGCGTGACTTAGGACATTACAGCACTGATTTACTCAAGGCTCCACTGACGAGGAGATGGGAGGGTGTTCTGCCCAAGACTGTGAAATGCTAAACTAGTACTTACTCTCCTAGCTTTCCCAACTCTTCTGTTACTTTCCCCAGGCAGCTGCCATGCGGAAGCACGGGTCTGAACCTGTAGCGAGTTTCTTTCTTCTCCGGTACAAACACGATCCTTACCCAAAAACTTAAAGAAATAATCTTTTTCCCCCAATCACAGCAAGTGATTCTGTCCTCCTCCAAAATGAAATTCTACTATGTCACATCCCCTTTCATAATCAACTGTATTCATCATCAGATCAATGCCATGGAGCATTGGCTCAACCAACACTAAATGAAACAAATTTTTTCGATCATTCCTAAGAGTGTTAAGGATGTAGCCAAGAAACAGTCAAGAGCTTAAAAACAAAATCAAAAACAAACAAACAAAAAAATCCACGAAAATCAAATGCAAATTCATACCAGAATATCTAAACTGTTGCCTTTGTCCTTTAGAAAAGATGAAAATTTACATTTGAGCGACCCCAATCCGATTTAAAAAAAAAAAAAAACCTCATTCATTTGCCCATTTAAAATTCAACCTACCCTCCTAGACCCAAGCTGCTCTTTATTTTCTGATCCCGGGGGCGACTTGGCCCAGAAGAAGCCTATGAAAGGCAAGGCCGACAGAATACCCGAGAAGACCGCGAATTGGGAGCCGCTCTGCTGGCGCCCGAGCAGGGCCCCGCTCCGGTAGCGACAGCGGTAGGACAGCACCAGGCCCAGGGACAGGAACACCAGCACGCACAGCAACAGCTCCTTGTTGGCAAAAGAGACGACGTCTCCGCATTTCTTGTAGAAATACGTGAAAGTGGCAATGCCCAAGAAAGTCCACATGGTTCAAAGGCTCCTTCGGCGACCCCGGGGCAGTGTCGAGATCCTCTTTTTCCTTGCGGGGTTTTGGTGATTCGAGGTTCTCCCCAAAACGTGTCACCAAAAGTACGAGGAGGCGGCCAGGCTGCAGCCAACACCGTGGCGGGGATTACAATTCAGATCGGACGAGTCTACAAAGTCCTATCACGCTGGAATAAAAACAGTTCTGTGAAGAGGGGAGAGACGGCCAGACTTAGAAAGCAGTGTTAAAAAACCGCCTGCTGCAACCGCTTCCGAGCCGACTCTCCTCTTTCCGGCAACCCATTCATCATCTTCCCCGGGACGGGCTTCTCCTGGCTTGCGGCAGGTGATGTCTGCCAAAGGCGACGCGGGCCCGCTCACCTGCTGCAGGTGCCCTTCCTTCCAGGAAAGGCCCGGAGACGAAAGAAACGTCTTCCAGGCAGGGGCTGCCTGGCCAAGTGCGGGAGCGCCCACGCTCCGGGGCGCCGGGGCTGCGGAGGACGGCCTTGGACTCGAGACTGCCGCCCTTGCTCAGGCGAGCGCGGCCGCTCTGCAGACGCTCCGGGTCACCAGCCCCGCGAACCTTCCAGGCCGTGACTCCGTTTCGCCGCGGGTGAGCGGCGGTGTCTAAGGAGCTTCCTCAGAGGGCGGAGGCTCCCGACGGCCTCCTCGCCAGCATCCCTCGCGGGCGGCCGCTGCCCTCCCCAGCGCGGCGCTTCGGCAGTAACCAGAGTAACCGCCGCGCGCTCTCCGCTCGCCGCTGGCCCTGCGAGCCCGGGCGGCCCAGGTGCTCCGCCCAGGCGAGGACCAGGAGGCGGGGCGCAAGGGAGGGAGCCGGCCCCGCCCCACGCGCCCAAAGCGCCCGCCCCGCCCCCCGCCGCCGTTGACCAATGAGGGCGCGCACCGCGCGGTAGGCCGAGATGGCGCTATGCGGCGTTAGGCCAATCGCGGCCGGCGTGGCCGGCGTGGCGTCGCCGGGTGAGGCGCTAGGACGATGTTGCGTGGTGTGGGGCGGGGGCGTGAGCTGGGCTCCGGCTGCGGGTGGGCGGAGGGTGAGGCGCCCGTTGGTTTCACGGGGGCAGTCGGGCGCAGGGGCGGAGGGGGTCGATCCCTGAGTTCCTCGCGCAGCTTACCCGCCGCGGCCTGGGCAGCTGGGGTCCTACCGGAGACGAGGTGGAGTTTGTTCCGGGGTAACCGCCGCCTGGTGGTCCGCCATTCGTTCCACGATCACGTATTGAGCGCTTACTATGTGTCACACCCGGAGGTCTTTTTTCTCTCACGCCTAGTGTATATAGAGGGCGGTGGAAACTGGTGCGTGGAGAACGTGATGTTAGAGCCGAACTTCTGGAAGAACGAGTTAGGCAGATGTTTGCCAGAGGAGGAAGGAAGGAGAGGACATGCCGAGTATTTCTTCATCCAAAATTGTCAGGCACTGCGCACTAGTCCCTGTGCTCAGCCCAAAGATGACTGGTGTTCGTTGCCCCTGTTGTCTCGAGATCGGAAATGGGGAGGGGAGGGTCCTCGGGCAAAGAAGTAAAGTACAGGTGTGTTGTAAGTGCTTTGAGAAGGTGGGCAGACAGGAAACCGCAGAAACCGAGGCCATCCTTCCCTTTGCCCCCACCTCGGCCTGGAGGGAGTCAGGCAAGCCCTAGGGGAGTTACATGGAGTTACATGAATTGTGTGGGATGAGCATCTCAAGGGAAACAAAAACAAGAGGTGCAGTGTGAGAGATGGCCTGTGTTACGAAACGTTGACACCGCCCGGGAATCCATGAAGGCTCGCCCAGTACCTTAAACCCTATAGTTAGGTCCTTGATGTTTCTGCTGCTTGGAGCACGACTGTCTTGTCACCTGTTCCCGAAGTTGGTTCATTCTTAACTTTTATCGACCCAATCTCTGACACTTGTGAGGGAAGGATCTCCCTCTGATAAATCAGAATTACTCGCAGCACCTAGCACAACGTTTTATTTTTTTTTTAATTTTTTATAATAGTTTATTGTTAAATTGGTTTCCATATAATGTTATGCCCAGATTTTAATATCGCCCCAAAAACCAGAGATTACCTGGGAGACCAAATCACGCATGCAAAAGCAAAGGGCTTTATTACGAATTTAGGCCTGCCCTGCCTAAACTCGGGCTCACAGACTTCAGCAACACGCTGGATCCACTTGGAGCGAGCCCCGAACATGGCGGAGCAGGGCCTTTTATGAGTTTGGGAAGGGGAGTTACAGGAAATTGTGACACAGGTACAGGGGTCCAATCAATATAGCATCACATCATTGACAGTAACTTTAACCAATTACAGAGTGGACCCAGAACCCTCAGGTAGGGCGTGACTAGTCTTAACCTCCATCTTTAGGCCTGCCTTCAGAAAAGTTAATAGTGTTAGCTGGCCTTCAAGGTCAGAGGGGAAACCTGAATCAGACCTGCATCCTTACAATAACACCCAGTGCTTCTCCCCACAAGTGCCCCCCCCTCCATGACCATCACCCCTTTCCCCCCTCCTCCTCCCCCTTCAGCCCTCGGTTCGTTTTCAGTATTCAGTAGTCTCTCATGATTTACATCCCTCTCTCTCCCTAACTCTCTTTCCCCCTACCCCTTCCCCTGGTCCTCCATTAGGTTTCCCCTGTTCTCCTGTTAGACCTATGAGTGAAAACATATGGTATCTGCCCTTTTCGCCTGACTTATTTCGCTTAGCATGACACCCTCGAGGTCCATCCACTTTCCTACAAATGGCCATATTTCATTCTTTCTCATTGCCATGTAGTACTCCATTGTATATATATACCACATCCTTTTGATCCACTCATCAGGTGATGGACATTTAGGCTCTTTCCATGATTTGGCTATTGTGGACAGTGCCACTGTGAACATTGGGATGCATGTGCCCCTGTGCATCAGCACTTCTGTATCCTTTGGGTAAATCCCTAGCAGTACTATTGCTGGGTCATAGGGGAGTTCTATTGATAGTTTTTTGAGGAACCTCCATAATGTTTTCCAGAGCAGCTGCACCAGTTTACATTCCCACCAACAGTGTAGGAGGTAGCACAACGTTTTAAACTCCATTTATCTTCCATAAAAAATGTATTTAGTGAATGAATGGATGATGAAAGATAATGGCATATCAGGAAGACCAAGTGACTAGAAGGTGGAGATCTAAGTTCTTGGTGTCACCACCTTTGTGACCTTGGACAAAAGTCAGGTCAACCTCTAGAGGGAGAGGGCAATATGCTCATGAAATCTAATCTTTGCAATCCTGTAACACTTTGCTGAGTTTAAGAAAGTATAGGGGCGCCTGGGTGGCTCAGTCAGTTGAGCGTTGAACTTCAGCTCAGGTCATGAGGTCATAGTCTGTGGGTTCGAGCCCCGTATCAGGCTCTGTGCTGACAGCTCAGAGCCTGGAACCTGCTTCAGATTCTGTGTCTCCCTCTCTCTCTGCCCCTCCTCTGCTCACACTGTCTCTCTCTGTCTCAAAAATAAATAAACATTTTTTAAAAATTAAAAGAAAGTATGGCAACTCACCATTTTCCACCCCCAAGTGTATCTTTTATCTGCTCATAAAAGTAATTATGTGTCAAAATATTTTCATTACTTAACCCTCAAATAACAAAAATGAAACATAAGGAGGTTAAGTGACTTGGTCAGATCACAGCTGATACCTGATGAAACCAAGAGTTACACTCCTAGTCTCCAAATCTTGCGTTCCTCACTCAATACTCTTAATTATCAATTACTGCTTTAACAATCCTCCATTATAAAATCCAGACTTTGATTCCTTCCCTGACAACGATCCTCACCGGTATCAACAAATATGGCTGTTTGAAATATACATCAAATTAAAAATGACTGAAGAAAACCAACCTAAGGTGTGGGAAATCATTTTCCTAAAGAAATTTCTTCAATAAACTGCTGGGGTTCCTATATTGCAAGCATAACAGAATGCTTCAGTGGCTCTTACAAATGAGAATTATCACCAGGATGTTACTCGATTACCCTATACTTGAAATTAGCATAAGAGGGTTTTTTTTTTAATCAAGTGGCCAACCATCATTTAAGTATGTTTGAATCTTGGCATGGCTCCACTTACTCAAAAACAAAAAACTGGGGCCCCTAGGTGCCTCATTCAGTCGAGTGCCCTACTCGACTTCGGCTCAGGTCATGATCCCAGGGTTTTGGGATTCAGCCATGCCTCCAAGTTAAGCATGGATCCTGCTTAAGATTCAGTCTCTTGGGGCACCTAGGTGGCTCAGTTAAGAATCAGACGTCAGCTCAGGTCATGATCTCTTGGGTCCTGGGTTGGAACCCCACATCAGGCTCTGCACTGAAGGCATGGAGCCTCCTTGGGATTCTCTGTCTCCCCTTCTCTCTCTCTGCTCCTCGCCCCGACCCCAATAAATAAATAAACTTAAAAAAAAGAGAGATTTCCTTCTCTCTCTGCCCTTCTCCCCCATTCGCAAGTGCTCTCAAAAAATTATTTTTTAAAAAATCTGTCACTCAGGCCTGAAGCTAAGGCCATGGAATATGATACAAAATCAGCCACTTACTAGCAGACAGTAATAAACTATAGAGTAAGTCCATGACACACACTCTGTAATCAGGAAGAGGCAGCGTTACTAGACCTTGGGGACCAGGCTAACCCCAACGAAACAGAAAGCATGGTGGACCTGTCTGGTGCAGAAGGAGGAGACTTAGCTGCGGCCAGAGAAGCTGCAGGAGGCTGAGAGGAAATGGGAGAAATACCTTGTTGCCCCTCTCTTGGCCCAGTCGCCCACCAGTGGCCTCTCACCTGCTGGGTTTAGCCGGACACCAGTTGAAAACAAAATTTGAGAAACACAGGCTGCAGGGATTGGCCTACCTATGATTCGCAGCAAAGCATGGAGTATTTCAGGAGTAGATGTGAGCACAGGTAGGCCTACGATTGGCTCACTTTCTAATATGTATGCCTCTTGATTCTTTCTCTCATTTTATTCTATTGGTGAGGACCTGAAGCACAATATTGAAGAGTGCTGGGAATATCAAGTTTCCATGCTTATTCCTGACGTTAGTACAATTATTCCTGTTGTTTCAATAGGATGTTTGCAATTTCTTATAACTTCTCTGTTCAAGTTTTAAAAATTAAATCTTTTTCGCACACACTGATTTTTACCCCCATTCTACAGATTAGGAAAATAATGTACAGTAAAGCAGTCATGCAGCTATTCAGCAGAGCCTGAATCCAAGCCCAGAAAATCTGGTTCAGGAATGGGATTGTTTGATTAGAATGCATTTTTTTCCTCCCCATACAAAAGATCTAGTTACCTTAAAACAAAGAGCACATTTGTTCTTGACGCCTCTTCTTGTTGGCCTAAATTTGGTATGTCAGGCCTAGACTTGTGCCTTTTCAAGTGCCATTCTCAATTCAGGGAAAAGCCTTGCCTTCCTTTCTTCAGTTATCCATTCTTTAAGACCCCGATTGGGGTGCCTGGATGGCTCAGTTGGTTAAGCTTCCGACTTTGGCTCAGGTCATGATTTCACAGTCTGTGGGTTTGAGCCCCACATCAGGCTCTGTGCTGACAGCTCAGAGCCTGGAGCCTGCTTCAGATTCTGTGTCTCCCTCTCTCTCTACCCCTCCCCCACTCTGTCTCTGTCTCTCAAAGACATAAAAAAAAAACTTTTTAAACAAAAAAGACCCAGATTAAAGACTGTTTATTTAAGAGAAAGAGAGCAGAGAAGGGGCAGAGAGAGGGAGGGAGAATCCTAAGCAGGATCCACACTGCCAGCACAGAGCCCGACTTGGGGCTCAAACTCATGAACTGTGAGATCATGACCTGAGCCAAAATCAAGAGACAGACCCTTAACTGACTGAGCCACCCAGGCCCCCCCCAAAAGACTTCCAATGCCAGTCATTTACTTGTTCTGCATCCCTCAGTGCTTATGCAATCTTTTGCAAATTCTAGTTGGAATTTGGAACTTTGTCTTTTTCATTTTCTTTTTATTCTTGAATACTGCTCCTAAAGCCATAATTAAGAATATACATCAGGGTCGCCTGGGTGGCTCAGTCCGTTAAGCATCCGGCTTCAGCTCAGGTCATGATCTCACGGTTCATGGGCTCGAGCCCCACATCAGGTTCTGTGCTGCTAGCTCAGAGCCTGGAGCCTGCTTCAGATTCTGTATCTCTCTTTCTCTCTGACTCTCCCCTGCTTACGCTATCTCTGTCTCTCAAAAATAAATTAAAAACATTGAAAAAATTTAAAAAAAAAAGAATATACATCAATGCGGGGCATCTGGGTGGCTCAATTGGTTAAGGGTCCGACTCTTGATCTTATGATCATGATCTCGTGTTTGTCAGGTCAAAACCCATGTAGGACTCTGTGCTGACAGTGCAGAGCCTGATTGGGATTCTCTGTCTCTGTCCATCCCCTCCCCTGCTTGTACTCTCTCTCAAAATAAACTTAAAAAGGAAAAAGTATATATCAACCCGATTCAACGTAACACACGTCTACTTTGTGTCAGGCGCTGTGCTTGGTGTTGGGAGTAAAGCACTGAACACAGCGGACACAGTGCCTGCCATTTAAGGGTTCCGAGTGTAACGGAGAAGACAGCAGCATACAGGGAAATTAAGGAAGTGGTATGTGTCCAAAAACGAGCAAGTACATGTTGCACCGGAGGGTAAGAAGGTCCAAACTGACACAGGGGTCAGGGAGCACCTGCCAGAGGAGGTTACGTCTAAGCCGACCTTTGAGAAATTAGTAGGAGTAGCCAGGTATAACCTCTCGTAAGGGCAATGACCACAACTTACATTGCTTCCCCCCCACCCCACCCCCTGCCCCCGTGGGGTTGTTTTTCCCTTAGTAAAAATATCAATCCCTGCAGCCGACAATACAAGTTTTTCACTAACTGATGACAGCAGAGTGGGAAAGATGAGCATTCTGGTCCTCTGAGCAGTAGAACTTGGTATCTTCATATGTTTCCAATGTGCTTTTTCCTCAACATCCATCCATTTTACAAACAAAAAGGTACTTCTCCATTAGCCAAACCTGAATTTGCCTTCGTCTCCTGGATTTGGGGTGCACTTCATTCTCAAAACCAGGTGACAGGAGGCACTGAACTAAGTAGCCAGCCCTTTCCTGAACCATCGATCTTCGGGATGCGTCCAGGCTCTGGGCCCGGGGCAGCTTCCCCAGGTCTCCGGGCAGCTGCCGCGCCCTCTGCCGGGGCTGGGCCTGGGGCCGCGGGTGGAAAAGCCCAGCTCTTCATGTGACTCATCCCAAAGTGACTCTGAGCGGATCCGAACCCAAGAGAGGAAAAGGGGTTAAAAAAAAAAAGGGCGGGGGGTGGGGAACAAGCTGCTCTCAAAGAGGTTTCCATCATTTAAGTGTACTGGCCCTGAATTACAGGTTTTCCTTCCCCACCCCCTCCAAAAGGTGTTTAACAAAATTATTTCACTGGGTAATTTAATTTAAACTGATAGCTGGGTCTGTTAAGAGATTAATATGCCTTTAAAAACTTTTATGTCAGTTAAGTGTCCGACTTCGGATCAGGTCACGATCTCACAGTTTGTGTGTGTGAGCCTCGCATAGGGCTCTGTGCTGACAGCTCGGAGCCTGGAGCCTGCTTCAGATTCTGTGTCTCCCTGTCTCTCTCTACCCCTCCAACATGTAGCTCAACTCTGCCTCTCTCTCAAAAATAAATGTTTAATAAATAAATCAATAAAATAAAACCTTTTATGTCCTTTGACTCAATAATGTTACTGCTAGGAATTCACTCCAAGGAAATAACTTGAGATGTAACGTAAAATTTGTGTACCAACAAAAAGCAAAGCAAACAGTCACACCTCAACACCAAAACCACCACCAAAAAAGCCTTGTTCATAACAGCATTCTTTTTAATAGCAAAGAGCTAGAAACACTATAAACATCCACTATCAGAACAATTGAATTGTTAGTTATCAGTCTACTATTATGAGGTCATTAAAAACCTCATAATCATTAAAACAAGTAAACTGACAATAAGAATGACACAATACTAAATACACACACGTACCACATGATCCAATTTTTTTTAATGTTTATTCAAAAATAAAATAAAATATTTATTCAGCTATATGCTTAGAAAAGAGGTTATTGGGAAATGTCTCAGAACTTTTGTGGTGAGTGCTCTCTGGAAAAAATGATTATGGGCCATTTTTATTTTGGTCTGCATACTTTTACATCATTTCCTACTTTATACTTCTCTGTATATTTTACAATCAGCAGTAACTATTACTTTAATAATTAGAAAGTATGCTATTGTTTTAAGGGGGGGAATCTTTCACCTGTGTTGGTCAGTCTAACCAACTAGAATTTTCTTTAATCTGACCATTTATCCACATGACTTAACACGGCTCAAAATTAATCATGATCCTTTTTCAACCAGAGCCTCCACGTCATCCCTCATAGAGTCAAACCCCAGGGTACCTACTGCAGCCGTGCAATGCTCCATCACAAACCTCACTGTCTTTAGTTAGCACTTCTACGATACCTCTGCTTGTAAGTGGCTACATCCCAGGAAGTCATGATTGTCAAGCACCCCGTTTCCGTCGGGATCTTTATAACCAAACGTTTGGACCATCCTTAGCCTTGACCTCATTCCTGCCTCACTGGGAGGGTGAGAGGGAGAGGGAAGAAGGGGAAACAAAATAAAGGGAAATAAAGGGCAGATCAGTTTAAGTTTGGGTTAGAAAATGCAAGGAAAGGAACGTCTGGGTGGCTCGTTGGTTAAGTGACCAACTTCTGCTCAGGTCATGATCTCAGGATTCGTGGGCTCAAGCCCTGCATCGGGCCTGCTGCTGTCAGCACCAGCAGGGGCCCTGTCTGCACCCTCTCTCTGCCCCTCCCCACCTGCACTCTTCTCTCTCAAAAATAAACAAACGTGGGGGGGAAAGAAAATATGTAAGGCCAAGGCAGAAGAAGTTAGGGCCAAAGAGAAGAGAACAAAAATGAAGTAAAAGAGATGAAGAGTGAAAGGAAAGGTAATTTTTAAATAGAAACGGCAGTAGTTGCCCACACTGCCGCCATAAAATAACAATGTGCAGCCGTGCCCCTCCATGTTCCTGGGGTAGACCACAAAAGGGCTGCACCATTTTAGTGGCCCCAGCAGACACCTCTGTCTCTGGGGCCACCATCAAAGATGATCCAAAGACCCATGGTTGTATCCAGCCACTTGATGTCGGTAGATCAGCTGACACCGAGGTACTAGCAACGCCAAATATATGCACATTACACACAGTATCCCACTGCTCCTCACTACAAACCCATGAGCTAAATGTTACTAATATCTTTATTTTAGGAACCTAGAAATAACCAATCCAAGCAGTGATTAAACATTTCTGTGCATAGAGCCTATCTTTGGCAAAATCATGAGAAAATGAGGGGTGGACGGGGAAGGAAAACAGTATTTAGTTAACACCGATACTATGCCAGGCACCTGGCCTCATTCACTGTTTACTAAATCTTACAAGCTAAGAACAAAGGGATTGAAATGTGAATTTGAAACAGATTTTGAACCTGTCCTGGACAGTCTGAACTTTTTAAAAGCCCAGGTCTTACCTTCATAGGATTCTGAAAAATTGGGACTATCAAGGGTCTTCTAAAGCTTAGTGTGAAGGACAGACCCAGCTTCCAGGGCAGTCATTTTCACCTGCGAGCTAGCACAGACTCTGTGGACTGGACAAGTAACAATGTTCAAGGGACCAGGGCACGCTGGGACGCTACCGCTTATGCCAGTAAATCTGACCATTGGCGAATGCCCTTCATCCAAAACCACTCAACACATGCCAGGCCTTGTGTTGGCCCCTGGGATTACGAAAACGAAATCTGTTCTCTGCACTCAAGGGACAGTCTAATGGGAAGGCATATTTCTGGGCATTAGCATAAAACATATCAGCATATGACACCCACTCAGAACCACTGAGCACCACTATGTACAGAGCACTGTGTCCAACTTCACCAAGCAGGTGTTTTCACGGAACAAACCTAACCCTTTTAATATACAGTTATTTCTAACTCCTTCGATGGTCAAATTATTAGATTTGAAGATGGAGGGTTCAGCCTAAGTTGCAGTTCAAGAGTGTTGGCAAGGAGACAGTAGTCACCTGAAAAGGTGCATGTTTTCCTTTTCATCTATCCATACGCTTGCCCCTCCCGCGGTCACTTGAACTCCTGCTGAACACATATTGGGCGTCAGGTAAATTTTTGCTGAATAAATGATCACACTGGAATCAAAAGGAATTACATAAACTCAAATACAGAATAAAGAAGCAATGACGGCTTTGTCACGAATATGATTTCAGAAGGCGAGAGATGGGCAGAGATGGAATATATTGGACTCATGTATGAGGGACAAGTCACAAACCATATTCCACGGCCTCTCACCATCGATGTGGAGATAGGGACAGCACTGAGGAGGTGGCTCATTCAGTAGATCCAGCTTGTGTGGCCTGGAAGGATGGGAGCAAACCCTCACCTCAGGTGCTTTGGTAAGACCCTGTCTGGATGCCTTCTGGCACACTCTATAGCAGCCAGGGCCCGAAGTCCCCACTACGTTTATGTGTGGACATGGATTTCCCCATTCCACTGTAGGGAAAAAAACACAAGCCCCTTCTCTGAGTCAGAAAAAAACGAATATAAGAGTTTGCCTTTAGTTAAAAAGCAACTACGGAACAGATCACTTAAGAATGCTTTATTTACTCAGGTGCGGAATTCTTGCGGACAAGACAAAGAATACAGAATGTTTATCTCTTGGGGAGCTCAACAGAAAACCTATTTGCTGATTAATGAAATTGAGACAAAGGCATCAAATATGATTAAGTTTACTATTATGTTCTCATAAGTAACAAATCTCTCGTTTTCCTAGTTTTCAATCTGAAGTGATGAGGATTCTTGCTAAATTGTTTTAGTCATGGAGTAAACCCATCTTAATCCATCTAAAATGTGGACATCTATGTTTCCATAGACACTGAGGTTTGTGAAACAGGTATTATGTAACTGTAGGCAGTCATAAAACATAGAGTCAGAGATGCTAATAGGACATAAACTGGACCTGTTAATCTCTGCAGACGCAAGCGGACTTAAATTGAACTTGCTATATTGTTCTTTTCTGACTTAAGCTGAATCCTTTGTTTCAACAACAACAAAAATTCAAAAAGCCGAATCACATAAACGGGTTTTCAAAAGTCTGCAAAACTGAAACATACAGTCTTGTGCTTCTACAAAACCTTATTCCTCAGGCTTCCTGAGGTTGGTCATAAAGAATCCACAAGTAGGATGAGTTTGGCTTGCATTGCTGCTTCTGGAAATGTGTGGAGGACACTTTTCTACTTGTTTTAATTAATAATAACCAAGTACCATGTATTTAGACCCTGTTAATATTTTAAGCACTGTGCTAGCTGCTTCTCAAACATCTGCTTAGTCCTTACAGAAACCCTGCAGGGCAGGCATTATCTCTGCCTTACGGATGAGGACCCAGGTTCGGAGTGGTTACTGGCCACACACAACGTGACCCACGACTGCCTTGCAACTGAATTGCGGCCTTAACAGCAAATGCCTGAATGTAATTCTCAAACATTCATCAAACTCTTGGTCATCTGTGGTAAAATACTGTAAACACCTGTCCTCAGATATTAGAGTCTAAGACAATCTGGACAATACCACCTAACATACAAAGGTAAAAAGATGCTCAGATGAGGCTCATAGAAAAGCCAATGATACTTAATATTCTCCCCCTTTTTGAAAGCAGAAAGATCACCCCAAGTGCTTCTTAAATCCCTTGTTAATTTTTGCTTTATTTTTTAACCCTATAACAATATAGAAGGACTTACACTTACTTGCCTCACCAGATTCAGGCATCCTACCACAATCATGAAAGAAGAAATAATCCCCGTGCAATCCCGTTACCTACCAGCTACAGCCTTCTGCATTTGCAGCAGCTCTAATGAGCCTTTTCTGGCTGCACATTCCTAATTTGTATCTTCTATAGTCTTCATAAAATATATTTTGAATCTCTAAATGACACCAGAAATCCTGACCAACTTAGGAGTCTTGACCTTCTACTCCTTGCACTGACAGGAAAGAAAAATTGGGGTAAGGGGCATAAAAATAACTTTTTACTTTACAAAGCATCATTTCCATTAGACAAACAGGGAGGATCCATGCATCCCATAAGTCAAGAGGCAAAAGAAAACTGTCAAGACAGGAAATAAAGAATCTTGGTCTCCAACGCCACACCATCTCTGCACATTCGCTCAGACTCAGGAGGTTACATATTAGAAAAAGAAAAAGAACTGGTTTCCGAGCTGATCAGGAATTATATCATGAGAAAACTGAAGGGAAAAGACTATTTGTCAAAAAAAAATTTTTAATGTTTGTTTAAAGGTCATTATTTCGGCAAGAGACAGAGATATCACAAGTGGGGGTGGGGGCAGAGAGAGAATTCCAAGCAGGCTCCACGTGGTACACGCCCAGCTTGGTGCGGGGCTCGAACTCCTGAAACTGTGAGGTCATGACCTGAGCCAAAACCAAGAGCCGGAGGCTTAACCAACCTAACCACACAGGCACCCCTATTTGTCAAAAGTTTTTAAACAAAATTCAAGAATTCTACCTCTTAATCTGGCTTTGGCCAAGACAACAGGATCATTATCACTGGATTACCAAGATGGTTGAACATAAAACATACAAGCATTAGAATGGCCAATCTCTAGACTGAGTGCCTTAAAAAGTCTATTCCATTTCTTTTAATATTTTTTTAATTTATTTATTTTTTGAGAGATAGAGTGAGACAGAGCATGAGTGGGGAGGGTCAGAGAGAGGAGACACAAAATCTGAATCAGGCTCCAGGCTCTGAGCAAGCATTCAGCACAGAACCCAACATGGGGCTCGAACCCACCAACCATGAGATCATGACCTGAGCTGAAGGCAGTCGCTTAACTGACTGAGCCACTCAGGCGCCCCAAACTCTATCCCATTTCTAGTCTATGTTGCAGTTCCTCCTGGAGAACAGGAACCTCATAGCACATTTCCTACAGTCCTAACGGAAATCTTAATGAGTCCGTGAAGAATGATAATCTTGAAAGAAAGAACTTAATATGATATTCAATACAGCAGCCACCAGTCACATGTGGCTACTGAGTGCTTGGCATGTGGTTAGTGCAACCAAGGAACCAAAGTTTAAATTTCATTTAATTTTACTATAAACGTACTTAAATAGCCACAGGTGACTAGCATCTATTGGATTAGTCAGTGTCGTTCTAAATACTACAGGAGTTAATGTTTAGCAAATAAAAATGTGTTTAAAAAACGGAGTCCTTTCTTAAGACCCACCAAAACAGCCAGGAAATCACATTATTTGTTCAAAAAGAATCTTTCTCTGGATAACTCCCTGAGGCCAATACTGAATTATTGCCACCTACTCAGGCAAACGGAAATTCGATGGCTAGCTTGGCTTCAAGCCCTCGGGGGTCCTTATTCCTGTAATTTCTCTTTATGCTTTCCTTTGAATCTATTCCAATCTTACCTTAAATCAAAAAACATTTCCTCTCCATCGACGGCAGCATCTCCCACTGGGCAGATATAATGAGCTTCCCATCCTCTAACCTGGAAGGTTGACTTTCTCCAGACAGTATGGCAAACAGACCAAAGAAACTCTGTAGCCACACCTGAATTGTAATGGTCCAGCAAGAAAAGAAAAATAATAATAATAATAATAAACAGGCTTTGGGACTCAAGAGGAAGATGGATGTGGGACTGAAAAGGAAGAGATGAGGGCCACTTCCCCTGGACAGTTTTTCCAATTCCACCCATGGGGAAAACCATCAACTTCGGGAGACTCGAAAGACTTTTCTAGGTGCATCTTCCGATGCTGAGCGAGATAGGCGCTTCTGCTGAAGCACTTGTCACAGTCGGCGCACTTGTAAGGTTTCTCTCCCACGTGGGTCCGCCGGTGCCTGATGAGGTTAAAGCTCTGGCTGAAGCGCTCGCCACAGTCAGGGCACCTGTAAGGCCTCTCCCCCGTGTGCGTCCTCTGGTGAATCACCAGCGTGGAGCTCTGGCTGAAAGTCTTCCAGCACTCGGGACACCGGTACGGCTTCTCTCCTGTGTGTGTCCTCTGGTGCCTGATGAGATGGGAGCTGAGACCGAAACGCTTGCCGCACTCGCAGCACCTGTACGGCTTCTCCCCGGGCCGGAGGTCACACTCCTCCATCGCGCTGCAGCTGCGGCTCAAACTTGCTTCGTCCCCAGGGCCTTCACAGGGTTTCTCTCCCACGTGCGTCCTCCGGTGTGTGAGCAGGTTGGAGCTTCGGCTGAAACTCTTCCCGCACTCCGTGCACCGGTACGGCTTCTCGCCCGTGTGGATCCTCTGGTGCTTGATGAGGGTCGAATTGCAACCAAAGCTCTTCCCGCACTCGAGACATCGGTAGGGCTTCTCCCCGGTGTGCGTCCGCTGGTGGCGGATCAGGCTGGAGCTCTGGCTGAAACTCTTGCCGCAGTCGGGGCACTTGTAAGGTTTCTCTCCCGTGTGGATCCGCTGATGCTCGATGAGTACGTAGCTGTGGCTGAAGCATTTCCCACACACGGGACACTCGTATGGCTTCTCGCCCGTGTGCGATCTGTGGTGCTGGATGAGGTGGGAGCTGCTGCTGAAGCTCTTCCCGCACTCGGGGCACGTGTAGGGTTTCTCGCCCGTGTGGGTCCGCTCGTGGATGATTCGGTGGGAGGTGTTGCTGAAGCTTTTCCCACACTCCCCGCACCGGTAGGGCTTCTCGCCCGTGTGCGTTCGCAGGTGCTGGATCAGGTGAGAGCTGCTGCTGAAGCATTTCCCACACTCCGAGCATTTGTAAGGCTTTTCGCCGGAGTGGGTCCTCCGGTGAATACGCAGATGAGAGCTGTTACTGAAGCTTTTCCAACAGTCGGCACACTTGTAGGGTTTGTCCCCGGAGGTCGAATTCTGCGGGGCAGCGGCGCTGCCGAGTTCCCCGGGAGCCCATCCCCAGGGACTGGGCTTTTCTTCTCCTCCTCCAGTAGAATTTCCCTGATCCTCTGACTTGCCATCCTTCTCACAGGAATCACTGCACCAGATCTCATCGCCTTGGGACCGCGTCAATGGAATTTCTTCTGTATCCTCATGCTTACAATTTTGTGGGCCACCTCTCTTAGGCCATTTTGAGGTGCTCTCTTTATCTGCTTTGGAGTTATTGTGTTGAACACTTTCCAAATGCTTCTTACTTGCATCTCCTGTAAGAATGAACAAATATTCTAAACATATTCCTTCATCTCTACCAGGGGAAGGGAACTCTGAACTGCAGTGGAAGGGGGGGAATAACAAAGTAAAACCTCATGAAATCTTTTACATTAAAAGCAGCTTTTAAAACTGGTGTTTTACTTCTTGTAAGTGCTCATGAGAAGCAGGTGAGTTTTCTGTGCTTGGTAACAACACTAATGAAGTATTCAAACAGTTGTCAGCAAGTGCCAAGGGGGACATTCATCTAAAAAAAAAAATATCTTCATTAAGCTTTATTCTAGAAGACTTAAAAGAAAAAGGGGGATCTGAATAGGGGAGAAACTGAATAGGACACCTTCTAAGATGAAAACCTGACAAGACCTTAATTAAAATCTGAGAAAATACAGAAACAACAACGGCACCTGCTATTTAGTAAGAACAATAGTGTGCCATATAGTATCTCTTTAATCCTAAGAAATATGAGACAGATATTATTCGTTTCTCTTAAAGATGAGAAGAGAGAGGCTGTAAAGGTTAACATAGCTTCTAAGCAGCAGAGCAGGAATCAAATTAAAGTTTGTTCCATGCAAATGCCCTCTTCTTTCTCCATACTCTGTGGCACAGCTTCTTTGAATTTCCAACAGATTCGGATAATCTTCTTGGTCCCTCACCTGTAAAAGGGCTTTTCACACTCTCCCTCTCCGTGAAGCCACTAGAATTTGAGATCAACAGTTGTTGCTCTGGCTCCATCAGTAATGGGCACAGCCAAGTTAGGGATCAGAAACCCTGTGGAAGGAAACAGGTTATGTTTGCAGGCCTTTGCTATAATGTACTCTTCTTCCTTGCTTCCAATTACTGCAACAGACCAGTTGTGGGCACAGAATGTTCTATAGACCAGACTAAAAATAAAAAACATGGTCTTTAGAAGTCCTTTTAGAAAAATCTTATCTCAGATGCAAGTGTTTAGAATTAAGGGTTAACCCAATTTACTTTCTCCAAGAAAATAATAAAAAAAAGTTAAATCTTCACATTAAAGTCTGAGCATCAAGCTTCAAAAATAGAATGAATACTAATACTCATTGTCCACTCAGAGTTTAGAAACATTTTTAGGGGTGCCTGGGTGGCTCAGGCGGTTAAGCCTCCAACTTTGGCTCAGGTCAGATCTCACGTTCGTGGGTTCCAGCCCCGCATCAGGCTCTGTGCTGACAACTAGCTCAGAGCCTGGAGCCTGCTTCCACTTCTGTGTCTCCTTCTCTCTCTGCCCCTCCCCCTCTCATGCTCTGTCTCTCTCTGTATCAAAAATAAATAAAACATTTAAAAAAAAATTTTTTTAAGAAATATTTTTAATTGAAAACACAAAGTAGTTTTTTTGGAAAAGGTAACAAGACTTCAAAAAATCAATATGCAGGCATAAGGAGCAGTTAACAGAGCACCCTGTTTAGAAAGAAAAAGTTGGCCCTTGACAGAAGGATGAAACCTTTGAAGTTCAATTTCAAAAGACAGTTAGAAGTTCTATATCCAGTTAAAACAAAAATTAGGACAAGGCAGGGCTAGAAAAAATTATAGCCAATAACCCCTAAATATAAAAGGGAAGCTAATAAACTCTTCCTGGACTCTTACTTATTTAGTCTATCATAATCACAATATCCCTCTTAGCCTAAACTTTATCTCCTAGAGCCAACTACAATTCTTGACCTATTTTAAGAGACAGGAAAATGTGAGGTCACTGGAAGGCAGGTATAGATGGGCTTGGAATCCATTTCAGGATATAAAGAACAGCACAAATCGAAAAAAACAAGAGCCTAGACTAAGGATACACCAAGGCACACACACAGAAAACAAAAAAACTGGTGTTAATTTTCACCTAATTATGCTCTATTATATGCCAGGCACTGAGCTAAATACTTGACATATTTCTCATTTAATTTCCACAGTAGCCCTTGGAAGTGTATGAACAATTAGCAGCGTGTTATTACAGGTGAACAAAAAAGACATTAAGAAACCTTCCAAAGCTCATACAACCAGGAAGCGGTAGAGCAGGATTGAGTTCGAAGCCTGTTTGGAGAGTTCACACTCCTATTACAGAAAGACTAGAGCAGGAAACAAGCTGGGAGTAACCTCTAGCTGCAAATAAATCGCAAAGAGAACCTTTAATTTGGAAAACTCTGGGTCTTTTTTAAAAAAGATTTATATCTCTACACGTGATACCAAACGGAGGAGCATTCGCCCAGCGTCCTCAGCAACCAGGGATTTGTTGCAGGAAAAGGTGAAACTAGTCTAAATTACAAATAGACCTAGCGTTTGAGTAGGGGGAGGGGGGCACCCCACACACCTAAAAGGAAAAGCTGTTCAAATGGAGTGAAATGTTTTGCTGTCTGAGTTAAAGATTTCCATCGAAGTCTTTACAAACGAAGGAGTCTGGTAACAGAAACGCGTGCACCATTTTCCCTAAGAAACTATGAACTCTGGAGCTCTCAGGAGCATTGGCTCAGCAAAAAGGCAGCAAATGGTATTCGGGCCATAAAGGTATTACAAGGCTGTCCCTTAGATGTCACTCCACACAGAAGGGCTGTTTGCACTCTCCCCAAAGCAGAAGGCTTAGGACGGGGCCATGCTTTGGATTAGAAAATCTTCCAAAGAAAATGCACTGCCTGAAGCTCAGCTTCAAAAAACGTTGGCAGGGGGGCAGAAGCTGGATGCACTGCGGAGTGAAGTTCCAGGAGGCCAGATCAACAAGCTCCTTTAAGGGACCCGGCAGGCGAGGGAGGCGAGGGCAGCGCTGCGGCCCACGCGGAGACGCGGGGCCTCGGCCCTCGCAGCCGCGGGCTCCCCCTCCGGGCGCACGCTGCAGCCTGGGTGATGCAGTGGCCGCTCCTCCTGCCCGCAGTCCTCGGCTCCCTTCCCCCCCGAGAAGGAACTCACTGTTCTGGGGGCCACACACAAGGCGCCCAGCACCCCAGCAGGCCCAGCTGTCCCGGAGCAAGTAGCCCCCAGGTCCTCCTGACCCCACCAACCCAGGGTCCTAAACTCTCCAGCCCGGAAGACAGAAACAGGAAGTTACCCTAGCCCCCCAGCCAGCTTTGCGGGAGCCTCTCTAGGAACCACGGATGACCGGCTCTCGTTGGTCTTAACCCTTAAGGTCCCAGACCAGAAGGGGCGTGCTGGTGGAATTCCTTCCCTCAAGCTGTCTGTCGTTTGTTCACTTCATTCCCAATCCTCACACTTGTCAGGCGCCTTGTAATGGGGCGGGGGGGGGGGGTGGTGTCTCATCGGAACGAATTCTTTCCCTCTAGAGCATCATTGGATTTATCATCATCAGTACTAGAAAAATGAATGGAGTATTTATTAAGCTCCTGTTTTGTTGGCACCACAGTGAACAGGGATGGGTGTGTGTGTGTGTGTGTGTGTGTGTGTGTGTGTGTGTGTGTGAGCGGGCGCGCGTGTGTGTGTGTGTGTGTTTAGCTACCTGTGAAACAGTTGGACAGCTAGGGCATGCACCCATATAAAAAAACGATTAGTTTACAAGGCGCTGTTATTAATAACACTCGGCGAAGCACCTAAACTCTGGTATTTGGTTACAGAGAGAATGGAAGGCAATCCCTTCATTTCCCCCATAGCAAGCCTACACATCTACTTATGTCTTCACCCCTGCCACTCTCTTTCTTCCCTTCTGTTACAACAGGAGGATTGTCTTTCACATTTAAAACGAGCCTAGCCGGTTCCTGCTACTCTCCTTCCCACCTTCTTGGAACCCTTACACTGTCAACTAACCTCTCAATTCTACCACTTCATCCCAAAACAGTTCTTCGGCTTTTTTTTTTCTTTTTTACTCACAATGTTTCCATTTTATGGCTTCCCACTGATGTTTTAACCCACTTCTGCAGCTAAAAAGGTAAATCATTGAGATCACCATTGACCTCCGTGTTGGTATTTTTCAGTTTCCAAGTCCTTTTTCATGAATTTTAAGACTTCCGAGAATTCCTTTCTTCTAGAAACACTTTCATTTTAACAGAGCCTTGTTAATCATTAGTTATCTTTTGCCCTAGATTATATTCTCATCATCACTTTCAGAAAACAGCATGGCACAAGACACAGGTGTGCCTTATACAAGCTGATAAGAGAGACACACTTTTGAAATGACACATTATCCTCTAGTCCTCCAATGTCTTTAGCAGTCCTGATAGTCTCTCTCTCTCTCTGTTTTTTTTTTAAGGCTTTTATTTCTTATTGAGGGACAGAGAGACACAAAGCATGAGCATGAGAGGGGCAGAGAGAGGGGGAGACAGAATCTGAAGGAGGCTCCAGGCTCTGAACTGTCAGCACAAAGCCCAACACAGGACTTGAACTCACAAGCCTAAGTCCTGCACTGAACCAACTAAGCCACCCAGGCGCCCCAGTCCTGATAGTCTCTTTTGTAAGCCCCTCTTCCCTAAATGCTGAGGTTCCTCAACGTGATCCCAGGACCTTTCTCTTATCTGGAAACATTCTCTGTCTAGGCAGCCTTAGTCACTGCCACATTCTAAAATACCACCTATGCAGACAACTCACAAATTTATATCTCCAGCCCAGGCTACATTTCTGAGCTCTTCACTCTTATAACCAGTGGTCTGCTTGATAGCTCCTCTAAGATGAGAGACGCCTCATGAAGTTTTCAGGAACACTTCAAAACCAAAACGTCAAAAATCAAAATCTCTCTCACTTTCTTCTCCCACATTTACATGCAAATACAAAATAGAGTAAACCTGCTCCTCTTGCCTTCCAGTATTCTCTCCCAACCATCCGTCCAGTTGTACAGAAGCCCGGAAGTCGTTTCTGTCACCTCCCCTTTCCCTCACCTCCCATATAGGATCCACAAGCCTCATCTGTTGTACCACACAGGTGGTATTCGAGAGAATTCTCAAATCCAGACACTTCTCCCAATCACCCGGCCACACTAACTTCACACAACTATGGCCTCACCTGAAGGATTTCCATCCCACACTAACACTCCGACAGGTGTCCATCTTTGCCTCTTCTCATCTGATCCCCTCAATGAGTCCAGAGTGATCTTTTCAAAAGATAAGTCTTAATCGGCCATCTTCCTTTTCCTACTCAAAGTCCGTGCATCCTTCATACATCACTTCCTCACAAAGCTTTCCGTACCCTGCCCGACAGGGTCAAATCCCTGTTATGTGCCCTTTTGGTACCACCTTTCCATTGTAGCCTTTCTTCTGATTGCGACTGTATATTTATTGGTGTGATTTTTTAAATTTATTTTGCCTCCCCCAAACAAACGTCAAGCTCCAGGAAGACAGAGTTGATCCCCGGTTTGTTTTCCTCACCATTCTTAGGACCTAGCACAATGTCTGACTCTAACAAAAATTTGTTGAGAGCCTACTTTGTACCTGTTACTGTGTATTCTTTGACTCTGAGGACCATCAATGAGCAACAACTGATGCTATATTTATCTCTATATATTTCCCTCCCTCTCTCTCTCTCTCTCTCTCTCTCTCCGATGCTGAGGAAGCTGTGCTATTTTGGTTAAGGTGGTCATGAGTGTTCTCTCAGATAAGGAGATATTTCAGCAGAAATCTGATGGAAGAGAAAGTAAGAACCATACAGTTATCTAAGGGAGGAACAATTAAGGCAGCAAAACAGTGAGGGAAAAGATCTCAAGATGGGAACATTCTTGACGTCTCAAGAAGGAGCAAAATCAGTGAAAGGAGCTACGGTAGGAAATGGGTCAGAGAATCAGACCACATGGGCCATGACTGATGGACACAGAGATGCGTCTGCCAAATTCTTTTTTAAGAAAAGACTTGTTGCCCAACTTTTTAAAAAAATGTTTATTTATTTATTTAGAGAAAGAGAACACAGGGGGACATGCAGAGAGAATCCCGAGCAGGCTCTGCACTGTCAGCAGAGAGCCCGATGTGGCGCTTGAACCCACAGAACCATGAGATCACAGCCTGAGCCAAATCAAGAGTCAGATGCTTAACTAACTGAGCCACGCAGATGCCCCCTTCTTGCTCAGCCTTTAAAAGTGCTATGAATAGAGAGTTTTCAGCTGTCGGCCCCCTCAGGGATCGCCTCCATTGCAGAGAACATCCTCTCCCAAACCCACACTCTTCCAGGGCAGCCACTACAATGACTGATCAAGGCAGAGGTATAAAAGCCTGGACCTTTGGACTCAAAGCAGACAATTCTTATAAACAAATTCAGCTCCTGAGTTTTCCGTGGGGTGGGTAGAAGAAGCTGTTATCAGCCCCCAATCATAGGTGAATCGCTCCCTCTGCTCAATTCTGAGTCCTTTCACTCCCTTCCACTACTGAGATTGGATTCAAGAATGAAACCATGAGTTAAATCTTCTCACCGTATTGTCTTACATTGGAGTAGGTTAGGTGGCTATCTAACAGCCAGGTTAGCAGGGGAGCTGAGCACAGAATCCTGTCTCACTTTTTCATCCAAGCACATAGCACATTGGAGGAGCCAGTGAGTATGCAGGCTTAAATAAACTCCTAGGATACCAGGCCTGGAAGGCAATGGGGATATATCCTATTGTGAAGCTAAAATCCATCAAGTCCTTTGATTTCTCCTTCCGTTTCCCTTGTTTCCTTTGTTCTTTCACTCATTTATTCAACAAATAGTTAATGTCACCTGATGTTGACTTCTGAGAGAGTCAACTTGACAGGCGTTGGAATAGATTACCCCCTGTGTCCCCCACCCCTGCTGGCTGCCTCAGGGCACTAGAGGGATTTCTGCCCTCCCCCAGCCATGGCTGTCTCCAGGCATCAGTGTCAATAAGAATTACAGGGACAACTGGGACTGTTTACTGCCGCACCTTACAGAGCAACTCACAGTTGTTGAAACCGCAAGGACTTTGGTATTCACTTAAGAAACATCTGTAGCAGGCAGTACTGGAATAGATTAGGCAGCCCCCAAATCCTTTTGTGTCTGAGAGAGTCCTGTGGTACTTGTGTCTACTGAACTGTGTCCCCTCAACATTCATATGTTGAAGCCCTAAGCTTCAAGGTCATAGTATTCAGCAACAGGGCCTTTGGGAGGCAATTGTGTTTAGCGGTGGTCGTCAGAATGGGGCCCTCATGATGAGATTAGTCTCCTTATGCGAGGAGACAACAGAGGCGCCTGACTCTTGATTTCAGCTCAGGTCACAATCTCGTGGTCATGAGATCGAGCTCATCAACGGGCCCCCCAGTGCTGGGCACAGAGCTTCTTGGGATTCTCTCTCTCCCTTTCTCTCTCTGCCCCTCCCCTCCTCTAGAAAGGAGACACAGAGATGTCTCTCTCCCACTCTCTCTCTCAACCACATGAGGACACAGTAGCAGCTGTCGCAAGCCAGGGAGACGGCTCTCACCAGAAGCCTCCCATTCTGGCACCCTGATCTCAGACTTCCAGGCTCCAGAACTATTAGAAAATAAATGTCTGCTGTTTAAGCTACCCAGTCAGTGGCACTTTATTATGCTATTCTGTTACTGGAGCTAATGCAGTACTGAGCTGGTGATGTGATCATAACAGCTTGCACTAAATTGTGCAAATGTCACGTTTTATTTTCTGCATGAAGTTTGCATTTCAAAAGAGAACGGGGCACCTGGGTGGCTCAGTCAGTTAAGCGTCCTGCTTTGGCTCAGGTCATGATCTCATGGTTCATGGGTTCGAGCCCGGGATCGGGCTCTGTGCTGACAGCTAGCTCGGAGCCTGGAGCCTGCTTTGGATTCTGTGTCTCCCTCTCTCTCTGACCCTCCCCTGTTCACACTGTCTCTCTCTGTCTCTCAAAAATAAATTTAAAAAAAATCATCAAAAGAGAAGGTGGATGGAATCATTCATTAGCAGGTGGTGCAAAGCCATGTGGTGAGGGCAGCGTGATGGCCTAATCAGCAAATTCTTTGCCTCACATACAAATTCATTGTGACCCTTTATCAAGAAATTGAATTTCCCTAAGCCTCAGTAACTTACTGAGGTAGACTGATACCCATCTGCCCCAGCGCTCTGAGGATTATTTTGAGTGTTTTCAGTGGTGGGCTTTCTGGTACATTCAGCCGATCCCTGGCTCATTTTCTTCTCTTCATCATCCCCCTTTCCAACTCTCCCTGCGTTACTTGGCATGGGAGTACACACACACACACACACACACACACACACACACACAGAATTGTTACTGTAACAATCACTGTTCCACTTATCTTTGCACCTGACTCCACATCTCCAGGGCGGAGACAGAATAGAAACTTGGCTTAGGGAGAGAATATGGACCAGAACACAGCACCAAAAGTATCAGATGTCCAAGAGCCATTCGTGGCCAACACGGAGGGTTGCCTGTGTTGAACCTGATACCAAGGAGATTGCAGAATCATTTTTGAAGGTGGGTGGGAAAGTAGGTGTGGAGGTTGGGAGGGGAAAGAAATGTCCAGGATGATTGGGCTCTGGTGTGACAGCAGGTTTAAGGGATCAACAGAGCAGAGGCCAGATTGTGTCTCTGTCATAATAGATCAGGGTGGCTCTTTCCTTCATCATATTAATGCTCAAGATTCTAAAGTGTGTCAGCAGGTGGCCCTAGAGGCAGCTGTTTGGTGAGGCTGAAGCAAAATGTAAGTGACTGCAGAGCAATCAAATCCTGTATCATCTCAAAGGGGCTTCATGCAGACATAAAGCGATATTTGTTCCAATTAGGCTTAACAAGAATAAACCTGGGCGTAATAGAGGATTATGAGGATTCTGGATTCTCTCTCTAAGATGAGTGGAATTAATTACCAAAGAGGAAGAGAGACTACATTGTCCTGAGTGCCCAATACCACTCTCTAGAATTTTAGGGGTCACTTCTCCTCGGCCACAGAATTTCTCTAAGGGTTGTTGTCTTCAAATGTCCTCTTCTTGGCACCCACCTTGTTGGAGGCCAAACTTCTTCCAGAACACTAAAAATCAAGAGTAGGCAGGCCTCATTCCTGGCTACAGAGAATCCCAGTCCTTGGGGATAGTTCTTGGAGTCACAGAGCCGTCAAACCCTACAAAACTGGTCTCAGATTATACAGGAATCTAGAAGAAGAGGACATCATTTGGAAATTTGAGGTTCAGTGGGGATGTTGAGGAAGAATGAGGAGCTACAGAAATATCTATGTATTTATTTTTTTATTTTTTGTTTATTTATTTTTGAGAGCGAGAGAGCAGGGGAGGGGCAGAGAGAGAGGGAGACACAGAATCCAAAGCAGGCTCCGGGCTCTGAGCTGTCAGCACAGAGCCCGACGTGGGGCTCGAACCCACAGACTGTGAGATCACGACCTGAGCCGAAATCGGATGCTTAACTGACTGAGCCACCCAGGAGCCCCCAGAAATATCTATATATTTCATTCATCTTTTAACAATATTAAATGAAGTGATAGCATATATGGACCGTTCATGTTACTCTGCCCGGCACTGTGACTACTCAGTATGGGGGTGGGGGGCTGGTGTCCGTATGGAAATCACATGCAAAAAG